>CM033750.1:29374360-29974360 GCA_019671005.1 Hibiscus mutabilis | reverse complement strand
GGAAAATTCGTAAAATATTATTTTATGAATATTTTATTACATTTGGTTGGATTCTAACTAGATTTAGTTAGATGGTGATGGAATGGCAATTTTCAAGTCTTGTTAGTAAATAAAGTCTAGTTGGAGTGCAAATTGGACATTTTCCATGGATGGCATTTTTGAAATATTTTGAAATTTTGAGGGCATTTTTAGAAGATGAAAAACACATGGATTTAATCTTGGCCCTTGGTTTATGATAATATTAAATTTAGCCATTGGATTTGAAGGCTAAATTAGTAATTTCACTAATTAAATGAATTTAAAATTCATTTAATTATTACATGTGAATTAAAAGGATAAAATATGAACTAATTTGTTCATCTTTCTTGGATATTTTTGAAACACAAAGGGAAAAAGGGAAAAAAAATTCTTTGGCAAATTTGAAGGTTCTAAAGTTAGAATCAAGGTATGCTGCTTTGAAATAAATTGATCTATGCTTCATGCTCTTTCATTTGATAGTAATTTTGCATGGTGATATGAAGAATAGTTCATCTTCTTGAAGAGATAGAAATTGAAAATTTCATGAACCATGTTAGAATTAAGGCTTGATTTAAGTATTTCAAGTGTTGTAAACATGAAAACAATCTTGAACTTTGTTTAATTCTATGTTCAAGGTTATAAAGCCTAACCCTATAATTTGTGGATTTGGTTAGGGAATTGAATAAAGGATGGAAATGAATGATTTGTGATATTAGAAGCCTTAATTTGATGTTAGAATGAAATTTTCCCCTTAGGAAGAATAAAGGACCAATTCGGTTAGAATTGGAAATAAAGGGAAATTATTGTGAAAATTATTCTAGCATTAGAAATGATGATATTATGATCGAATTAGCTTGATTTGATAATTTAGGACCAAAATGGAAATATTGGAAAGTAAAGGACCGTTTCGGTCAAGGAAGAGAAATTAGAAGAAATTATGGAAAAATTTCCATAAGATTGGATATGATGAAACTATGATTTTACAAGCTTTAAAATGTCATTTGGACCATTTTAGAAGTTTGTAAAAATGTAAGGATCAATTCGAAAATCTTGGAAAGATTAAGGACCAATTCGGCATTTTGCGGGAAATTAGGGACTAAAGTGAAAAAATTGTTTTCATGGAAGCATTATGCTTAAATTGTTATTATAATGAAGTTTTTATCATTCTTTGATTAAAATTTGAAGAGAATTCAAGGTATTAAAGGTATAATGACTTATGTCATGGATCTATGATTGGACAATTATAGGAATAATTATAGGAAAAAGTATTCCTATTGTATTTATGTGTTAGTATGATACTAACATATAATTTGAAATGTATTTGTGGCATGTTGATGTACATATAGATCGTGATCAAAACTGAGATCGAACTAACAATCGAGGAAAGGACATAGATCAAGTTGAAGCTTAGTGAGGCTAAGTACATATTGGCAACTTATAAAGTGTCAAGGTGAGTGCATTACATGCATGAAAAATATTATGTTTGATTTGAAAGACTTGTGACAAGTCTGTTATAATTATATGCTTGAAGATTATATTTATTTTGATATTTGACATAGTAGAAAATGTCAAAGGTAGAAGGATTACATGCATTGATCACAGGTAATTTGATTATGATATGTTTATGTGATATTTAGGGTATAAACTACCCAAGTATTCGATTATAATTGCCATGGATGAATTAATTACAAAAATTGAAAAGTATGCCCAAGTAAGTTATTGAGGTTTGGAGTATAGTTGGCATGCCATAGAGTCCAGCGGTTTAGCACTTCGGTGCAATATATT
This sequence comes from Hibiscus mutabilis, assembly GCA_019671005.1. NCBI lineage: Eukaryota > Viridiplantae > Streptophyta > Magnoliopsida > Malvales > Malvaceae > Hibiscus > Hibiscus mutabilis. The sequence continues at coordinate 29,972,557 of CM033750.1, read as the reverse complement.
AGCACTTAGGTGCAGTTATTTAGCGCATAGGTGCGGTTATTTAGCACTTAGGTACAGTTCTTTAGTACTTCGGCATAGTTTTTGACTCGTGTACTCAAGTCCTCAAGTTAATTTGGGCTATAATTTACTGTATAGTAAATAGTAAATGATATATTGGTTAGAGAGTAGATAAACTCTCAAGAAACGGCAAGGAAGTTAACATGATTGTAAATCTGGATTATATTTTGTTAATATGTGATTAACATAAGGGAGATAAATGATCAGTGATCTAACTGCATGATCATCTTATTATTTTTATAATTTAAGCATATTGATTTATATTAAATATATATATAGTGTCTCACTAAGTATATACTTAGCGTGTGATGGTTCTTCACGCGTAGGTAGGAAATCTGGGTCGGAGTAAGGAGTAAGGCATCACTATCCGAGGGAATATATATACAGTATCAGTAACTACATCCTTGATGTATTTTAATATTTTCTAATTGGCATGTATAAATGAATATTAACTCTTTTAAACTAGTCTAGATGTGGATTGTAATATTAACATCTAGATAAGTGGTTAGTATATGATGTTGGATTTTGTTACACTTGATGCTAGTTTAAGGAAATTACTAGTAATGAAAATCGGGTAATATTATAAAAATTAAATTTTAGAGTAATCAAAATGTTTTTTATTTTAGGCAGTTTTGTTAATAGTAAAGTATAGTTATAAATTGCCAAGTTGCTGCCTGAAACTGGGGTCTATCTGATGGATTAAAAATTAGAAATAAATTTACGCGATTAAAAGGAAATATTCAAAATCTTCATTTTTGACTTATATAAATAGCATTAAATGTGGTTTAAACATCATGTGACAGTCTATACTAGTATTGGGGAATAAATACTGGTAAGGGTGTCACACGAAGAGGAAGAAGAAGCCTAAGGTATTCGACAATATAATTCAAAAACTCGAGAAGAAGTTTGTTGCAATTTGCTTTTTTGAATTTTTATGTTTTTGTTTTCATTGGTTTGTATCATTTGACATGTGTTGTTGGATTTTTTGATCTCTACTGTGTTATTTGGTTTAGTTATTAATATATTTTAGAGCACTCTTTTTCTCCTCCCGCTATCTTTGGTCTCGCCTTGGCCTTACCTAGATAAGAAGGAGATTTTTAACGAGGCCCGTAATTTAATAAAATGACTCAAACTTATATGTATGTAGATCTTATATTATTAGAGAAAGTCATTTAAATTTGAACCAAACCATACTATAATATTATAAATAGTTACAATTAAAATTTGTACATAAACTCAAAAAATTGAATTGAATCAAACTCAAATCGAACTCGCTAAACTCGACTCGAATAGAAAAAAATTTAAATAAAGTTTGAGTTGTAAAATTAGACTCATCAACTCAAATAACTCAACTTTTTTGACTCGACTCGACTCGCTCGAACGCTCACCCCTACAGTTTATAAATGTAGATGCAATGTTGTTAAATATGTAACGGGTATGCAATGCTACTAAAATGCAATGAAGATGCAATGTTGGATGTAGACATGTGTGCAGAAAAGGTATTGATTCAAAGAGTAACCATCATAATACAACTTTCATTAAGTAAAAGGTCTCGTTACATCATGTATCAAAGTTACAGATAATATCGAGCCCTAGCACCTAGCTTATCTATCTTTCTCAATAGCTCAACTAGCTTCTCATCATGATCCGAGAACATGTCATCATTCCTACTCAATTCAATTGCTACATCAGCTAAGTCCACCATCTGTTGTGCCACTTTTCGTGCTTCGGCAATGACATCTTTCATGTGGTTGTTTTTTTCTTTTATCTCTTCGTTCATCTCTTGAAGTTGACATCACTACTTCTCATCATTTTCTTGCATGGTTTTCTTAAGATCATCCACAAGATCTTTATACATTAGTAGAACATTGTTATTTATCTTATTGCTTCTTTAGCATTTGGACTTCAGCTTGACAATTTTTCAACCCATCAATAGTATTCTCATGCAAACACATACACATATCCAAAACCTCACACTTGTCCTGACTACTCTTCAACTTATCATCGAGAGCAACGCGCTGATCTTCCATTGCTTATAGATTGAGAGATAAGATCTTAGCTCTATTTTCATTGGCCTTGGAATTTCTTTTCCAATATTAAGCATCACTTTTTAATTGGATGACCATTTTCTTCCATTGATCTGGAGTATCTCCTAAACCAGCATCTTTGAATTCTAAGCAAAGCTCTTGGTAGTTATCTTGCAAGCTCATTAGTTCTTTGTCCAAATCGTCGCTTTCTTTCCTCAATATGTAAACCCAAGCATCATGCTCTAAATGATTTTTTTTTCATTTTCTTTAACTTTGAACTCTTTTGGCTTCACTTTAGTTGGGTAAGTAGTAGTTTTATCAAGTTGATTTTCATTTTTGAAATTTCATATCTTCACTCCAAGAGGTTCTGAACTTGACGCTTGAAGGCAGTGCAATTTTCAATGGAATACCCCTTAATCCCAGCATGATACTCACAATAAGCTTTGATTTCATGCCATTTGAGGTATGAAGGTTGTAGAGATGCAAGATGACATGGGCCACTAATCGCGCCTCTAGTAGTTGTGAATATAATTCTCATTACAAAATGGGTCTGAGATCAAAAGGATCGTTGACTCTTGATTTTTGGCCACCAGCCAAATATGATTCCAAATATTGAACACTGGATTTGGAACTCTGCCTCGGGCATTGGATTATGAGCTTTGTAAATTGACTCCTGCATGTATACTCTAGCATTCCAATATTGCTTAGGCTTTTGGAAATTTTGGGATTTCCTTCTTCAAAACTTAGTAGACCTTCTTCAATTAGGTTTCTAGCTTTGTTCTTCAGAGTTCCATAATTCTCAGTAGTATGACACGTACCTCCTAGATGATAGTTGCATATGGCCCTGATGTCGTAACCTTTAGAATAAGGGGACTGCTTTGGATTTGACTGAACTGGGGTCACAAGACCTTCCTTGACTAGTATTGGAAGCAACTATGTATATGCTATTGGAATATGAAACATGGGCTTCTCTTTAGCTTTCTCCTTTCGGACTTTTCTTTGGCTCGTCGACACTCTCTTTGAGCTTGCCACTTTTGTAACACCCCTTCCCCATACCCATCACTGAATATGAGTCAGAGATGTCACTTATATTTTATAAACTATTAGACACTTATAACCGATAAAAAAAATTGTTCCATTTAAACTAATACAATATAACCTTTAAACCCTTTAACTATTTAATCGCGTAAAATTTAAAACATTTATTTAACACCCAAAACCAACTTAGTTTCAGGCAGCAACCTAGCATTTCAATTCAATATTATGTCAATAGCCAAACTGCTTAATTTAAAAATCATATAGATATCCAATAAAATACGATTAAATTTTCTACTAAACACGCAAACTAGTCTATTTAATTACTAGTGCCCACTATAGGTCTATATTCATGTTTATACTACTACAACCATTCCAAATATATTCATATCAGAGCAGTCAATTCATTTATAATATACATGTCAACTAGTAACATCAAAAAGGTAGCATCAGAGATGTCATACTGATACTGATGACCTGTTCTCAAAATAGATGATGTCTGCTGCTGCTCCTTAATCCTTATGCTTCTTTTTACCTACGCATGAAACATTCACATGCTAAGTATACAATTAGTGAGGCAACATAAAATAATTTAAACATTTCACCATAAAGAAATGACATAAACAAACAAAATACAATATATATATATCATATAGGATTATGAAATCGTAAAAACAGACTTGTCAAAGTCGTTCCGCTATTATGTAACTTGTAAAATCTCAAAATTTATATATATCTAAAACAAGTATTATACCAAAGCAATTCTTTATTTGAAGATTGATTTTCACTTGAATCATTCTTTGCACTTTCACTCTTAATTAAATTATAGCCCAATGTAAAGTAAATAAGAATGCATGGTATGTGAGTCACTGTTGAGTATGCACATGTGCAGCACCAACTAGTTTGTTGTGCCATAATAAAACACTATATTACTATGTCATTGTTGTACACTTATACAACATCACTAGGTCATTGCTGTAGAACACAACATCATTATATCACTAGATCATAGTTGTAGAACACAACGTCACTATATCACTATATTTCACCTCATTGGCATGCCAATTATACCAAGAATCTCAATAATCATACAATGGGATTTTAACCAATTCACTATTATGATCTCTTCACTTAGTCAATAATATCAATAGATAAAGACATATCACTATAACATATAAAAAAATATGCATTGGGCAGTTCATACCCGAAATCATTATAATTCATTTCAAAACCATTTAAAATGTACATAGTTTACGATTCAAATCCTATTTCTTTTCAACACTCGAGGTTGACTTATCGCAATTCTTCCTCATATAATAATAAAATAAATAAGATTGCACTCACATGTTGCCTCACTATAAAACTTTACTCTTACGCTTTTTCTTTGCCTTTAGGATTGCTGGATTCCCGGTTTTGGTCACGCTCACGATCATTCTAACTTTAATATACATTAGGAATAATAATAATATTCCTACACATTCTTTCATTACTAATCTTATCTCACAACATCAATGTTAACCCTTATACTTCCCAATCTTTCAAAATAATCCTTTATCACACAACTTCAATTTCAAATCAACTTTCCACTTTAATCACATATTTTACCAACTTTACAATTTAGTCCTCAACACTTTACAAACTTCCATATTAGTCCAATTAACATCCAAAAGCTTACAAAATCATCCTTACACAATTTCTAGCCTTAGGAAAATTTTCCATAAATTTTCCCCAATTTCTCCTTGAATGTCAAATTTGAAAGGTCACTTTGACCAAATTTCCCAACTTTATTCAAGCATGAATTTAACCTCCAAACATTATATTCAAACTTCTAACATCATTTCCACTTCAAATAAAAATTTTGCAAGAGTTTCCCCTAATTTTTCAATTTTCCCAAAAATAACCTATAACACAATCCATGGAAATTTTCACTCTAACAAGCATTAAACAACATCACAACCTCATATTCAATCCATTGAATCCTTAAAACATGAAATCTCAACTTGTTCTTCATAAACCCTAATCTCTAATCTTAACATATAAGCATGGAAATCACTCAAAAATTATACCAAATGGAAGAGAATTTAATGGAGATTAATTATCTATTTCATGCTTCAACCCAAAAACTAATCAAATCAAGCCAAAAATTGAATCAAAAAATTTTCTTACCCTTGCTATGGTGGTTCGGCCTTGAGGAAGAAGAGAACCAAATTTTCTAGCTTTTTCTACAATTAAATTACAAGACAAATGGCATTTTAAATCATTAATCCTAATATAAAAATCTCCATCAATAGTAAATTGTCCATTTTGCCCCTTAGTTATGACCAATTAGGTGTTGACACCTAATATTCGTACTTTTTCATAATCAATTATAATTAAAAAGCATGGGCAAAATGATTAAAATGCCATTAATGAATCCATGAATTTACAAAGATACCATTAATGCACTATAATAAAATACTGCATCCAATCGAATCCAAATTGATCAAAAACGATTCCAAAACGAAATGTATTGTTCTTCAAGTCCTCTTACAACTCCCTTCAAAATTTCATCACATTCCGAGCTCATACGATTACCCGAATTCCATTTAAACTTTAACTGTAATTTCCCAATAATAAAAACATCGGATCTAACCAACAATTTTATATTAGATTCACACCCTTATGCGATCGATTTATTTATATAAAAAATAATTATTGGGAAAATTACCTTGTTGGTCCTTGAACTTTTCTCAACTTTTAACTTTGGTCACCAAACTTTAACATTTTACATTTTAGTCACTGTACTAAAACCACCAACTTTTAATTCTTTGCAAATTAGTCACTAACCAATTATTAGAGTATTACAACTTTTGCATCTTCGGGCATCTTATTGATGCCGACCGTGATAGTTTACAATCCCTTGGGCATTATAGAATCGGCTTGTTCAGTTATAGAATCTTGAATATTGGATAATATAATGTGGCTTCCACTTAGTTCATCTTTCTCTCTTTATATGTTGGGCTCTTTCCCTTTGGCCATGGCAGTCATCATACTCATCATCTCAGACATATGTCTTTTCAACTCTTGTATTTCATTGTTTTCAGTATTAGTGAGGTTTTCAAAATGTGTGTCTAACGTGTGACATTCGAAAGAAAAGCCTCTCGCTTATTTTAGTATCACTTTAGGGCACTGCCTCATATCTACATCAATTTTTATCTGATCACGTGACCCTTTATCCATTATGAAGGTTTTCTAGATTGAAGATCGCCCGTGAATCAACACCTTTTATTTATGTCATTAATATGAAATGCAAATAAACATAGAAAATAGAAAATTGGTTAGTATGCATCGAAATAATCAGACTGCAATTATGAATGTAATTACTAAAAATTAAATTTGTACAGCCTAATCGAGCATACTTTTCTACCCGAACATATTTTGAACAAAAAAATAGATCCTACCCAAACATGTTTTTTACCCGCATATTTTGTTGAAAAATAAGCCCTATCTTCATGGTATCTAGTTACATGCTTCATTGCGGGAAAATATATGACACTGAAATTAAAGCTCCTAAATTGAAAGAAATTAAATAAACTAAATTCTCTCTACTATGCACTGAATGGGTGACCCTCTAGACGGACAGAGGATCAATATAGCTTTAAAAGGTGGGCTCTTATGGCTCACTACATGTGGTTCGATTCTAAAGAAGGTACCTAAACTATCCTCGTTGTCGCCTGCTAAGGCTAGCAAGTTTAATTCAAGGGGATACATTTTTCTAAGTCTGTACGGAGATGAAAACCTCGCAAAGACAAAGGTACAAAGTATCCCGAAAGCGATCCTCTATCTTGCATGGAGACGAAGACCTCACAAAGGAATAGCTTCTCACTCCCACTTAAAAGTGACGAAGTTAGGGTGCAGAGTTCATGATATGAAAAAAAGTTGGAAGAATATATTCTATTAAAACTTTTGTAAAAATCCAGGGATCATAAATTAAATTAAATCAAATTTGTAATTTTCATTGACTAAGACAAAAGGTAATCAACTCGTGACTCGACCCTAAAAAAGTTCCCCAGCGGAGTCGCCAAGCTGTAATAATGGGACCTCGAGCTTGACGCGTTTTTACAAAAAAATAATTTTAACGGAGTCGCCACCAATCTTTTTAATTTAGGTGAGATTGGATTACCTGAAAATGGATATTTTAATATAAACTTGTTTTTAGTTGATTTATTAAAATAAAAAATTTTGGGTCTACGAAACCAGAAAACAGGTTCGGGAGTCACTTACGCATGGGGAATGATAAGCACCCCCACAACGCTCAAAATTGGTACCTAGTCGATTACATAGTTTCTTAATGATGGAAATTATAAATTTGACTTTAATTTGAAAATTATGATCCTTAAATGCATGAATTTTATTGTTCAAAATATATTTAAAAGAATATTAATTTATATGGGACTAACAGAAAATTTACGTCTCTTTAAGCTCGAGACATAATTTTCACAAGATTCCTAAATAAAGAATACTATTTCAAATATCGTGATTTTGATTAAAAGATTTTTATTTAGGATTATAAAAAAACCACACTTCTTTAAGTTCGAGACATTAATGTTTTTCTATTTAGGGATTAGCGAGGAAACCGCGCCTCTTTAAACTCGAGACATGGTTTTATAGGAAATCCAAATAAAAAGTATATACTTTATTATATCATATTCATGCATATACGTAGTAATAGGGAACATAAATATGTAAACTAATACATATTAAGAAATAAAGAAAAAAAAAGTCTTTGTATATGTATAATATGCCATAAAATGACATAGAAAAATAAGACACACAATATATAGATACATAAAATTAAATATAGAATTATATAAAAGTAAACAATTTAAATAAAGTATAAAGTTAAAAAAATAAATGCATAAAAGTATAAAGGTAAATGAAATGCTATTACTCCGTATATATTAATGATTCAAAATTATGCATTATATATTTACTTTACATATATACACACGTACAAATCTACACTACTTTAATTTATGTGTATACATCATATATATATATATATATAGAAAGTTTATATAAATTAAATATAATATTAAAAAGGAAAAGAGAAAAAATATCTATATAGACGTATAGCATATGTATAAGTTAATGATAATAATAACAATAATAAAACAGTGATTAGAGTGAATACAAATAGAAACTAAAGAACATAATTATAAAGAAATAGATGCGGGAGAACATAACCCATTTTATTTAAAATTTTGAGGATCTTTTTCCGGGTAGGGTCAGAGCGCAGGTCATCGATGACCAAAACGATGTCGTTTTACATGGTGTTTAAATATCTTTTTTAGCCCAAAAAATTATGACATGAATTTTTGGTCTAAAAAAATTTAGAGCTCTCTCAAACACTCTCTTTTGCTCTCTACCCTATGCCTCTCCGACCAACTAGCTCCACCGTGGCCGCCGTTCATCGATGACGAAATCGCCGCCTTCGGAGACCAAAAACGTGAAAAGGTTTGGAAAGATTCGGGTAAGCTTCCTAAGCCTTATTTTTCACTTGGTGTTCTCTAAAAAACACTCATATTTCCTAGATCTAATAAAAATCGAAATATTTCTCTGATTTTTACCTTTCTTTTTCTCTTTTTTTTTTGGGTCTGAAACCCCCTAAAAATTTATCTATATATTTTTTTCTCTAAGAAGCTCTTTGGATCCCCTTTTTTATTTGAAAGGATTTCGATTTTGAATATGTAAAATCTGGTCTCCCAATCCCCTCTGTTTTTCTATGTTGCATATGATGATCGATTTATAGGGGAGAGGAACGGTTCTCACATCTGCCACATCGAGGGGTGACGAGGACAGTGATGGGCAGTGGCAGCAGGGATAAGGATGACAGGTTTGGGCAGTGTGGAAGAGAGGATGATGGACGGTAGTGGTGTAAGATTATAGGAAGAGGGTAGTTTTAGGGTTTGGATTATTTTAAGGTTTTTGAATTAGGTTTTAGGGTTAAGTTAGGGGTTTGGCTGGCGACAACGGTGATGGCTTGAGTTGGAGGCGGCAACAGCTTGTGGACTAGGGGTTTATGTTGGGCTTGGTGTATATTTGGGTCATTGGTTGTAAAATGTAATGGGTTAAAGGTAATGGTTCTTGGTAAAAAGTAAAACTGGTTTGGATTTTGGGTATGGTAATTGGGCTTAGGGATCCGTACAAAAATGGGTATCTACATGCCTTACTAATGCACTCAACACTTGATAAACAACGATTTATTTATACGTTTGGGGAATAATTAACATTGTATATGTTTGGGGAATAATTAGCATCTCACAATGTCCAAAAATTGGTAACTAGCTTATTATGTGTTATTCATTTGTTTTATTAAGATGTTCTTTTACTCTTAACACTAATAATATCATACAAGTGAGTTAGAACACTACTAATATTTTTTTGAATATATTGGTGTGATTATATGATAATATTTGTTCATAATTTTTCTTAACCCCTTGAAAACGCCCACACATCTTGCACATATATACTCGAATCCAGATCTCTTAGGAGCTAGACATTGGGCTCACTATCTATAATTTTTTAATAAAAATATTACCTCAAATTTATAAATTTATTTTTTTTAAAAGAGACTGAGCATGTATGATAGATGTTAAATGCAATTTCTAAAAGAATGTTTCCTTGCATCAAACCATCGAGAAAGTCGCATATCATTAAGTTAAGAACACTACCCCTCAAATTCCTTTATAAAAAAATATTTCGTAGATTTTATGCAAGAAAACCCATGTAATAATGACACAAGTATATATATATATATATATATATATATATATATATATATATATATATATATATATATATATATATATATATATATATATACTTTATGAGAAACCTATATATACTATATATTATAAGGTCTAAATAAAAGTATGTAATATAATAAAATATACTATATGATATACACATACTATAAAGTCTAAAATACTAATAATATATATACGGAAACTAAATATAAGAAAATAAAAAGAATTATATGTAAATATTTCTAGGTAAAAATAATATATAATACATTAAAATAATATATAATATTGTTACACCTGAATTTTCCGCCTCTACATTACTTCGGAGGTACCCCTCAACAATCTCCATATTTGGTACGCTCTGAAGTTAGACCATTCTGGAGATCAATATAATCGGAGCCCCAATATATCTTCGGAATAGACACTGTCAGGCGTTACAGTATCCACGCTCATGTGACCGACATACAAAGCCAAACACTCGAAGGTTGAAGCTATCTCTGCCCCTCCACTCATGGGCTATCACTAGACCTGGAACTATCATATCGTCAACAGTACTAAGGGGCTATAAACACTCATGGGCCCTATGAGAGAAATAGGTCTAGAAACAGACAGGATGTACCAAGGCAACGCGAAGTCGAGAAGGTTGTACCCCTACCTTCCTCATTCCATCTTCCTAAATCCAACCTTCGTATTGTCTGTGGCTCTCTGCCCCAAATCTACAGGGGCTGGACTACTTGAATCCTCCACAATCACATTTGTAACACCCCGATCCCGATCTAGATCCAAAGTACTACATTCGGGTCACTTAGAAACCGACACATCAAATTTCTAATTTAAAACCATAAGTTTAGCCATCATTTAAAAGTATTAAACATTCATAAATCCATGAAGGTAAATAAGAATTAAATTAAGTTTACAAAATAAGAGGTCCAAGTTTAAAACACCAAATACCAAAATAATAATTCAAATAAAGTTTACAGACTCAATAACTCATAAGGTCTTATGAATACATAAGCCCAAAACTAAATACTAAGCAATGTACTCTGAAGCGAAGCGGTGCTGGGAAATCCTCGTCGATGTGCTCCTCCAAAAGGGTGACCTGTCAACCTACGCACGAAAAACAATACATCCGTACGCTGAGCTAACAAAGCTTAGTGGTACATTTATACTCTACCACACTTCGTGATTATCATAAAATAAGCATGCAAGATAAATATAGTTTAGTGAGCATAGATAAGGTTTTACTATCTATGAGTTATCATCTAGCCTACACTACCTAGAGTTCTTAGATCACATATCTCAAGGCATCAAAAAGTCTACAAGAAGTCTTACGTGTTTCCACAATGCTTTGCCATACTCGAGGTCATATAGCCTATCGCGTTACTCGAGCTTAGGGGTGTTCAAAATTTCGGTTAACCGAATTAACCTACCAAACAAAAAAAATCGATTAAACTGTCGGTTAATTTTAGGTTCGGTCGGTTAACGGGTAATAATTTTTTCAAACTTTGGTTATCGGTTAATTCGGTTCGAAATCAGTTAATTAATCGAATCACCCAAAAATTTTAGATTTATATATTTATTTTTGGTCACTAAACTTTTAAAAATTATAAAATGGTCATTAAACTTTAACAAATTAGCACAAAATGATCATTAAATTTATTAAATTATTAAAAAATAATCATTAAAATTTTCAATATTTATCAATAATTTATAATGTGCAATAAATCAATGATCATTTTGTAATAATTCGATAAGTCTAATGGTTGTTTTATAATTTTTGAAAGTTCAGTGGCTAAAAAGATTATTTTAACATAGTTTAGTGACAATTAGTTTAGTTTACCCAAAATTTTATAACAAATTTCAGTTAACCGAATTAACCAAACTTTTTTTGGTTCGAATAAAAATTTTCGAAAAAAAATCATTTCGGTTAACGACTAATAGGAAAAAAAATCGGTTAATGAAATTTTGGAAGTTCGGTTCGGTCGGTTAATCGAACCGACCGTTTGAACACCCCTACTCGAGCTCACACAACCCATCGAGTTAATACATATCGTACCCTAATCACTCAGCCATCGGGTACATAAGCTATCAACTATATCATCCACACAGCATACATAAAGAATCCATACATCATCTATATAATGGGCAATGAAGCCCTACTTTACCCGTGCTCACACAACCGTCGGGTTACCCGTGTTCACACAGCTAGGGGTGGGCAAAACTCGACTCGAAAAACCCAAATACTCTACTCGAGGCGAAAAAACCAACTCATTTTAACTCGACTTGTAATTTAATAAACTCGACTCGAAAAAAATTCAAATAAAGTTTGAGTTATGAAATGGAAATTCAATAACTCGAATAACTCAATTTTTAGTAATTAGTTGATCAGTTTACATATTTTAGTCGAGTTTGTCAATTATGCATGATATATTATGTATATCACATGTAAAAAAATGAAGAAATATATATGTATATTATATATGCATATAGAAAGCCAATCAATATGTGCATCGCCCAGCCCTAAGTATATGCATATAGAAATATATATGTGTGTGTGTGTGTGTGTGCACCACTACGTATACGCATATAGAAGTATATATGAAGAAATATATATGTACAATTAAATTATTTCAAATATATATATGTACAATTAAACATGTACAGAAACTCAAAAAATCGACTCGATTCGACTCAACTCGAATTTCATAAACTTGACTAAATTTGAAAAAAAAAATCAAATAAAGTTTGAATCGTAAAATAGGACCTGCAAACTCGAATAACTCAAAATTTTTTTACTCGACTAAATCGAACGCCCAACCCTACACACAGCAATCGAGTTAGATGGACCATATACGGATCACCATAGCCACAGGTACATCTTAGACATACTTGGATCACATTAGCCAGAAGTAGTCCTTACCTGAGGTTACTCAGCCTATCAAGTTACTCGAGCACACTCATCCTATCGAGTTAATACCTTATCTGGATCACTATAGTCACATATAGGTTCTAGCCGCATCCAGATCACTCGCCCCATGGGTACGTCGGATATACTTGTTTACTCAGCCCGAAGTACACATCCCCTTAAACAAGTACTATAGTACTGATTCTAGGACATCTGAATTCCTTTACAAAAATCATAAGATAATACATGCTCCCCGAGCATTCATACACCTCACCAAGAGGTAAGTGGCACCAAGCCAAGCCATCAAGCAAATGCTCCAAAGCTTAACACTAACCATCATGGTTATTTTGATTTATCACATACCAAGCTATTACACGATACACTCATCCATGAGTGTTAAATCCTAATTTCTCAGTTTGACGGTCCATTTCACTACCTTAGAAGCCCATTGGGCCATAGTCTTCGAATTATAAGCCCCACGAACTCAAAACGTAATTTCTGGGCAGATTGCCCAATGGGTATCGATACCCATCCAAGTGTACCGATACGCTTTTTTGGTTACCGATACCCACTCTATGCACATCGATACTCGTATTCACATGTAAAAGGGTTCAACCAACAACCCCGTACCGGTATACGGGGAAAGTATATTGATACCCCATCGACACCGATATGCCCTCAAGCGTACCATATACATTTTAGCTAGTATAATTCTTGTAGAACAGGGGGTATCGATACGGCCTATACTCGTACTGATACACCCTTCAAATTTTGCTTGAGTTAGCCACTCAAAGCAAAGTATACCGATACTGGTTCATCCTGTATCGGTACACGGTCACAAAATTAAAATTTTGGAGCTCGTATTATTCCCAACACTCCCAAACATTTATGGAATAGCCCTAAATAGAGTCTACAAGTTATGGAAGGTAGTTTAAGCGGCTTCCTACCCTTTTTACACATTATTAATGATTAATCCATATTTCACCATTAAAAGGGTTTTAAACTACCAAAACACCCAACTAGCAATCTTAAACCATAAAACCATGCAGAGCAATCACTTTATGATCATCAAGAATAGTAGGAGTCAGAGATGTACTGACCTTTAGCAATAATCCCGAATCAAGCAAACCCACTTAGTTCCTTTAACTCCTCTCTTTGTTCAAGCTTGAAGGAACCCCCAAAAACTTTTCCTCTAGCCACAAGATCATGAAAAAATGAATCAAAGCTTGAATCAAAGGTTATAGAAGGATCTACCATAAATTTACAACTCTTAAAATCAAAGGAATAACCCCAAAAATCCTTAAAGCTTCAAACTTCTATACTTTTCATGAAGCTTATGAAGATTATCATACTTGAATCTTGATTCTCGTAAGAAAGAAACGATGAAGAAAGCTTGGATATTTGGTGGATGAAAGGAATAGTGTCTTGGGACAAAGATGGAGGAAGAAATAAGAGAAAAGGATGAAGAAAATGGTGATATCACCCACACTTTCTTGTCTCCCTTTTACAACTCAAGACACTATAAAACCCTATAAAAGGGTATAATTACCCTATGAAACCCTTTAATTTCTTCTTTGTCCCAGAATGGTCACCTTCCAAATAAGAGAAAGATGATCAGCCTTTCACTTTAAAAAGGGTATAATTACCCTATAAAACCCTTTAATTTCTTCTTTGTCCCAAAATGGTCACCTTCCAAGCTTATATGGTCCAATTCTCATCAATAAAACCCAAACTTGGCCCAACGGGTCAAATTATTCAATCTAACACAATTGTCCATAACTCGGGTCAGTACCCATTTGTTGACTTAAAAATTTAGGTTGTTACAACTCTCCCCTCCTAAAAAGAAATTTCGTCCTCGAAATTAAACGAACAGATGTGATGTAACCATCTTAGATCCAACCATTACCCATCTCACAAACGTTTGTTTTGGTTCTGAAACTCCTCTACAAAACTTCCTTAGCCAAGCTCTTGATACTAGACTGCTTAACACCCCTCTCATGAATCCCTCACGGTTCATTCCCAATAGCCTAACAATGCACACATCGAACCAAAATCAAAACAACATAGGATGGACTCAAACGATATTGTTCAAGCATCAACTCGAGAAACTCACCTCAGATGAGTCTTATCTCGGTTAACAATCCTCTCTGCCATCAATCTATCTTGAATTAACAACTCTTCTTCCTGGATTGCCCAACCAAGACGGGACTTACCACTTCCCTTTGCTAGAACTCACCCCAAACTAGAACGAAGGCTAACTCATGATCATGCGATTTTACTACTCGGGCAACTTGTTTTCAACCAATAACTATTACTACTTACGAACTCTTACTAGAGATCAACACTCACCCAACTATCTTCGAAGGTTCGAACATGCTCTTCTAACCTAACCACTTAATTCTAACAAACTATTATACAAAAACTCCAACAAGCCCTCAAGGATTTTCAAATGGTTCTTCCAATAAGATTTGTTGCAACACATGAATCTCTGTTCCACATACCCATAGTCGATAACCTCACATTTCCACTGCACTACTATGATAATCTTTATACTATTTACCATACATGTAGATAACCCATCTCAAAACTCAATAGAGCAAACACTCAAATTTTGAACTATTGTACGGGAACCTCATAACTGTTCAACCAATTACAAGATTATCAACTCCAAGAAATGGGTAACGGTCCTTTACCGTTACACATCGGCTCACCACATCCAACGCCACCACTCTTCTCCATACCAACACTGGCATGTACCAAGGTGAACCACTTGACTATGACACCCGTATTTACTCACTTGCACAAATGAGTCCACACTCTAAAAGTTTAGTCGGTGTCGTACCATACGGTGATAGACTCTAACACTGAACTCGACGTTACCTCTATCGTGGGGTTTAATCCACGATCAGAAGGTAAGCTCGCTCATTCCTCGAAGAGCACCTCAATATCCTCTTAATGTCTGTAACTTTAAAGCTTCAAACTCTCGACCCTCGTATCTACTACGTTGGCTAAGAATATCTTGCAACTTACAAGGCTCTCCTGAACTAACATCACAAGAACACGACATTCACGCTAGAGAGGTAATAGTCATTTGCGTCTATTACCAATAACCTGGTTCATTCCAACACTGAAACTTCAAGACTCTTGCTTGAAAACCAAGGTATACGTCGGCTCACACGACCAATCTATGCTAAGGGTAACATCCATTAACTAGGGAGAGAGTAAATCTAACAAGTCCATAGGGACTGTTACTCTTAAACGCACTCACCATCCACGGTAAAAACCTTACTTACCAGCATTTACAAAACTGACAAACTAATCATTCCATCATCAACCCCTAGATCTTACCATAATAGTTATTCAACGAGAACCAAAACCATTGCATGAATGAGAAATCAAACTTCCAATAATGAAACAACTGAAAGCCAAAAATAGAACATAATTACATGACATATCATCAGTGGTAAAGTTGTCATCTCTGGCCTGAACGACAAACTGTCTAGCAACGGCTCGAGGGTCTACTCTAGCAGTGGATCTCGTAGTACCTCTATTTTGATATCCAGATGATGCCTTAGCACCGGCCCTAGCAAAACTCTGAACGTGCCAAAAAGGGGTCAACCTTTGAGACTGAACTAGAGTACCATAATCCATAACTGTATAGTCTTTTACCATGTGACCTCGTGCCTGGCACCTCTAGCAAACACTCCAAAGCAAGAAGCACACTCCGAGATGGTGTCAACCACAATACTCACACTCATAAATTCTTGACTGGCTCTCAATAGCTGATCTGAAACAACTCTCTTTTTGAACCCCTCTGAGAATAGAACCTCCTAGACGGAGCCTAAGAAGGACTCATAATGTTATAGGTCCCCACAATATATCCTTTAGAGTCCTCAATCTGACTCGATGTCAAACCCTAAAGTTATTCAAGTGTCTTCGCATTGTTGGCAAACTCAGAGAATATCTCAAGTGGACCAGTTGTCACATACATCTAAAGGCCATGTTCCACTCCATGTCTGAACCATTTACACCTCAACTCCTAGGTGGCAACTAAATTTAGGGAATAATGGCTTAACCGTAGAAAATCTTTCTCATACTCAAACATTGTTCGGTCCTACTAAACTAGATATAATAACTGATCTCTCATCTTATCTATATGAACCTCATTAATGTACTTCTTCCTAAGCTTATCCGAGAAGACATCCCATGTCAAAAGTGTAAGCTGTAGTCCCAACTCAACAGTCTCCCACCATTCATGTGCATTGCCCTTAAGAAGAAAGACAATGCAATCATGGTTATCCTCTAAACTCCCTCTCATTTGTCTCAGAATTCGTCGAGTGTATCTTAACCATTGGTTAGCCTCGATCAGGTCATCCTCGCCCAAACCTTCGAAATTCTTAGGTC
This sequence comes from Hibiscus mutabilis, assembly GCA_019671005.1. NCBI lineage: Eukaryota > Viridiplantae > Streptophyta > Magnoliopsida > Malvales > Malvaceae > Hibiscus > Hibiscus mutabilis. Next base: position 29,955,344 of record CM033750.1, on the reverse strand, counting down.
TATAATGGTGAATTCTCTTAACGGGGGTTTTGCAAGGCGTCTTAGATTGCATCAAGATAGCTTGAACCACTTGCAAGAGGGTAGAGGTAAGATCATGGAGGTGGCTCTCCCCTCTACTTTTGGTACTTCCTGAAAGGCTCGTTTCCCCAACATCTGAGACAGACGCATTACCGAAGTCTTCTTCTTGAGAGACATGGCTCTCCTTATGGCTTTTCAATTTGCGTTTGGCATCACCCGCCATCGAACTTTCAGAAAACACAAGGAAACAAGGCAGCACCATCAGGATTCCCAGTCTTGGAAGAGTACAACTTAAATTTAGCGGCTTGTATTCACTAGACACCTTACCACGACCTCTATACCATCCCGGGGTTTTCTAGAACCGACTAAACCTAAGCTCTGATACCACTAAATATAACACCTCGATCTTGATCTGGATTCAAAGTACTACATTCGGGTCATCCAAAAACTGACCCATAAAATTTCCAATTTAAAACCATAAGTTTAGCCATCATTTAAAAGTATTAAATATTCATAAATCCATAAAGGTAAATAAGAATTAAATTAATTTTACACAATAGGAGGTCTAAGTTAAAAACACCGAATACCAAAATAATAATTCAAATAGTTTACAGACTCAATAACTCGTAAGGTCCTATGAATAAATAGCCAAAAACTATACTAAGCATTGTACTCTGAAGCGAAGAGGTGCTGGGAAATCGTCGTCGATATGCTACTCCAAAAGGGTGACCTAACAACCTACGCACAGAAAATAACACATCCGCACACTGAGCTAACAAAGCTCAGTGGTATATTTCTACTCTACCATACTTCGTGATTATCATAAAATAAGCATGCAAGATAAATATAGTTTAGAGAGCATAGATAAGACTTTATTATCTATGAGTTATCATCTAGCCTACACTAGTTAGAGTTCTTAGATCATTTATCCCAAGGCATCAGCAAGTCTACAAGAAGTCTTATGTGTTTCCACAAAGCTTTGCCATACTCGAGGTCACATAGCCTATCGAGTTACTCGAGCTCACACAACCTATCGAGTTAATAAGTATCGTACCCTAATCACTCAGCCATAGGGTACATAAGCTATCATCTATAGCATCCATACAACACACATAAAGAATCCATACATCATCTATATAATGGGTAACGAAGCCCTACTTTACCTGTGCTCACACAGACATCGAGTTACCCATGTTCACGCAGCTATCGGGTTAGATAGACCATATCCGAATCACCATAGCAATGGATACGTCCTAGACATACTTGGATCACATTAGCCACAAGTAGTTCTTACATGAGGTCACTCAGCACTGCATTTTTTAAAGAAAATTTCTATTAGAGTTGATCTAAAAATGAATTACAAAATACGTTTGAAGTCTTTTTATTTTCTTTGATTTCATTGTTCCTTTTTGTATTTTACTTTATGCCAATCAGTGAATACCTTTTCAAGGTCACCTGAAAAAAAAATTGTTTGCAGAGGCTTAGTTATGGTCTCTGAGTTTGGGTTTGTAATTGGGTTAACGGATACCGGAAAAACAAACAATTTCAATTTAATTGAAATTTGCACTTTATTTTTCATCCAACATTATTATTATTATTATTATTATTATTATTATTATTATTATTATTATTATTATTATTATTAACGATTTACACTTTATTTAATTAATTATATTAATTAAATACCCATGTCCAATAATCCAAATACTAAATTAAATAATCAATAATTAAATAGATCCAAATTAATTTTAATTTATAATAAATTATGATAAAATTAATTTTTCTCCATTAAATAATTTTCACATAATCTAACTCTAATTTCGTTAAATCATGATAACTTCATTTGTTTAAAACTATTTAATTTTTCTATTTTAATTTTTCAACTTCATTAATTCAAAGTAATGATTTATTAATTTAATATTCTATTTTGTACTACATTTAATAATGATTTAAAATTATTAAATTAATATATAAATATTAAATCATAATTTATTAATTTAATAATAATTAAATATTTTTTAAAAAAATTATTAAATTAATTTTCAAATCATTTTAATTCTTCCATACATGAGAAAATATAATTATTTAAATAAGTAATTTTTCAAAATCTACGAGTGACTGAAATGTTTTTTTGGCTCGAGTAATGGGATGACCGATGAAGAGGTTGGTATGATAAATGGAGATGTGAATACACAACAGGGATCATCTGTCAATTTTACAGAGAACGGTGATTTATGATTAAACTGTCATGTGGGCATCATTCAGAATGGCGTGTCTTGTGAACAACAGATTGTTGGGCCGTGTGAAGTTGATGTTGGGGCTTCAGTTGTTGAGTTGAATTCTTTAGCCCTGTAGATCGTGAGATAACTGAACGCAAATTAGAGAAAAAAGGGCGGGAACGGTTAAAGAAAATTTTGGCAAAGAGTAAAAGGGTAGCGAGCGCTTCGCGAACGGAGTCCGATTTTATCAATCGACAACAAAAAAAAAAATCTCAGGAAGGCCCAAGAGATAGTTAAATTAGAAGGTCTGATTGGTGCAAAAAATATTAGGAACGAAAAAGCTATTATTAAGGATATAACTCGGTAGATTGCGGAACGAGAGCGGAACCTTTAAGAGATGAGATACAGATGTTGTATTGGAATGTGAGGGGGTTGAGACCGTTAAGGAAATTGGTTCAAAAATTATTATGACAATAGATAGGATCCGCATAAAGCGGTACGAGATGTTTGTCAGTACCAATGTTAGATGATGTTCTATCCGAGAATCTAAGTTGCAGTCCGTTTTTAAGAGTATACTTCGTAAGGGCCGATGGGTGATAGATACTTGGAAGTTGGAAATGTGGGATGCGTGCAATTTACACACCGTGTGCAATTGATGATAAAGCAGGGGTATGGGCATCATTATAGGAGAAAATCGTGTAGTGTCTTATTAGTGAGGATTGGTAGTAGCTTGTGTGTGCATAATTGGGATATTGCTTGCATCGTGTTTGGGTGTTGGTTGGTAGGGCGCTGCGAACTTTTGGTTGTGTGCACCATTTAGTTTTTATGGCGTTTGGTTCGTTTCTTTTAATTCATCAAGGTGTACACTTTTTCTCCAATCTAGTTTAGGGAGTTTTTTAACGAGGCACTTGATGATATGACATTTGTATGGTCTATTCTCTAATGAAATCATACTTATCGATCAATTTTTTTTCCGAAATCTATTTCGCAACTATCATATTTTCTCTTAGTTCACAATTTAATCAAGCAATCTGTATCGAGTCAAATTGAGCTAGTGAAGGGAACAATTGGACTTGTATGATCTTGGCTAAAATAATATGTAAATTAATTTCAGACTTTTTTTCAATTAATTACATCATTATTTAAGTCAATGAGTCATTCCATTGTAGTATCAAGACTGAACTCTCACGCATATAATTTTATTAAAATCTTACAACGTAACTTTGTTCAATACCTTGTCATAAATATATTACCTTCAGGATATCCGTGATCCTTTTAGATTGAATCGGTCCATCCAAATTGATCACATTTATCTCTCGGTTTCATTGCAAACCAAATAGTAAAAATAATTATTACACAAAGTAATAATAAGCCATTCATCATTGATGAATGGTTACATTCCATTTTCATAAATCATTACAATATCATTGAGAGGATATCATTTACACTTTGATCGAGCTATAATTCCTGATATATAAAGGATTAGTAATCTCTTGATGGTTCAGAATTGTATATGTTGAGATTTTTGTTTTTATATAATAATTTGAAAAATGTTTTTGGACTTGATTAAAATATTGCAAATCTTATTCAAAGTCCAGCTAACTTGAAAATATGTTTGAAAGGGTTTTGACTTGTTTTAAAACGAATTTAAATGACCAAAATGTCAAAATCTGAAGCACCGTACCGATATGGTTCAAGTTGTACTGATAGGAGTGCTACAGAAAATTTCCAGTAGCCAAAACCTGTATCGATACGGCCAAAGGGCGTATCGATATGCTAGGGTGCGTACCGATACGAAGGTATTGCGTACCGATAACCTTTTCTTTTTAAGCACTCCAACGGCTAGTTTCTGAAGAATAGATACCGATACGGCCACCCGCGTACCGATACTGACAGCTCCAGAACTGCATTTATTGCGGGAAATAAAGTCCCAATGGCTCCAATTCAATCCCAACGGTCACCAATGGCTAGAAATTCAATTGGGAGTATAAAAGACCTCAATAAGCATCTGAAGAAGCTAATGATCTCAAAGCCAACAACTTATGTATAGAAAATTGTCTTAGTGCTTCAATTTTCATATTTTTGTATAGACAACACTTGTGAGCTTAAATTGTAATATTTGCTCAAGTGTTTTAGGATTGGGTGAGTGAGCTTAATTGTGCAAACATTCAACCTAGAGAGGATTTTGTGTCTGCTTTCTTTTTTTCTCTTTTAAAAGAGGGTTTGCTAGACTTTAGGGTATAAGTCTAGTGTTTGTAAGGGTTGCCTCTTGATCCCAGGAAAAAGAGAAGAATTCAATTAGTAAACTGGGAAATCCTTAGTGGGGAAGCTAAGGTAGTGAATGTAGAGCTTGGTTAGAAGCTCGAACCACTCTAAAATCATTGTGTCCAATTTCTTTTTATTGCTTCCACCACCAATTATCCAAAATCCAACTTCTCCACCACTTGACAATAAAATCGATTGAAGAATTCGAGCACAACAATTGGTATCAGAGCGAGGCTCAATCGAGAGGCTTAATATCCTATTGAGATAATTCTGGCAAGCTCGATTAATCAACAAATCAACTAGTTTTCATGGCGCAATTAATCGACAAGCCACCATTCTTCAACGGTGAACATTATGCCGATTAGAAGAATAGGATGATGTACTTCCTCAAGGCCATTGACTACCATCTTTGGGAAATTGTTAAAGAAGGATCATTCGTGCCACAAAGAGGAAGTCAATATTAGATTGCGGATGACAAGAAGAAGATGGAGTTAAACTCGAGGGCTTTGCACATTTTATTTTGTGCATTGGGACCGGAGGAACGAACGAGGTTTGGGACAAGCTTGAAGTGACCTATGAAGGAACGAACGAGGTAAATGAGATAAAGATCGGTCTACTCAACCTCAACTATGAAAACTTCAAGTTGAGTCTGAAAGAAGACATCAAGAGCATGTTCGATCGGTTATGTACAATCGTCAATGAACTTAAAGGCTTCAGAGAGGAGATTCTGGAAGATTTTCGAAGGGAGAAGAAAAGAGTGGGATAAAAAGATCAGAGAGCGAGAAATTAAAAATTTAAACATTATTGCTCTTCAATCCTCCACAAGTCATCAATAATATTCAAGTGAGGAGGAAAGTGAAAGTGAAGAGATGGTCCATCTCTTCAAGAAGCTCACTCGATTCATGAAGAACGAAATGGAGAAATCAAGACGTGAATCAAAAAACAAGATGAAGGATCCCATTAAGTGCTTTGAATGCAAGAAGCCGGGGCACATCAAATACGATTGCCCTTGTTTCAACAAGAAGAGATCAAGTTCAAAGAAGAAGGCATATGTGGCAACTTGGAGTGATGAAGAAGACTCTACCAACAATGAAGTAGCCCACTTATGTCTCATGGCCCTCCAAGAGGGTGAGGTAACTTCTAACTCATCTATTTCTAATTCTTATGCATTTGATGAGTTACAAGAAGCCTATGATGAATTGGTTTTTGAGTTCAAGGCTTCATTTTCGAAAAATAAAAAGATGATTTCAAAATTGAAAACTGAAAATGATTTGCTTTTGAAAATCAATTTGGAGTTTGAAGAAAAAATTAAGGATTTTGGGCAAAAAGTTTTAGACTTACAAAATTTGCTTCAAAAGATGGAAAAAGATCATCAAAATGAGATGGTTGATCTTAAGAAGGAAAAATATTTGATTTCCAATGAGCTTGAAAGGAAAAACAATTTTGGAAAATCAAATTTTTATCAAAGACAATCTAGTGCCCCTAGATTTTTAAATGGAAAATGTTTTAGAAGTATTTGGGTCCCAAAAGGAATAATTCCTTTAAAGAAAAAGGATGAGATTGAAAGATGGATTCCTAAGGGGACTAAAATTTGTGGAACTAACTTTATTGGATCCAAAGCAATTTGGATACCAAAAATTACTTGATTGTCTTTTTATAGGCGTGGTGGAGCATTGATCAACAAAGTGATGAACCATGGAAGCTCTATACACATAAGGAAGAACACTTGAAGAAGGAAGGCTTAACATCCTACCTTTGATTCAAGTGGTAAAATTCAATTGAATTTCTTTGTTTCTTATTTTATTTATTTGTTTATTTGAAATTCAATTAGATAATCATAAATTGTTGGACTAACAATTTAGTTTGATGCTTGAGTAAGGGGGAGCCATTTTAAAGATTATTTTATTTGTCAAAATTTTTAAACTCTTTATTGTTATAAAAGCTTTCAAGTTATTTTCAAACTAAGTTTGAATTCTTTTTTATATAACAAAAATGGAGAGAAAGGCTTGAAAATTTGAAATTTCAAAAAGAAAATGAGGAGCTTTTAATATTTTCGAAAACAATTTTTCAAGTTAGTTTTATTATATCAAAAAAGGGGAGATTGTTGAGATTTTTGTTTTGATATAATAAATTGAAAAATGTTTTTGGACTTGATTAAAATATTACAAATCTTATTCAAAGTCCAACTAACTTGAAAATATGTTTGAAAGGGTTTTGACTTGTTTTAAAACGAATTTAAGTGATCAAAATGTCAAAATCTGAAGCACCGTACTGATACGGTTCAAGTCGTACCGATACGAGTGCTACAGAAAATTTCCAGTAGCCAAAACCCGTATCGATATGCTAGGGTGCATACTGATACTGAGGTATTTCATACTGATACCCTTTGCTTTTTAAATGCTCCAACGGCTAGTTTTTGAAGAACATGTACCAATACGGCCATCTACGTACCGATACCGACAACTCCAAAACTGCATTTATTGCGAGAAATAAAGTCCCAATGGCTCCAATTCAATCTCAATGGTCACCAATGGCTAGAAACTCAATTGGGAGCATAAAAGACCTCAAGAAGCATCTGAAGAAGTTAATGATCTCAAAGCCAACAACTTATGTATATAAAATTGTCTTAGTGCTTCAATTTTCATATTTTTTGTATAGACGACACTTGTGAGCTTAAATTGTAATATTTGCTCAAGTGTTTTAGGATTGGGTGAGTGAGCTTAACTGTGCAAACATTCAGCCTAGAGAGGATTTCTTGTTTGTTTTCTTTTTTTCTCTTGTAAAAGAGGGTTTACTAGACTTTGGGGTATAAGTCTAGTGTTCGTAAGGGTTGCATCTTGATCTTGGGAAAAAGGGAAGAATTCAGTTAGTGAATTGAAAAATCCTTAGTGGGGAAGCTAAGGTAGTGGATATAGAGCTTGGTTAGAAGTTCGAACCACTCTAAAATCATTGTGTCCAATTTCTTTTTATTGCTTCCACCACCAATCACCCAAAATCCAACTTCTCTATCACTTGGCAACAAAATCGGTTGAAGAATTCGAGCACAACAGTATATATTCTAAGCATGCAAAATATAGCATGAACACAAAGTATAAAAAATAATATGGGAAATTACACTAGAGGTCACTTTATAGGTTTAGTAACAAACATGTCACTCTTCTTCTAAAAGTAACAATTCAATAACTCAATTATAGGTTTATGGACAAACAAATCACTCAATTAAAATTTTTGACAAACAAGTCACTCAGTCATTAAAATTGAAACAAGGGCATGGTATAATAACAACTTTAGTTCCCAAAACTTATGCATTCTATTATTTTGGTCATAATTTGAAATAATTCTATAAGCTTAATCCATCATATTTAAAATTTCCACTAGTGAAGTGCTTGTGTCTACTAGCAGGCGATATTAAAGTCATAAAATGCGTCTATTCTATCAATTTGTCAATTGTTCAGTAGTGAAGTGACTACATCTATCGAGATATCACATCTATTGATTATCGAATTGATGGACAATAATATGGGATGTGGTAAGTTGTCAAAGGGTATGTCAAGATGGTGTAATGTCGAAATTTTTAAATATGAAATGTTGCATTTAATACATAAGTTTTAGTGACTAAAATTATTAGTTTACCATTCCCTTGTTTCAATTTTATTGACAAAGTTATTTGTTTGCCACAATTTTAATTGAGCAATCTGCTTGTTTATAAACCTATAATTAAGTGACTGGATTGTTACTTTTAAAAGAAGAGTAACTTGTTTGTTCCGAAACACATAATTGAGTAACTCAATTGTTTTTTTAAATAAAATGACTTGTTTGTTACTAAACCTATAACTAAGTGAACTATAATATATTTTATCCAAAATTATATAAACACAATACAGGTATAAAAGCACGTTAGAATCGAAATAAAACGAATCAATATCGTGTAATAAAATATAATAATTTTATCACAAAAAATTATGCGCTCACAAAATGCATTTTTAGGCTTAAGGGAAATTGGTAGATGCAATTAGGGATCAACATTCGAACAAGTAGAGTTAAAAGATTTCAAATTAGTTAAATTAAAGAGTTATATTTTATGACTTCAATTTTATTTAAATTTTTTTTAATTTATTCGAACTTATAAAATTTTAGTCGAGTCAAGTTGTTTGATTTTCTGTTCAAATTTAATTATAAACATTTATAATTTTATGTTAATTCCAATTTAAACAATTTTATGTAACCATATACAATAAACATATATTTCTTTGTATTTTTTCATATATATCATACATAATTAAGAGACTACTCAAATTTAAAAACTGATCTACTAATTACTAAAAACTTTTAGTTGTTCACAATTTCATTTTATAGTTCAAACTTTATTTAAAATTTTTTCGAATCGAGTTTATAAAATTATAAGTCGAATATTTTAGCATGGAATCGATACAAATAATTTAATTTTTTTCGTGTTGAGTCAAGTTTTACATAACCCTAGATGCAATACAAATGGATGCAAAAAACCACTTGAATGACGAGCCCTTCCAATTACATCATTCATAGTCCCAACAAATAAAAACCACTCATTTCATTAATTTTTTCCATATCATCTACTCACTTAAATGGTAACTTCAAATAATTGGATTTTTAAATTTAATGTACCATCAATATGAGTGAAAAGAATCATGATAAAAATATAACACGAAAAAAACTAATAAAATGAATATTTTTATTGATTAAGACTATGAATGATTTGAGAATAGCAGACCAAGTTATGATGAGCTAAAAAGGCAGCAAATTGTGTGACTTAGTAGCATGTTCCATCATCCAAAATGCCCCATGCTACGTCGACTCTTAAGAAAAGTACTCATTCACATTATAACATGGATATAATGACATGAACTTCCACGGACATTTCAAATCCATGAAAAAGATTTTAAGAAATTAAACATAACCTGTCAAACACATACCCATTTCTTACCCTCACCTGAGTCTGAGTAACAAAAGTTGCTTATATAAAGAGCAGAGTATACTATTATCATCAATAAAAATGGGACTGGGAGAAAAGACCAAGACAAATCCAAGAAGTCAATCGGGAACAGCAGAGTTGAAATGATCATAAAATGGTCCTTTACCTCACTCCTTTTCTTTGGATTTGCACGAAACCTCAAGTTTGGACTAAGCATCCAGTCAACCAAGAAAAGAAAAAAAAAGCAAGAAGAAACATTTTCACCTATAGCTGGCTGCTATTCTTCTGCTTGGCTTTCTCGATGAGCGGTTTCAATTGCTTCTTTTCAGCAAGAATTTTAAGGAAGTTGAACAAGAAGGGTATGTAGTTGTGTTTCCTACGAATATTTTCGGTTCTCCACTTCTTGAATTTCTCCTCCTCGATCAAAATTTTCTGAGAGACACCCTCAATCCCTGAATTCACTTCTGAAAGTTGTTTGTTTAGTGCTTCAAAACTGGCTTTGTCTGTAGGTCTTTCAGACTGTATGGTAGCCAGCTGCTGCAAGATGCTTTCCCTCTTCTTTTGGAGCTCCTTAAGATCAGCAGTGTGCATCTCTTTCCTGTTCTTGATAACTGCCATGAGATTGAATCTGATTTCACTTTGGGAATCTCTCTCTATTCGTTCTAGGATTACTGGTTGTACCAACTTCAACCATTCCATATTACCTGGGCCATCAGGGCACTGACCAAGGCTAATGGGTCCCTCCTTCAGTCCATCGAATTCATAGAGTACTCCATCAACTGGTATGTAGCTTATGAAATGGTAGACATCATCATCTTTCCCGGCAGCCTTCAGCTCATCTGGAACAAAAGGCTCGGGCCTTGCAAAACTATTATGGGCAGTACGTATGGCTTCACTGTTATTTATAGCAAGACCCTTGAGTTCTGAAGGAAAGATTTTAGTGAATTCTTTCAACTTTGATAGTTCTGGGCCAATGTCAATATCGGGACAGTTCATAAGAATAGACAGTATAGCTTGTGTAGCACAAGCATTATTGATGACCTACATAAATGTAGAAAAAAATAAGTTCAGAAGAGTTTTGCAAATATATCAGACTCTGGATATTAGTAAATTAGATTGAAACCAACCTGGCTAGCAAAGAACAAATTAGGGTTTGGGTCCTTGATTACAAGACGTTCATCCTTCTCCCCCGGGCGCCATTTGAAAAGGAAAATCAACCCATACACAGGCCTATTATGGAAAGGGCACGAAGGAAGAAATTCAAATGTTGAAATGTGAAATGGCCAGTACCAAGTAAGAACTGACCTGAGATTGTTCAGAGAATCGAGATCCAATGAATACAACTCCTCTACCTGGTAAGATATAATTCATCATAACAGAAGCATGCAATGAAACGCAAGCCATAATAACATATTACACATACAATTAAATCAGACATAAAAAAGAATACGCACCTATGCACCCACCAAGACACTTGCTCAAGGATAGAATTCAATAGCTGCGCATAGGGTTTAACACAAGGGCAAAGGACAAAAAAATAGGACAGATAGGGGATAGGGATAGCACCGGCTACAATATTACTCAACACCAACATAACCTGGTCCAATTGAGAAGTGTCTAATTAAAAAAGTTCATATAGCAGCTTTAAGGTATGCTAATGATTCATCAACGCCATGTTAGACAGATTCCACCCTTTTGGAAATCAAAGGCTAGAATCATGGCTTCTGTACTGTCAAAGAAGCCCTTTTGATCCAAGGAATAAATCCTTGGTGGCTACTAAGACATTAAAGTACAATTTATCATCAAAGAATTTGGTTTTCCGTTTGCTAGAATGGGCATTAGTTGTATGGTACAACGGGTCTTGTTTCAGGTTTAGTAAATTGTACAGGTTCTAAATAGATCTAATTTTACTTTAATATATTCCAAAAGTTTATGGATTTCAAGAATCCTAATCCATTGGGACAAGAAAAGTTAACAATATAATGGAATCCTATTTATATTTTTCAGTGTTGCTAGAACTCGTAGAGTTCATTTCACATAAAATGTTAAGCTATTAAGAGTTATACAATAACTAATTTGCTGATTTGAGTTTTCATTCCCTCCTCGTACTTCTCATCTCTTCCAACAGGAAACTAAGTTCTACGGAACAAAGAGCATCTTGACACAAATAAAAGTATACGGGGCAATGTTACATGAACCCTACTGCTTTTCACCCATGCATGACATATGTTAGATTATCCGATAGAATTAGAGTCCTTATGTAAATAGTAGTTTAAATTAAAGTTTAAAGATAGAGTTAGAGTCCTCATGTAAATAGTAGTTTAAATTAAAGTTTACTTCCTAAAAGATAGAGTTAGATGTCTTGTGTACTTAGGACTCCTAATTGTAACTAAAGTCCAATACTCGAGTCTATAAATTCCATGTAAAGGGATGTAATTTTTCGAAAATATTCAATAACAGAAAATCAATTGTTTTCTTCTTCTTTTCTGCAGAAACTTAAATTCTACTTTATTTTTATGCGTTAATTAGTTTTTTCCTAAAGCTAGAAAATTGCTTTTCTACATGGTATCAGAGCAACATCGATCCTAGTTAGAATTCTTAATGGGATCCCCTTCGACAACCTTTGAGATGCTGTCCATAGCAGAGCAGGCTGCTGGATTGGAGTTTTTTTCCAGAAATTTCAGGTTCGACAGTAACTTGTGAAGCAGATTTAGCCCTCGTGGAGGATACAAGCATACAGAATACTTGTTCTCCTACTGCACAATTTTTCTACCAAAGGTGCATCAGCATGGATCATCGACTCTGGAGCATCTGATCACATGACTGGTAACAGGGAATTATTCCTTAGTTTTTCAAATTCATCTTCTACAAGTTCTATTAAAACAGCCGATGGCTCTTTCTCTCCTATCAAAGGAAGTGGCTCAGTCCTCAATAACGATAATTTGTTGCTTGAAGATGTTTTGTTTGTGCCTAATCTCGCCTGCAATCTCCTCTCTGTTAGTAAACTCTCCAAGAATTTGAAGTGTTCATTACAGTTTACTGAATCTGGTTGTTTTTTGCAGGCAATGAATTCGAGGAAGATGCTTGGCACTGCTAGCTTGCAAACTGGTCTCTATGTCCTCGAAAATCAACCATCTACCCTACCAAATACTTCTTGCTCTTTGACTTCTTTAGGGCAAATTGATAATATAATGTTATGGCATTTTAGGTTAGGACATCCTAATTTTCATTATCTTACTAAATTATTCCCTGAATTATTTGTTAATAGAAAACCAAGTTCTTTTAAATGCCATATATGTCTTCTCGCTAAACAGACAAAAGCATCCTATTTACCATCTTCCTACAAACCTTCCCAACCTTTTTCATTAATTCATAGTGATGTTTGGGGTCCTTCTCGAGTGAAGAATGTAACTGGTAGTAGGTGGTTTGTCACTTTTATTGATGATCATAGTAGAACAACTTGGGCATATTTGTTAAGGGATAAATCTGAAGTAGCCTATGTTTTTGAGAAATTTTACAATATGGTTGAAACCAAATTTGGAAGTAAAATTCAGATTTTCAAATCTGATAATGGGAGTGAATATTTTACCAAGTCCTTGGGGGAATTTTTTAACAAAAAAGGGATTGTTCAACTTAGCACTTGTGTGGATACACCACAACAAAATGGGGTTGCAGAAAGGAAAAATAGGCATTTGTTGGAGGTAACTAGGTCTTTGGTGTTCACTAGTAATATTCCTAAGTATTTGTGGGGTGAGGCTTTGTTAATCGCAACCTATCTCATTAATCGAATGCCCAGATGAAGGTTTTGCAATCTGTAACACCTAGAGCTGTTTTTTTGGAGAGTTATCCCAATTTTAAACCTCATCCTCTATTCTCCCTTTCAAGTTTTTGGTTGTTTTGTGTTTGTGAAAGATTATGTTCCCTCTAGGTCAAAACTTGACCCCAGATCCTTGAAGTGTGTCTTGGTCGGGTATTCTTCACTTAAGAAGGGCTACAAATGTTATCATCCTCCTTCTCAAAATTTTTTTACTTCCTTGGATCTCACCTTTTTTGAACAGGAACCTTATTTCCCTGCAGCTGCAAATCAGGGAGAGAATTGTGATGTTTTTCAGCCTCCTACCAATCAGGTTTATCCTTCTTTACCTTCAGAGTTATTACCTACTAATAATCCTTTGTTATTTGAACCGCATACTCCTTTAAACCCTTCTACTTCTTCACCTATTATTACACCTACAACTTCTCATCCTTCACCTATTGTTACTACTACTCAGAATTCGCCCAAACCTCCCTCACAAACCCCTCAGCCTCCTAAGCAATTGAAAGTTAATACCAGAAAACAGAAAACTATTCCAGAGACTGTTTTGCAATCTGACACTTGCCGAGAATTGGACTTGAATTCAATTGCCAATGAAAATGATGGAGGTAATGTTCTAGCCGAGATTCCCTCTCATTTACTTGAATTTGATTATTTGCCTATTGCTAAAAGGAAAGGGGTAAGACAATGTACAAAACACTCCATTCAGAGGTATGTTGCTTATGGTAATCTAATGCCATCATTTAAGGCTTTTACAACTTGCTTAGATAAAGAACAGATACCTAACACTATTGAGGAGGCTCTAAAAGATTCTAAGTGGAGAAGGGCTGTTAAAGAGGAGATTGAAGCACTTGAAAAGAATGATACTTGGACCATTAAAGATCTTCCACAAGGCAAGAAACCAGTCGGATGCAAATGGGTGTTCTCCATAAAATACAACTCTGATGGCAGTATACAGAGGTATATAGCAAGGTTGGTGGCAAGGGTTTTACTCAAACCTATGAAATTGATTATAATGAGACCTATGCTCCTGTAGCTAAACTAAATACAGTTAGAGTTCTCTTAAGCTTGGCTGTAAACAATGACTGGAAGCTTCATCAACTTGACATTAAGAATGCCTTTCTTAATGGAAAATTGGAAGAAGAAGTGTACATGAGAGTGCCTTCGGGCTTGAAGTCAGTAAAAGGAGATCAGAAAGTTTGCAGATTTAATAAATCCATCTATGGTTTGAAGCAGTCACCTAGAGCCTGGTTTGACAGATTCACCAAAGTGATTTTAGAAAATGGATACAAACAATCCTTGGCAGATCACACTCTCTTCATTAAGGTAACCACTAGCAATAAAAGGGTTATTTTAATAGTATATGTGGATGATATTATTCTGACAGGTGATGATGATGAAGAGATAAGTCACTTGAAAGGGTTGTTAAATACACAGTTTGAAACAAAAGACCTAGGAAAGCTCAGATACTTTCTAGGCATGGAGGTTGCTAGGTCGAGCAAAGGTCTAGTGATAAACCAGAGAAAATATGTTCTTGATCTACTTAATGAAGCAAGAATGTTGGGATGCAAACCAGTTGATACTCCCATGGAAGCAGGCTTAAAATTCAATAGAGAGGACACAAGCCCTAAAGCTGATAAGGGTAAATTTCAGAGGTTAGTGGAAAAATTGATTTATTTGTCATTAACTGACCGGACATTGCTTTTTCGATTAATATTATCAGTCAACACGTGACTGATCCAAGGGAAGATCACATGGAAGCTGCAATTAGAATTTTGAGATACTTGAAAGGGACACCAGGGCATGGATTGCTATTTAAAAAGACTCAAGAAAGGACTGTTCAGATTTATTCAGATTCAAGTTGGGCAAACGAACTGACAGAAAGGAGATCAACTAGTGGTTATTGTTCCTTTGTTTGGGGAAATCTAGTGACCTGGAGGAGTAAGAAACAAACAGTTGTATCTAGAAGCGATCTTTGAAGCGAGAATATAGGGCTTTAGCAGCATTGGGAATGTGTGAAGGAATTTGATTGTTAAAGCTATTGAAGGAGCTAAATGTGAACCAAGAGGAGAAGTTTGAGATTTTTTGTGATAATCAGTCCACCATACAAATTGCTCGAAATCCAGTCCACCATGATAGGACTAAACATGTGGAGATTGACAGGCATTTCATCTCAGAAAAGATTACTAGTGGGACAGCTTCTTTATCTTATGTTCCTACAGAAGAACAAGTGGCAGATGTACTTACAAAAGCACTACCAAAAGCTTCTTTCGACAAGTTTCTATTCAAGTTGGGATTATACAATGTATATTCTCCAACTTGAGGGGGAGTGTTAGATTATCCGATAGAATTAGAGTCCTTATGTAAATAGTAGTTTAAATTAAAGTTTAAAGATTGAGTTAGAGTCCTCATGTAATAGTAGTTTAAATTAAAGTTTACTTCCTAAAAGATAGAGTTAGATGTCTTGTGTACTTAGGACTCCTAATTGTAACTAAAGTCCAATACTTGAGTCTATAAATTCACTGTAAAGGGATGTAATTTTTGGAAAATATTCAATAACAAAAAATCAATTGTTTTCTTCTTCTTTTCTGCAGAAACTTAAATTCTGCTTTATTTTTATGCGTTAATTAGTTTTTCCTAAAGCTAGAAAATTGTTTTTCTACAACATACAAATAGCAGCTTCACACAAATGGAAGTTTATGGGGCAATGTTAAACCCTATCAAGAGTTATACAATAACTAATTTGCAGATTTGAGTTTTCCGTTACATGAACCCTAATACTTTTCACCCATGCAGAACATAGTTCTACTACAAATAGCAGCTTGACACAAATGGAAGTTTATGGGGGAATGTTACATGAACCCTATCTATAGTTATAATAACTCATTTGATGATTTGAGTTTTCATTCCCTCCTCCTACTTCTCATCTCTTACAACAGGAAACTGAGTTCTACTACAAATAGCAGCTTGACACAAATGGAAGTTTATGGGGAAATGTTACATGAACCCTATAGTTATAATAACTCATTTGATGATTTGAATTTTCATTCCCTCCTCCTACTTCTCATCTCTTACAACAGGAAACTGAGTTCTACTACAAATAGCAGCTTGACACAAATGGAAGTTTATGGGGAAATGTTACATGAACCCTATCGAGAGTTAATACAATCACTAATTTGCTGATTTGAGTTTTCAACCCCTCCTACTCTCATCTCTTCCAACAGTAAACTGAGTTCTACGGGACAAAGAGCAACTTGACACAAATGGAAGTTTATGGGGCAATGTTACATGAACCCTAATGATTTTCACCCATACAGGACGTAGTTCTACTACAAATATATGCATAAAAACATCAACATACCTTCCAATAGCATGCCTTCCACAACAATGATAATGGCATGGTTTAAATGGCTAAGTACAGAACACAGACAAGGTACTTAACCTAGAATCTGATACATTCATTTTTCATTAAAAGAACATTGACAGTATCAGTATATACGCATCTAAAATAACAAACAGAAGATATCATAAGCAAAACTACAAGATAAACATAAGGAACCAAGTATGACAAAAGAAAAGTATTACTTGTATGCCTTTAACTTGCATCTGCTGTATAAGTTCTGTAAAAACACCTGAAAGACATGGCAGAAAACGATATTGTTAAGCTTAAATCTCAATACATATCATTAAGAAAGCATGATAAGGGCACTCTAAGACAATTAATTATCTGGTGCAGCAAAATGTTAATATGTTCAATCTTAACAAACATATAGCATAACAAGTCATATGCCGGAACAACAGTAAAACACAATTCAATGATGAAAGCATCATACAAGTAGCGAAAACAAATTTCTTTTTTTAGAAAAACTATCTAACAAGCCAATCTGAGCTAGCCTTTGTAAAGATTATATGGGCACCGAAGGATTGATGATAGCGTTTGGAAAAATGTAAGTTTAATCTCTAATCATTGGTAACCAGTAAGGAGCATCTTTAAAAAGCAGAGTGGCTCTAGCACTATCATGAACTAAACATAAATATTCTTTATTTATTATAATTTTAAATTCATCCAGTTATGACATGCATGTACTATAATGTACTTTGAAGATCATAAGCATCTACAGTATAGAACACGACAGTCCAATCATCCAACACCATAAGAAAAAAAATCAGATGCCAATGGAGCAATCCTATAAAACAATCCTAACAAACTATTTAGCCAAATCTCCCTGCAATGGTCCTTATACGATGATTTCTACAATATTACTCAAAATCATATTACTCACTCACAATTGAATAACACCATTTAATAGAAGAAATTACTTATCATTAAGAGTAATTCAAAACAAATAAACAATTAAATCTTCAGCCAAAAAAAAGCGTAAGAGAGAGAATCAGAAAAAGCAATACCGGGATCGGATTCAATTGTACACCAAGACATGATGAAAAATTAGAAGCTGCAACATACAAAACAGTAAAACGTTTAAAATTTTTGGGGGAAAACAGCAGAATATAATAAATAATAAATGCCCAGAACTCACCAAGTCTGTCAAAGAAAGAGGAGTTCGTCTTCCTCAACCCTAGATTGGTTAAAAAGCTTAGTAAGGCTACTTCAGCTCTGCGCTTTCTAATCTATCAAATTAATCTCAACCGTTGGTCCCAGCTTAAACTACTTACTACTCCCGTCGTCTATCACCGATTTAAGGTACGGTTGTTTTTAAAGCAAAGCTAAACCGTTTTCATCTCCCGTCGTCTATCACCGACTTAAACTACTTAACTACTCCCGTCGTCTACCCCCGTGTTTATCTCCTTCTCTTCTGCGTTCGGATAACCTCTCTTCCCTCTTGTTTCGCTGTCATTTTTCGTTTTTATTGTCTTAACTTGTTCGTTCGAAATTTAATTTCGGTAATTAAAACTTTTACATCGGAAAGTAAAGATCTAATGTTGACTTTTATGCCATTATTGGATTCAATTAAGATTAAATTATTGATTAAAAATCTTATTGAAAGAATGGAAACTTTGATAGTGGTTAAATTGATAAATTAAATCTTAGAGGACAAAAGAATAAAGATTAGAGAGTTAAGGGACTATTCATGCGATTAAACCCTTTCCAAGTGAGTCATCCCTGGGATTTAATGAAGAGCTTCCTTCATTAAAAGGAAAGCTCACAAACTAAAAAGGAAAAATAAAAAGGAGAACATTATCGGTTGAAAATTTATTACCTACACTACATCTTTTTCCTCCAACCATACACCTCAAGCAAGCACCTCCATTGTTGATTAGGGAAAGCTTGTATTTTCTTTGATTTCTTGATTCCAATTCAATCCTAGTGATCGGGTAAGCAATATCCCTTAAATGATTCATAGATTCCATGGTTAAAACCATGTCTAAATCTAAGTTCAAAAGCTATGAACCCTAGAATTTCCTAGAAATATCAAGTTCGATCTTTATTGTTTTTCATAGTTAATAGGTCGCTATGAATCTATTATTGATATTGAAATCCTTGCAATATATATCCTATGTAGCTCAAGAGAATTAAGGTGAAGAATCACCAAATCCCTCAAACTCTAGCAAGCTCAAGAACAAGGGAATTGCCATCCGAAAACCCTAAAAGCTTCAAAAGTATCGGTGAGTGTAGTCGGAGTCTCGAGATTGGCTAGGTGCATTTCCCGATTTCATTGATATTGTTTATTGCATTTCCATCATTGATTTCAAGGTATGGTTACATCGAAACCTCGTAGGAGGTACCGTTGGTAAGCTTTGGTAAGCTCATTGCATTGATATATGAATTATTGAATCATTACATAGCTATTGATATCGTTGAAACATTGAGAAAGGCCATATTGGTTATTGTATATTGTTATTGATACATTGATATTGTCATCGCTACCGTTATTGTTATTGATATTGGCCTAAGCATTGAATCCTTGGATATGAATGGACAAGGGATACAATTGGCATGCCATAGAATTCATGAGCTCATTGGTACGAGTGGACTAAGGTCCTTGAGCTAAGGCTCTATTTGGCGATGTTGGCGGGATATGTTGGTTTTGGTCTTATTGGCGATGTTGGAGGATATTGACCATTCATTATTGGCGATGTTGGTTGGGAATCCGCGTATCCGCAATTACATATTGATCCAAGGAATTAAATTATTGAAAATTATTGTTAAAACATGGTTTGAGATGCATTTACATTGATATCCATGTTATATATGATATTGGCATACATGTTATTGTCGTTGACTACCTCACTAGGCTATATAAGCCTAATGCATCTCATTTCCATGCATTTTCATATTAAAGGTCGGTCGGATCAAGGATCGGAGCTAGGAGAGTTTTTGAAGCAAGTCACACAAGCTAAAGTAATGTAAACCTAGCCTTTGAAGTCCCAGTATGGTAGCATATGGTCTAAACAAGTTAGTTTAGTCTCATTTTGTATGTACATATGGTTCACCAAGTTGAATGGGTTAAAATGTGAAATATGGCATGTTAGTGTTTTGACAAAATTGGTAATATGGCCTAAAATGCCCCAATGAGCGAAAACTTCGTAAATGGATTTGTACTGGCATGAAATTTGACATGTAATTTGGTATACAATGGACAAGGTTAAGGTCTTTAATTTGGATAAAAACCAGACAAATTATGCCATTACAGACATAGGCATACCGGTATGGATGGTGTCATACCGGTACTGATAAGTAGTTTTGGGCAATATAAACCCAAGCGTACAACTACGAGTGGTGTCGTACCGGTACTACATATAAATTTTAGTATTATGAATCAAGGTTATTGATATTGCTACAGGGGTACCGGTACGCCAAATCAACACTGGAATTTTAGTATTATGAACCCTTTTAACGAATCAATTTGGGAATTTAGGGATTGCGTACCGGTGCGGTAATGGTCCCGTACCGATACGAAGGATTTGAATCCTTATACATGTACAACCTACTGCTTACTGATACCAGATTCAGGTTTGAAAGAATTTATTTTAAGGGCGTATCGGTACGGCCTCATGAGTACCGGTACAAGTGAGTTAGTTAAGTTAGTTACCTGGTTTTAAAAAAAAACTTGTAAAATAGTCACTGAATCAAATATGGATTAATTGAAAGTGTAAATGGTTTCCAAATCCATTGAAATTTTATATACAAGATAATCAAGCATGGAATTTCACATTGGTAACCCTAATTATTGATAAGTCCCTGTAATTTTCTAAAATTACAATTTAGTCCTTAAATTTGTATAATTTATCAAATGGTCCTCTAATTGTTATTTGGCTGAGTTAGCATTGATCATAGTTGTTGCGCGTAATAAGTGCTACGCAAATGTGCAAGTATACACGTTGCAAGTTATAGTATAAAAGATATCGTCTCCACAGGGATTGGTGCCACTTCAAGAATCTAGTCTCTTGCACTGTAAAAAGTAAAAACACAAATAAAGGATTATAGGAGTTTTAACTAATAACTAATCTAGAAAGCAATAAAGTAAAAGAATGAATGAGAACAAATGAGAGAGATAGGTCAGGTTATCGTGAGTTGAGGTGTGATAGCCGATTGGATCGTCTTGGTAAAAGAGTACACGGGCAACTCAGTTGCCATGGCAACTTGCACAACGGGGTTGCCTTGGCAACTAATCGATGGTTTCCTGGGCAACTACTTGTGGGCAGCAACCTTCAAGGTTCGGCAGTGCGCTCTTCAATGGTTTCTTCTTATCCCTAAGTCGAAACTCTAGCTACTTGTGCATGCCTTGATAATACATCCCTGCGTGAATCAAGGGTGAACAACAACCAATCTTGCGCTCCTCTTAGCTGTTGAAATCCTTGACTTATTCCTAAGCCAGATTAATCTTCACCATCAATAGATTGAATAAAGATCATATTCATTCGTTTCTTGAATCTAACTCTCCCGATATTAGATAAATAGATGAACTCACGAGATCCTCTCCCAATTCACTCGCAAACAAGAATAAGAACCAAGAATGAATAAACCTTGAATAGAAAAGTGCAAACTCTTTTTACCTAAACAAAAACCAATAGTTTCTCACAACCACAAAACACAACAACCATAGCCAAATAGATTTAGTTCATGGCTAGGTTCCAAAGAAACACAAGATAAATAATCCCTAGCATGAACCCAATCGAACAAGAAAAAAAAGGATGAAGAAGGAAGCTTGTCGAAATCCTCCTTGCCCTAGATGCTTGTCGAAAATTCTCTCCTCTTGCCCTCCTTGGAGTTGTCGAAATTTCCCCCCCTCTCTCTCTCCCTTTGGAAGTTGACGATATGGCATTTTATTTATAGGGTTAGATCAAAGTCCTTCTTTGAGGAGGAAGTTAAGTTGGAAATAAATTATCTTTAAACAATATAATTCTTTATTATAATTATATTCCTACTAGAACTTCTCCTATCTTCTTGGAATTTAATTCTTCTTTAATCTCTTCATGGAAATCAAATTCCTTTGGGATTGGGCTTTGCTCCACGTCATCTTGGGCTTGTCTAGTCATCAATTTCGACTACCATATCACCTTTGCTCTTGTCGACAATTGCCCTGGCAACTGGCTCGACGTCTCCTTCATGCATTGCCCTGGCAACTAGCTCGGCATCTCCTTCATGTATTGCCCTGGCAACTAGCTCTAGCCTTACTTTGGCAAGTGATCCTGCACATACACACAAAACACACCAAAGCAGCATCTTTTCCCACAAAAACTACCAAGTTATGTAATCAAGCTCAACGATGGAAGGAAACATGGATTAATGCATGAATGGCTAATTATGCAACTAATATGAGCCTAAGTCTAACAATAATATGAGTAAAAAGGGTAAGAAAAATAGTACTTTTGAATACTTATCACACCCCCAAACTCGAACTATTGCTTGTCCTCAAGCAATGCAAACTAACAATTACCTGCCAAAACTTCAATTTTCACAAACTTAGCTTTCAACTTGATTTCAATTCTCAGAACCGGGGCACAAAGTATGATTGGCTTTTCATTTTTCGGAAAACTTAGGAGTTACTCGGAATCAAACTATAATGCTTGTGAGTGTGTGCGGAGTTGTGTGCAAGTTGATTTTTCGGATTCTATGCAAACAAGAGGTTTTCAAATTACTTCATTTGGTTCTTTTTAACATGTTTTAACTAGAGCTAGTTTTGGGCACCTCTAGTGTTTTGTTTTTAGTTTTATTCGACTAGAGCCAGTTTCGGGCACCTCTAGTGATCAATTTTTTAGCACATGCTAGAGCCAATTTCGGGCACCTCTAGTGATCAATTTTTTAGCACATGCTAGAGCCAATTTCGGGCACCTCTAGCATTCATCCAATTTTTATTCTAATCCCCCAATTTGTTTAATTATCAACCTAATTTCACTAGAATTCCTTAAATCAATCAAACCACAATAGTGTTTCATCAAATTTAGCATCATAGTAAAATTCTAAGTTTTTCCATGGTTATCCTAGAATAAAAATTCTATCAATTAAGTGCATTGGCAAAGTCATCATCGGATATTCATCAAATCTAGGCAATTCTTGTTCCAACTAAAGGCATGGCAAGAAATTTATGTATCCTAAATGTAACACTTAAGATGAATGTAACTAAACATGGTAACTACTAATAACAATCCCCCCCAAACTCGAGTGAGGCATTGTCCTCAATGCATGCATTAAAGAAAAATAAAAATAATGAAAAATAAAATGCATACGAGGACTTACTCCGAGAGTTCGTCATCGTAGATGATTAGTTTCCTTTTGGTCAGTGTCTTGATTCTCTTACTTGAACGCGATGGTTGTTTCCTTGTTGCCGGTGGTGGAATCGATCCTCGTATAGAGTTGTCCTCATCGTCCTCTTCATCAGTGTCAATGGCTTTTCGCTTGGAGGATTCAATTGGTGCGGTCTTTGTTGGTGCAATGGAGGACTCGTCCGAATATGAAAAATCAGAAAATGATTCCGTAGGATTTGATTCGGGCATAGGTGCTTTACCTTTGGCTTTTTGCAGTGGTTGCCGGGATGTCTTTAGCTTTAGTTGCCATGGCATCTTCAGGGTTGGTTGCCGTGGCGACTGCTTCATTGGTTGCCGGGGCAAGGATCCCGGCAGGAAAGATTGGGAACGACACGCGATTGTCCGGTCTTCAATTTTCCTTAGGTGGCTCACCAATGGTTGCAAGAGTGCTTCAAAGTGTCCCGGGGTTGATGGCCGAGTTGCCCGGGCGTTAGATGCTTGGGCATTAGGGATTGCCGGGGCGGTAGGAGTTGCCGTGGCAATTGAAGGCCTTGAAGATTTTCTCGGTGCCTCTCCCATTAGCTTTTGGATTTGTGCTTGATTCCAACCGGACTTTGGTAGGGCCTTTTCATCGGTGGACTCACTTGGGACATGCATCTCCTTGCAAAGATTAGAAATTAAGCAAGGGAAGAAAAGAGAACCCTTATCTTTTGAGCTACATACAAAAATCTCATCACAAATAATTTTTCCAATGTTAATGATGCGATTATGCAAAATAGAATGTATGAGCAAAAGACGTGGTATATCAACGGTAGTATTGTGTGTGGTGGGCATTAAAGAAGTTTTAACAAACTTATTCCATAGTTTTGCCTCGGGTTTAAGCCAAAGGAAATTTACCGTGCCCTTGTATTTACCGTCATTCCAATGAGTTCCCGGTTGAGTGAGTTCTTGAAGCACCTTGTCGAGTTGCTTGGATGTGATTTGATCAACGAAGGCTTGATGCTCGTCCTTCTCAATGTAAAGACCGTAAAAAGTGTTGACGTTTTCGAGGCTTATGAGTATGGCCTTGTTACCAACAAAAACATAGGGATTATCCAGGTTAGGTGAGCGAGCATAGAATTCTCTTACCCATGAGATGTTACCCGGTTCCGGTTGATGGCAAAAGATTTGCCACTTTTGATGTGCAGTCCTCTCGAAGATGAATGGTTCAAGGCCGAAATCTTGATGAGAGTTGGAGTATTCAAAGCCTTGTTCTTCATGAATCTTCCGGCTTTCAAACTTGGAGTGAAATCTTTCTTGAATCACCGATGTAGCAAACTTCTTGTATATTGGTTCTTTGGAGGAACTTGGATGAACTAAAATTTTAATTTTGGATGCCATGGATGATCTTGGTTGTGAGTTTTGTAAAAACAAATAAAAGAAAAGAAAAGAAACTAAAAAGTTGCAAGATAAAAGTAGGAATAGGTTAAGGTTGATGGGTTTTATAGAAAATATAGGTGGTAAATATGCTAGGTGGGATTATGGGAAAACGAAAAAAGGGTTTTGGTTTAGGGAGAGGGTGACGGCAAGGGGGTTTGATTAGGGTAAATTGGAGGCTTTATATAAGCCTTAGATTCAGCCCATTAGTTTCCTTGTTGAAGATGTTTTCCTTCTTGGATTAAAATTCCTCTTTGTCTTGAACTTTTTTCCTACAATTCAAAGACAAATCAAATAATGATTAAAATTAAAGATAAACTAATAAAGAAAATAAATAAAAATGTGTAATGGGATTCTTAAACTTAAAAAGATAAATAAATAAAAAAATTATCCTAAAGAATAATAATAACCGGAAATAATAAAAAAATATAGTTCGAAAAATAAAATAACAATAAAAAAATAATAAAAATAAAATGTCAAAGGGAGAGCATGCTCATGCATCTCATAAGTTGACCACTTCTTTGTTACGTTCCACATGGGCACCATTGTAGTGTTTCAATCTTTGTCCATTAACTTTGAATTCATGTTTGTCAGTGAAGGACTTGATTATCACGGCACCATGGGAGAATGGTTTGACAACTTCGAATGGTCCCGACCATCTTGATTTCAGCTTTCCCGGGAAAAGTTTTAGCCGAGAATTGAATAGGAGAACTAGTTGCCCTGGCATGAATTGCTGCGGCAATAGTTTCTTGTCATGCCATCGCTTTGTTTTCTCCTTGTAGATTCGTGCATTGTTATAGGCGAGTGCACGGAATTCTTCTATCTCATTGAGGTCCAACAAACGCTTTTGTCCGGCACTTTCCCAATCTATATTCACGGTCTTGATTGCCAGTATGCCTTGTGTTCGATTTCCACCGGTAGATGGCATGTTTTACCATAGACAAGTCGGAAGTGGGACATACCTAAGGGTGTTTTGAATGCAGTGCGATATTCCCAAAGTGCGTCATCTAGTCTTAATGACCAATTATTCCTAGAGGGATTTACAACTTTCTCAAGTATACCCTTCAATTCCTGGTTGGAAATTTTTGTTTGCCCGTTGGTTTGTGGGTGATATGTCGTGGCGATCTTGTGTGATATGCCGAAGCGTTACAACATATTGGCAATTAGTCTGTTGTCAAAATGCTTGCCTTCGTCACTGATAATTGCTCTTGGCATCCCAAACCATGTAAATATGTTTTTCTACAAGAATCGTTGCACGGTCTTGGAATCGTTGTTGGGAACTGCAGCTGCCTCAACCCATTTAGACACGTAGTCGACGGAAAGTAGAATATAGAGGTTTCCGAATGAAGATAGGAAAGGTCTCATAAAATCGATCCCCCATACATCGAACAATTCCACCTCGATGATGTTCTGGAGCGGCATCTCATGACGTCTAGAGATATTGCCCGTCCTCTGGCAACGATCACATTGCTTGTAAAAGTCTTGGGCATCTTTGTACAATGTTGGCCAATACAAACTAGATTGCAAAACTTTGGCCACGATACGAGTTCCTCCAAAATGTCCTCCATAGGGTGAAGAATGGCATTGTCAGAGTACATTCTGTTGCTCTTCTTCAAGGACACATCGGCGTATAACCTAATCTGCACATTATTTAAACAAAAGAGGCTAGTCCCAAAAGTAATGCTTCGCATCATGGCAGAACCGCTTCTTCCCTTGGTGAGTAATGCCATAAGGTAAAATACCACAAACAAGGAAATTAACTAAATCCGCGTACCAGGGTATTGTCGAGGCATGTGCTGCCGTGCCGACTGCTCCCAAAATTGTCGAGGTGTGCGCGTCAAGGGCTACTGCAGCGTCGAGTGTTGCCGAGGCGTGTGCATCCATGGTTGCCGAGGCATGTGCGTCCATGGTTGCCGAGGCAACTAAAATTTGTTCATCCGGGAATGCATCGCATATCTCTATATCCGCCTCCTCCTCCCTATTGCGTTCTAAACGTGATAAGTGATCGGCCACTTGATTTTTTGTTCCTTTATTGTCATTAATTTCAATATCAAATTCTTGTAAAAGTAATATCCAACGAATCAAACGAGGTTTGGCATCCTTTTTAGCAAATAGATACTTGATTACAGAATGGTCCGTATGAACAATTACCTTTGTACCAATCAAATAGGATCGGAACTTGTCAAATGTGAAAACTACAGCTAGTAACTCTTTCTCCGTTGTTGTGTAATTCACTTGAGCACTATTAAGAGTTTTACTAGCGTAGTATATCACATGGAAGGTCTTACCTGTGCGTTGGCCTAGGACTGCTCCTACCGCGAAATCACTTGCATCACACATGAGCTCAAAAGGTAGCGTCCAATCTGGTGGAACGATAATGGGTGTTTTGAATGCAGTGCGATATGCCCAAAGTGCGTCATCTAGTCTTAATGACCAATCCTTCCTAGAGGGATTTACAACTTTCTCAAGTATACCCTTCAATTCCTGGTTGGAAATTTTTGTTTGCCCGTTGGTTTGTGGGTGATATGTCGTGGCGATCTTGTGTGATATGCCGAAGCGTTACAACATCTTGGCAATTAGTCTGTTGTCAAAATGCTTGCCTTAAATCATCGATAATTGCTCTTGGCATCCCAAACCGTGTAAATATGTTTTTCTACAAGAATCGTTGCACAGTCTTGGAATCGTTGTTGGGAACTGCAGCTGCCTCAACCCATTTAGACACGTAGTCGACGGAAAGTAGAATGTAGAGGTTGCCGAATGAAGATAGGAAAGGTCTCATAAAATCGATCCCACATACATCAAACAATTCCACCTCGATGATGTTCTGGAGCGGCATCTCATGACGTCTAGAGATATTGCCCGTCATCTGGCAACGATCACATTGCTTGTAAAAGTCTTGGGCATCTTTGTACAATGTTGGCCAATACAAACCGGATTGCAAAACTTTGGCCACGATACGAGTTCCTCCAAAATGTCCTCCATAGGGTGAAGAATGACATTGTCGGAGTACATTTTGTTGCTCTTCTTCAAGGACACATCGGCGTATAACCTAATCTGCACATTGTTTAAACAAAAGAGGCTCGTCCCAAAAGTAATGCTTCGCATCATGGCAGAACCGCTTCTTCCCTTGGTGAGTAATGCCATAAGGTAAAATACCACAAACAAGGAAATTAACTAAATCCGCGTACCAGGGTATTGCCGAGGCATGTGCTGCCGTGTCGACTGCTCCCAAAATTGCCGAGGCGTGCGCGTCAAGGGCTGCTGCAGCGTTGAGTGTTGCCGAGGCGTGTGCATCCATGGTTACCGAGGCATGTGCGTCCATGGTTGCCGAGGCAACTAAAATTTGTTCATCCGGGAATGCATCGTATATCTCTAGATCCGCGTCCTCCTCCCTATTGCGTTCTAAACGTGATAAGTGATCGGCCACTTGATTTTCTGTTCCTTTATTGTCCTTAATTTCAATATCAAATTCTTGTAAAAGTAATATCCAATGAATCAAACGAGGTTTGGCATCCTTTTTAGCAAATAGATACTTGATTACCGAATGGTCCGTATGAACAATTACCTTTGTACCAATTAAATAGGATCGGAACTTGTCAAATGCGAAAACTACAGCTAGTAACTTCTTTCTCCGTTGTTGTGTAATTCACTTGAGCACTATTAAGAGTTTTACTAGCGTAGTATATCACATGGAAGGTCTTACCTGTGCGTTGGCCTAGGACTGCTCCTACCGCGAAATCACTTGCATCACACATGAGCTCAAAAGGTAGCGTCCAATCTGGTGGAACGACAATGGGTGCCGAGGCAAGCTTTTTCTTTAGGGTTTCAAATGCTTGGGGTGCAAGAATCATCAAAAACGAAGACTTTATCCTGTTCAAGCAAATTGCACAAGGGTTTAGTGATTTTAGAAAAATTATGAATGAACCTCCTGTAAAAACCTGCATGTCCAAGAAAACTTCAAATTCCTTTAACCGAACTTGGTGAGGGTAATCTCTCAATCACGTCCACCTTGGCTTTGTCTACTTCAATTCCCTTGGATGAAATCTTGTGGCCGAGCACTATTCCTTCATCTACCATAAAATGGCATTTCTCCCAATTGAGGACTAAATCAGTTTCTTCACATCTTGCCAACACCTTCTCTAAATTGCCGAGGCAACTGTCGAAGTCATTACCAAAAACAAAAAAATCATCCATGAAGATCTCAAGGAAGTCTTCGACCATGTCTGAAAAGAGTGCCATCATGCATCTTTGGAAGGTTGCCGGGGCGTTACACAATCCGAACGGCATCCTTCGAAAAGCATAAGTACCGTATGGGCATATGAAGGTTGTCTTTTCTTGATCTTCTGGTGCTATGGCAATTTGATTGTAACCTGAATAACCATCAAGAAAATAATAAAAGGGTTTACCTGCAAGACGGTCAAGCATTTGATCAATAAAGGGTAATGGGAAGTGATCTTTCCTAGTGGCTTTGTTTAGCTTTCGATAATCCAAACAATCCCTCCAACCGATCACAGTCCTGGTTGGAATGAGTTCATTGTTTTCATTACTTACCACTGTTATACCTTCTTTTCTCGGAACACATTGTACCGGACTTACCCATGTACTATCAGAGATAGGGTATATAATGTCGGCATCAAGCCACTTGATGATTTCTTTCATTACAACCCCTTTCATGACATTATTCAGTCTCCTCTAGGCCTCAATTGAAAGTTTGTGATCATCTTCCAACAAAATCTTGTGCATGCACACTGCCAGGCTAATTTCATTCAAGTCGGCAATTGTCCACCCTATTGCCTTTTTGTGTAGCTTCAACATCTTGACCAGCTTCTTTTCCTTCTCAGGTTGTAACTTAGAAGAAATAATTACATGCAATGTATTATCGGTTCCTAAGTATGCATATTTTAGTTGCTCTGGCAATTGTTTCAACTCAAGAATTGGTGGTTGTTCAATAGAGGGTTTTTCGAGCTTACCTTCCTTACCTGAGTAATCCAGTGGTTCAAAGTATGTACCTGGTCGATTGACTAGCCAATTTGCCTCTTCTTGTTGTTCCTCATCGACCGGTTCTTCATACTCCTCAGGTTCCTATTGATCGGCGATGTAGTTGCCGAGGCAACTAAATTCCTCGTCGAAGTTAAACTCTGCCGTGGCATGAAGAAGTTGGCATTCTTCGGGATCATCGGCATGCCTTAGTGTTTGGAACACATTTAGTTTAACTTGCTAGTCATTCACTCTCATTATGAGTTCTCCCTTTTCAACATCGATCAAGGTTCTCCCTGTTGCTAGGAATGGTCTCCCGAGAATGATAGGTGCATGCACATCTGCTTCACAATCCAAAATAATAAAGTCAGCGGAAAAAATAAATTTATCAACTTTTACTAGTATGTCCTCGATTTTTCCCTCTGGATGCACATAGGATCTGTTGGCTAGCTGTAGCATAACTATTGTAGGTCTTGCCTTCCCGATTCCTAGTTTCTGGAAAACCGATTTAGGCATCAGGTTTATGCTAGCCCCAAGGTCGCATAATGCTTTCCCGACATAGTGATTTCCAATGGAACATGGTATTGTGAAACTTCTGGGATCCTTCAACTTGGGTGGCATACGATTATGCAACATTGCCATGCATCCCTCTGTTGCGGCAACTGTTTCAAACTCTCATAGCCTTGTTCTCTTGGACACAATGTCTTTAAGAAACTTGGCATAGTTTGGCATTTGTTCAATTGCTTCCACCAATGGCAAGTTGATGTGGACTTGCTTTAGGATATCAAGAAACTTCTTAAATTGGTATTCTTGCTTTTGTCGCTTCAACCTTTGTGGGAATGGTGGTGGAAGTCGGATATCTTCAATCTTTTCATTGGTTTGGACCTAATTGACGGCATTGCCGGGACAACTGGAGTTGCCGAGGCATTATCAACTGGGGTTGCCGAGGCATGCTTATCACAAGTTGCCGAAGCATCCTTATCGTCGGTTGTCGAGGCATGCTTATTGCCGGTTGCCGCGGCAATTCATGGTTCAGTATCTGAGGCTTTGCCGCTAGGTTCGTCTTGATCTTTTTGTGGAGTTTTGTTTGATGAGCGGGTTTGAGCCTCTCTAAGTTGTTGGCCGCTTCTAGTGGTGATTGCCTTACATTGCTCATGGCCAGTTCCTCTTGCGACTTCAGTATCGCTAGGTAAACCTCCTTGCGGTCTAGTATTCAGATTTTGAGCAAACTGGCCGACTTGATTTTCCAATGATTTGATTGCCGCCTCTTGGTTTTGCAATCTCATCTCGGTCCTGTTAATAAAAGCATCAGTTCTTTTTATGAAGTTACTATTCTCAGCCATATAAGATTCAGTTTTCATCATAAAAGCATTTAGAGAATTTTCCAAAGAACTAGATGTTGTCGGTTGTTCTTTGCGGCAACTATTGTTGCGTGGCATATTCTCTTTGGAATCCCGATGCTTGCATTCTGATTGTTCTGGTTTAGAGCATTGTTGGGATTACTCCATGAAAAATTCGGGTGTTTCTTCCAAGCTGGATTGTATGTATTGGACATCACATTGTTGTTCCGATTGTAATTCCCCACGTAGAAGCTGGATTCTGGATTCTGCATACATTCAGAAGAATTATGGTTAT
Organism: Hibiscus mutabilis; assembly: GCA_019671005.1. NCBI lineage: Eukaryota > Viridiplantae > Streptophyta > Magnoliopsida > Malvales > Malvaceae > Hibiscus > Hibiscus mutabilis. Next base: position 29,924,341 of record CM033750.1, on the reverse strand, counting down.
CACCACATAACTCACAAAAAGAATCCATTACCTTGACCTCATGTGTGTTGTTTGGTTTTTGCATGTTCTGGACCATCTTGGTTAAAGTGGCCAATTGTGCCGAAATTGAATCTGATTATCCTAGTTCAGGTAGTGTGGCTTGGCGTCTAACTCCTCCTCTTCTAGTAGAGGGAAATTGATAATCATTCTTGGCCAGCCTATTTAGAATTTGCATTGCTTCCTCCGGTGACTTATCTAGGAGTATGTCGTTTGCCGAGGCATCTAGCATCATCCTTGTTGGTGTATTCACGGCGTTGTAAAACATTGTTACTTGAGTCCACACCGGGAATCCATGTAGGGGGCATTTGTGTAGAAGTTCTCTATATCGCTCTCAAGCCTCGTACATGGATTCATCATCTGCCTGCCGAAAAGAAGTAATGTCGTTACAAAGCTTATCAGTCAAATTTGTAGGATTAAACCGAGCAAGGAAATCACGACAAAGATCGGTCCAAGATGCTATTGATCCGGCAGGAATGCTATTCAACCATGCTTTCGCCCTATCCCTCAGTGAATAAGGGAATAATCTTAATCGTAAGACATCAGGGTGACTCCGTGTATTTTGAACGAGTTGCAAATCTCGAGGAAAGATTTCAGATGTTGCTGTGCATCTTCAGTTGCTGAGCCGCCAAATTGACCAATTGTGTTGATCATATTAAACATTACCGGTTTCAACTCAAAGTGGTCGGCTTCAATTTCAGGTGCAACAACTCCTGGATTAAGTCCATTAAGATCTTCTTCAAGATAGTCTCGAATAGTTCTGTTTCGTCCAAGAATCACTCCTCCTCTTGCTGGAACATCTTGATTCATATTGCCGTCTTGATTAGCCATTCCTACTCTTATCCTTTGTCTAAGTCTTTGTAAGGTTCGTTCAATTTATGGATCAAAGGGATATTCTGGTGTAATCGGTCTCGCCCTGGTCATATACCAATGCAAAACCAAAGTTTGTTAGCCCTTTGAATTTTAAACAAGAAAAGGAAAAAGAAAGTGCAAGAAAATAAAAACAAAGTCGCTATTGCCAATCCCCGGCAACGGCGCCAAAAACTTGTTGCGCGTAATAAGTGCTACGCAAATGTGCAAGTATACACGTTGCAAGTTATAGTATAAAAGATATCGTCTCCACAGGGATTGGTGCCACTTCAAGAATCTAGTCTCATGCACTGTAAAAAGTAAAAACACAAATAAAGGATTATAGGAGTTTTAACTAATAACTAATCTAGAAATCAATAAAGTAAAAGAATGAATGAGAACAAATGAGAGAGATAGGCTAGGTTATCGTGAGTTGAGGTGTGATAGCCGATTGGATCGTCTTGGTAAAAGAGTGCACGGGCAACTCAGTTGCCGTGGCAACTTGCACAACGGGGTTGCCTTGGCAACTAATCGATGGTTGCTTGGCCAACTACTTGGGCGTCTGGGCAACAACCTTCAAGGTTCGGCAGAGCGTTCTTCAATGGTTTCTTCTTATCCCTAAGTCGAAACTCTAGCTACTTGTGCATGCCTTGATAATACATCCCTACGGGAATCAAGGGTGAACAACAACCAATCTTGCGCTCCTCTTAGCCGTTGAAATCCTTGACTTATTCCTAAGCTGGATTAATCTTCACCATCAATAGATTGAATAAAGATCATATTCATTCGTTTCTTGAATCTAACTCTCCCGATATTAGATAAATAGATGAACTCACGAGATCCTCTCCCAATTCACTCGCAAACAAGAATAAGAACCAAGAATGAATAAACCTTGAATAGAAAAGTGCAAACTCTTATTACCTAAACAAAAAACAATAGTTTCTCACAACCACAAAACACAACAAACATAGCCAAATAAATTTAGTTCATGGCTAGGTTCCAAAGAAACACAAGATAAATAATCCCTAGCATGAACCCAATCGAACAAGAAAGAAAAGGATGAAGAAGGAAGCTTGTCGAAATCCTCCTTGCCCTAGATGCTTGTCGAAAATTCTCTCATCTTGCCCTCCTTGGAGTTGTCGAAATTCCCCTCTCTCTCTCCCTTTGGAAGTTGACGATATGGCATTTTATTTATAGGGTTAGATCAAAGTCCTTCTTTGAGGAGGAAGTTAAGTTGGAATTAAATTATCTTTAAAGCTTATAACTCTTTATTATAATTATATTCCTACTAGAACTTCTCCTATCTTCTTGGAATTTAATTCTTCTTTAATCTCTTCATAGAAATCAAATTCCTTTGGGATTGGGCTTTGCTCCACGTCATCTTGGGCTTGTCTAGTCATCAATTTCGACTACCATATCACCTTTGCTCTTGTCGACAATTGCCCTGGCAATTGGCTCGGCGTCTCCTTCATGCATTGCCCTGGAAGCTAGCTCGGCATCTCCTTCATGTATTGCCCTGGCAACTAGCTCTAGCCTTGCTTTGGCAAGTGATCCTGCACATACACACAAAACACACCAAAGCAGCATCTTTTCCCACAAAAACTACCAAGTTATGTAATCAAGCTCAACTATGGAAGGAAACATGGATTAATGCATGAATGGCTAATTATGCAACTAATATGAGCCTAAGTCTAACAATAATATGAGTAAAAAGGGTAAGAAAAATAGTACTTTTGAACACTTACATTCATTGCATCGAGTCAACGTTATTAATTCACTGTTTATAGTTCAAGTCATCGAAATTAATAAATTGATTATCGTATTGTTCACCTGTAACGCTTTTTGACCTGGATTCCTACCAGACCAAGAAGGGGGTATTACATTTATGGTATTAAAGCTAGAGTTTAGTCGATTCTATAACTAAACCAAAGTCTATTGCATTGTTATTGCATTGCATATTCCACCTAGGAGTTTATTGTTGTGTATATTGTGACTTGCGATTAATTCGATCCTTTTTTCCTTTTATAGTATAAGATGTCTGACTACAAAAAAGCTTACAAAGAAGTTGAGCATACCACCGACTCCTCGACACATGGCGGGGAGAAAAGGGGGAAGACCGTCCGAGTTCACAAGTTCCCCAACAATTACCATCGAACCCCGAACCTGTACGGTAGACTGCTCAATTCGAATGTTACCGGAACATGACTGAGATGTTCAAACAGTTCATGGCTACCCTTAAGTCTAAGCAGTCTGTACAACATTCTGTAGTTTCTACCTCTACAAGCTGAGCCCCTATAGATAAGTTGGTACAACACCGAGCTACTACCTTTATAGACAAGGCTGGTGAAGATCACGAAGGGCGAAATATTGGTTGGATAGTACCTTGAGGATATTGAATAAACAGTTACAGTGTTCAGATGAGCATAAGATCGAATGTGCCCTAGCCTTGTTAGCAGACGAGGCTCTAGATTGGTAGGAAACCACTATGCTTATTGTTCTCGGAGAAGTTGTGATGTGGGAGTTCTTTTTGTGTGAGTTCAGGAAAAAAATATATCAATGAGTATTATTTGGCTGAAATACATGATATCTTTTTGCATATTAAGCAAGGTGGGAGACCGATGGAGCAGTATATCCATGACTTCTGAAAGTATTGCAAGTATGGAGCTCAGTACGTTAAAAAATAAGAAAAGAAATATAGAATATTTGTAGCAGGATTAAGTGATGAACTTTGACCCTTGTTCACTGCATTGGGGATCATAGATTTTCAAGAGCTTGTGAATCGACCTATCTCTACTGAAGTTGCTCAGAGGTAATAGAGGACTAGTGAGCCAACCTGATCTAAAAAGAGGCCCTGAGATAATTATCGTCCTCTTTTGCCATATAAGAAAGGCAAGCAACAAGGATTCAAGCAATAATACCACCAACAGCCTTCTCTGTCAGGAAATTTTGCTAAGCCACAAGCCATGTCCCAATCTGCTGCAAGAACAACCTCCATTAAAAGTACTGGAGGTTCAGGCCGAGAGTCTCAATAACCTATATGTAATTTCTATCAGAGAAAGCATCATGCGGGACAGTGCCGTAGGCAATCTGGGGCTTGTTTCTTCTGTGGTGTACAAGGTCATTATATCAAAGATTATCCTATGAACACCTCCAAGTCCACTGCACCGGCAAATCCAGCGTCCCTTGCTCAGTCCTTCAAGGGCAAGGGACAGAAACAAGCTGCAATAAGAGCTTTCGAGAAGCCTAGTAGCTCTACAAGAACCCCTAATTGACAAGAATCCAAGGCTTCAGCTCAAGTTTATCATGTGAGAAGCAGGGAGGATGATGAGGATCCAGACATTATAGGAGGTACTATAGAATTGTATACTCACATTGTTTATGCAATGATTGATCTTGGATCTACTCATTTCTTTATTAGTATCGTATTAATTAAAAGATTTAAGTTAACATCCAAGCCTATAACCTCCAAAATCATCGTAATCAATCCTTTAGGTGATAGCGTTGTAATTAAACTAGTATACAAAATTTATCCCCTCATAATACAAGGGGTACCTTTTCTGGCCAATCTCATGGCCCTTCCTATTCATGAGTTTGACGTTATTTTGAGGCTTGATTGTCTCAGAGAGCATCAAGGTTAGGTAGATTGTTTGAAGAAGAAATTGTATCTTCGAGGCCTTGAAAAAAAAAGCTTAACCCTTATGAGATCATTGTTATATGCTAGTGCAAGTAAGGAGAAACCTCAGTTGCAAGATATAGATATCGTACAAGAATTTTTTGATGTATTTCCTGATGAACTTCCAGGTTTACCACTCACCCGCAAAGTTGAACTTGGAATTGAAATGCAACCTGGAACCACCCCAATTTTCATTGCACCTTATCGAATGGCACCGGTTGAACTCACCGAGCTTAAGATACTGATTCAAGATCTGTTGAATAAAGGTTTCATTCGACAAAGGTCCTCACCTTGGGGAGCTTTGATTCTCTTTGTCAAGAAGAGAGACGGGTCAATATGCCTTTGCATTGACAACCAACAATTAAACAATCTCACCATTAAGAATAAGTATCCTTTACGAGAATTACTGATTTGTTTGATCAACTTAAGGATGCAATCGTCTTCTCTAATATTGACTTAAGGTCTGGGTACTATCAAATGAGAGTTAAAGAATGTGATGTGTCCAAGACAGCTTTTCATATAAGGTATGGCCACTAAAAATTTTATGGTTATGCCCTTCGAATTAACCAATGCATCGGCTGCCTTTGTGGATCTCATGAATCGGGTTTTTAGACCATATCTTGATAAGTTTGTAGTGGTGTTCATAGATGACATATTGATTTATTATAAGAATCAAGTTGAGCATCAAGATCACCTTCGTGTCATGCTCCAAACCCTTCGGGAGAAGCAGTTATATGCCAAGTTCTGTAAGTGTGAGTTCTGGCTCACCCAAGTTTTATTTCTGGGACATGTAATTTTGCTGAAGGTATTCAAGTAGACCAAAAAAGATTCAAGCTATAGTTGAATGGAGGCCACCAAAGAATGCTGGTGAAGTTCGTAGTTTTCTCAGTCTTGTTAGCTATTAGAGAATATTCATTAAAGGATTTTCTATAATAGCAGCACCATTAACCAAACTTCTATGGAATGATATCCCTTTTGAATAGACTGAGAAGCAGCAACACAGTTTTGATCAGTTTAAGCAAGTATAGACCCACGCACCGGTCCTGACCCAACCTAAGTCTGGTAAAGACTACACTGTATATAGTGATGCGTCACATTAGGGGTTAGGATGTGTATCGATGCAAGAGGGAAAAATTGTTGCTTATGCATCAAGAAAACTTAAGCCACACAAAATGAATTATCCTACTCATAATCTTGAATTGGCTGCAGTTGTCTTTGCCTTAAAGATCTAGAGGCATTATCTCTACGGAGAAAAATGCTACCTATACACATATCACAAAAGCCTCAAATACTTGTTGACTCAAAAGGAGCTTAACCTTCGTCAAAGGAGATAGATGGAACTTCTCAAAGATTATAATCTTGTAATTGATTATCACTCAGCCAACATTGTAGCTGATACACTCAGCTGCAAACCTTCGCCTGGTAAGTATTAATATTGAATGTTGAACCTCAAGCATTGACTATTGTATTGAGAATTACAGTATTGTTATTGCATTATAGCTCCTCGAGCTATCAATACGCATTTCAAGTTACAGAGGCACCGATCTTTAGTAGCTAAACTTCAAGTTCAGTCTACCATTATGTTGAGAATCAAATCATTGCAAGATCAAGACCCTAAATTGCAAGTTATCAATTCCAAACTTCAGAGTAAACATGATCATGATTTTAAAGTTAACTCTGAATAACTCTTGTGTTTTTGTGATAGAATTTGTATACCAAATGATGAATCCATCCGTGATGACATTCTCATTATAGCCCTTTTCTCGATTCACCTAGGGTCGGTGAAGATGTATAAGGACCTTCGAGAATTATATTGATGGCCTGGTATGAAGAAAGCTATTACAGAATTTGTATCAAGATGCCTTACATGCCAGCGAGTCAAGGTTGAGCATCGTGTCCCTACTGAACTATTGCAACCCATTAAACTTCCTCAATGAAAGTGAGAAATAATAACCATGGACTTTTTCAGTGGTCTACCGTTGACTCCAGCTAAGCATGATGCTATTTGGGTCATCATTGACCATTTTACCAAGTCAGCCCATTTTTTCCTGTCAAGATAGATTACGGTCTTTCCAAATTAGTTGACTTGTACATTAAGGAAGTGGTTAGACTCCATGGAGTACCCAAGTCAATCATCTCTAATCGAGATCCACATTTTGCTTCGCAATTCTGGAAAGCATTGCAAGGAGCTCTAGGCACCCAAGTCAATCTTAGTACAACCTTTCACCCTCAGTCAGACGGTTAATCAAAAAAGTGATTCAGATATTGGAAGACATGCTTCGTGCATATGTCATCGACTTTAAAAAAACTTGGGAAAGGTCCCTACCTTTTATCGAGTTTGCTTATAATAATAGTCATCAATCATTTATCGGAATGGCACCGTATGAAGCATTGTATGGCAGAAAATGTAGAACACTGTTATGTTGGTCTGAACTCGGGGAAGGCAAGATATTGGGCCCTGACATCATTCATGACCATTTAAAGGCCGCATTTGACCGACAGAAGGCATATGTTGATCTTAAGAAGAGATATATACAGTATAAAGTTGGTGAGAAAGTTTTCTTGAAAGTCTTCCCATACAAGAAGATTATCCGTTTTGGTAAAAAATAAAGTTAAATCCCTGATTTATTGGACCTTTAGAGGTGATTGAAAGAGTTGGCCTCGTGGCTTATCGGCTAGCTTTGCCCCAGGAGCTAAGTAAGATTCATGACGTATTTTATGTATCGATGCTCCGCAAGTATAGATCTGACCCATCACTTGTCATTGAGTACGAATTAGTGGATCTTCAACCTAACCTACGAGGAAGAACCAGTACAAATATTGGCAAGGAAAGTCAAGAAACTCCGAAACAAAAATATTCCTCTAGTTAAGGTGCATTGGGCCATAAGATCGAAGAGGCTACATGGGAACCAGAAGAGACCATGAGGAATCAATACCCGCATCTTTTTGGTTCATGTAAAATTCGATGATGAATTTTTCTTAAAAGGGAGAGTTATAACACCCCAAAATTGGGCCTAGTCAGAATTTAATTTCGGTAATAAAAAATTTCACATCAGAAAGTAGAGATCTAATGTTAACTTTTGACCAAGAAGTCAATTATGCCATTATTGGATCCAATTAAGATTAAATTATTGATTAAAGACTTTATTGAAAGAATGGAAACTTTGATAGTGGTTAAATTGAAAAATTAGAACTTGAAGGAAAAAAGAATAAAGATTAGGAAGTTGAGGGACTAATCTTGCAATTAGCCCCTTTCCAAGTGAGTTATCCTATACGTGGGATTTAATGAAGAGCTTTCTTCATTAGAAGAAAAGCTCACAAATTAAAAAGGAAAAATAAAGAACAGAAGAAGAACATTATCGGTTGAAAATTTATCACCTACACTCCATCTTCTTCCTCCAACCATACACCTCAAGCAAGCAACTCCATTGTTTATTAGGGAAAACTTGTATTTTCTTTGATTTCTTGATTCCAATTCAAACCTAGTGATCTGGTAAGTAATATCCCTTAAATGGTTCATAGATTCCATGGTTAAAACCATGTCTAAATCTAAGTTCAAGAAGCTATGAACCCTAGAATTTCCTAGGGATATCAAGTTTAATCTTTATTGTTTTTCATAGCTAATAGGTCGTTATGAATCTATTATTGATATTGGAATCCTTGCAATTTCTATCCTATGTAGCTCAAGAAAATCAATGTGAAGAATCACCAAATCCCTCAAACTCTAGCAAGCTAAAGAATAAGGAAATTGTCATCCAGGAACCCTAAAAGCTTCGAGAGTATCGATGAGTGTAGCCGGAGTCTCAGGATTGGCTAGGTGTCTTTCCCGATTTTATTGATATTGTTTATTGGATTTCCATTATTGATTTCAAGGTATGGTTACATTGAAACCTCGTACGAGGTACAATTGGTAAGCTTTGTTAAGCTCATTGCATTGATATGTGAATTGTAGAATCATTACATAGCTATTGATGTCGTTGAAACATTGAGAAAGGTCATAGTGATAATTGTATATTGTTATTGTCATCGCTATTGTTATTGTTATTGATATTGGCCTAAGCATTGAATCATTGGATGTGAATAGATATGAGATACAATTGGCACGCCATAGAATTCATGAGCTCAATGGTACGGATTGGACTACGGTCTTTGAGCTAAGGCTCTATTTGGCGATGTTGGTGGGATGTGTTGGTTTTGGTCTTATTGGCGATGTTGGAGGATATTGACCATTCATTGTTGGCAATGTTGGTTGGAAATTAGCATATCCATATTTACATATCGATCCAAGGAATAAAATTATTGAAAATTATTGTTAAGACATGGTTTGAGATGCATTTACATTGATATCTATGTTATTGATGATATTGGCATACATGTTATTGTCGTTGACTACCTCACTAGGCTATATAAGTCTAATGCATCTCATTTTCATGCATTTTCAAGTTAAAGGTTGGTCGGATCAAGGATCGAAGCTAGAGGGTTTTTGAAGCAAGTCACACAAGCTAAAGTAATGTAAACCTAGCCTTTGAACTCTTAGTATGGTGGCATATGGTCTAAACAAGTTAGTTAAATCTCATTTTGTATGTACATATGGTTCACCAAGTTGAATAGGTTAAAATGTAAAATATGGCATGTTAGTGTTTTGACAAAAATGGTAATATGGCCTAAAATGCCCTAAGGAGCAACAACTTGGTAAATGGATTCGTATTGGTATGAAATTTGACATGCATATAGAAATAATGTTTATAAGCTTGCTGGTAAAATTTGGTAGACATTGGACAAGGTTAAGGACTTTAATTTGGATAAAAACAGACAAATTATGTCATTACAAACACAGACATACCGGTACGAGTGGTGTTTTTACCGGTACTTATAAGCAATTTTGGGCAATATTAACCCAAGCGTACAGGTACGGGTAGTGTTGTACCAATACTGGCATGTAAATTTTATTGTTATGAATCAAGGTGTACCGATACTGCTACAAGGGTACCGATACGCCAAATCAACACTGTAATTTTACTATAGCACGTGTACCAGTATAGGTAGTGTTGTACCGATACCCCTTAACGAATCAATTTGGGAATTTAGGGATTGTGTATCAGTACGATAATGGTCCCGTACCGATACGAAGGCACTGAATCCTCATACCGGTACAACCTACTGAGTATCGATACCGAATTCAGGTTCGAAAGAATTTATTTTAAGGGCATACCGGTACGGCCTTATGAGTACAGGTACAGGTAAGTTAGTTAAGTTAGTTACCTGGTTTTAAAAAAAACTTGCAGAATAGTCACTGAATCAAATATGGATTAATTGAAAGTGTAAATGGTTTCCAAATCCATTAAAATTTTATATACAAGATAATCAAGCATGGAATTTCATATTAGTAACCCTAATTATTGATAAGTCTCTGTAATTTTCTAAAATTACAATTTAGTCCTTAAATTTGTATAAGTTATCAACTGGTCCCCTAATTGTAATTTGGCTGAGTTAGCATTGATCATAGCCATTCATTGCATCGAATCAACATTATTAATTCATTGTTTATAGTTCAAGTTATCAAAATTAATAAACCGATCATCGTATTGTTCACAGGTAACGCTTTCTGACCCGGATTCCTACCAGACTGGGAAGAAGGTGTTACACCATATGTGGTATTATTCCATTTGTCATCATTTTTTAAAAAATAACAATATACAAAAATAAATTTTGTACAACACAAAAGTTTGGACTAAAAAGATACTAAAGTCTATTGTTGAGGACAGGAAAATAGCACAAATAACATGTAAAATAATATTTCAATTGTTGTAACAAATAAACAATATAGAAAGAACTAAAAAAAATAACAATGAAAAAACAACCTTTTAGAAACAAGAACAAATACCAATAGAATCTAAATAAGATACAATATTAGGAAAATAAAATTTTAAAAAATAGAAGAATACCATACCTATGGTGAGGACTGAAGAGAAGAAAACAAACCTTAGAAAAAAGGCTTAACGACGAGAAGCAATAAAGAAGAAACCAATAAACTTAAATATTATATATATATATATTTCATAAATATTCTAATATAAGTGAATATAAATTATCTTAAATTTGACTCTGATTCAAACTGATATTTTAAAAAATAGTTATATATTTGATATGATCAATCTCATTATATATATATATATTGAACTTTTTAATAATATCTCAAGACAAGTCAATATAAATTACCTTAAATTTGACTATTAACCGAATTGATATTATATTTTCAATAATATTTATAATAACATGTTATAATATCCGTTGGGGCGGGTGGAGACGATGCGGGACGGGTGAGGACGATGCGAGGCGGGTGGGTACAAAGACATATTCACGCCTTCCCCACCACCCGCGACGAATCTAATTTTTATCTTCATCCCTCCAAAGCCCGCAAAATTTATAACCATCCCTGCCCAATTGAATGCGGAATGGAGTGAATCCTCGTAAAACTCGTCTCACTAACATCCCTAGAGGTAGTTTTTCTTGATCCTATACAAATAGTTCTCTCCAAAATTGGGTGGAAATTGGAAAGAAGAGTGGAAGCTATCATATTTTACTAATAAAATTATCAAATTATATTTAAAATAGTTTCATCTAATATTTTTATTATAATTTTATTTTTGTTCAATTTAATCCCTAAAAATTTTATTTAATCTAAACTTTACCTTATTTGTTTTAAATTTTATTATCAAAGTTAATATTATTAATATAATAATATTTTGTTCACTTTAGTCCATAAAATATTTATTTAATCCAAAAGTGACCCATATTTATCATAATTTTAATTTTAATTTTGTTACTTACAATGTATTGTAGAATATGATTAATATATTGTTTGAGAATAGATCCACCAATTGGTTGAGTGTCCAATAGTACTAATGATGTTTATGTTGATCTATCTTGCATGAGTTCAAATTACAATACTTGTTTTGGGAATGTAAATATCTCTATTTTTAATCAAAAAATATTTATGGGTTTAAAAATTATATATCTCTTCGTGTCCATTTCTTTTTAAAAAAATCTTTTAAATTTATGCATTTTCATAAAACACATACAATTATTAAAATTTTATTTAGTTTTACTAAACATATTTTTATATTTTTACGATAATTTAAGTTAATATAATATTATAACATTAAAAATTAAATATCATTTACATGCAGCTTACAACATTATGTTTAAAATGGTAATTTACTTTAAAAAAACACTTTTTTACTGTAACACTAGACACTTAATCTTAAATCACATGATCCAAAAGTGTTTCTCAGAAGCATTTCTCAAAAGTATTTTTTCATCACACTTTTAAAATAATGTTAAACTAACAAGTAAAACTTTATAGGTCGAGATCAGATATCTCAATTCGTATTTTTGTTTTCTTTTATTCAAAGTTTGGATTGATCTAAAACCTTGTATTGTTATCTATAATAATATAAAAAATTATTTTTATACTAATATTTGCATTTTTATTTTAAATTCTATTTGATTTATCAACGCTTAATGAAATTAAATTTGGCAATGTTGGATGAGATAAAGCCAGAGATGGATAGTTTGTATACTCTTTTTTTTTTTCTTGAAGCAATAGTTTGTATACTCGTTTTTTATGTATTGACCCCTTTTTACATTTTATCTGTATTTATTTATTGACTCGTTTTCTTTATGTTGGATAAGTTATATTATCTATTTTTAATTCATATTCATTAACAAAATATGTTATAACAAAAAGGAATAATGTCAAAAGTAGCCCTCAACATTTGACTGAATGGTCATTTTGGCTCTTATTCTTTTCTTGGAGCATTTTAGCTCCTAACGTTTCAGTTTTTGGTCAAAATGATCGTCTTTGGATGAAAACCGTTAGTTGACTAACGATCAACTCTTCTTATTGACTAAGCATGTCCACGTGGACAAAATTGATGATGTGGCATGTCCACATGTCAATAAGAGATATGCCATGTCAATAAAAAATATTTTAAAATTAATTATAAATATTTTTTATTAAATTAGTTACAACTATTCAAATGATGACATGTGACATCATTCAATTAGTTTAGAGACAAAGGAATCAAGAAATAAAATATTTGAGTTTAGCTGATTGTGGGAATTGAACCCACGCCTGATGTGTAAGGGTGTAAATAAACATAGCGTTCAACGAACTGTTCGTGTAACGTTCATTTTTAAGCTAAATAAACAAAGGAACACGAACAGATGTGTGTTCGGTTTGTTTATGTTAATGAACAAGCTCTTTTATAAGCTTGTTTATCAACTCATTTATAAGCTCGTTTACTCGGTTCCTCTTTTTCTTTTATTTTTTTTTACATTTTTAATATTGGTGAAGGTATGAACTAAATTGAATAAGGGTGAACTTTAGAGTTCAAACTGAGAAGCATAAGGAGCTTAAGGACTAGTGATGTAATTTCAACATTTTGGTAACATATAAACAAACATGTTAGCGGACATATAAATAAACATGTTCGCGAACATATAAACGAACATATTCGCGAAAGTTAAACTAACATGTTCACGAACGCTAACAAACGAACACGAACACAATATTAAAAAATTAAATGAACACGAACCAAACATGAACATCTTTAAAAATAAATAAACGAACATAAACAAATTCTTATTCATTTAAGCTCAGTTCATTTACATCCCTTCTGATGGGTGAAAGGCTAAATGCCTAACCACCAAGCTAACCCGCTTACTCAAAATATTATTACTAAATGATATATTTAGTTATTGTCTCATATGTCTAAAAGTGAAGAAAAAATTTTGTCGTCAAAAGAAATCAAACTCGAATTTAATAGGTAAGGGACCAACAACTTGCCACAAAGCCAGCTAGATAATATTACGTTTATTACTATCAAATATTTTATTTAACTTAAACTGTAGTTCTAATTAATTTTAACATAAATTAAATTATATTTATGGCATGAGTTTGATTTTTTTTTCTAAAATAATAATTTTAATTTATTAAAAATGATCGTTTTATTTTTATATATTTAAACAATGTTATATTTTCTAATTTTAATTATTTTATATTGTTGATAAACACTTAATTAAAAATCGAAATAACTCAAAAAATTAAAAATTAAACAATTTCAAAATTAATTAAATATAGAAATAATTTTAATATAAATTAAATAATTTTTAATTTGATTTTTTTGAGTTTTTTTTCTATTTTTAATGAAGTATTTGTCAACAATATAAAACTAATTAAAATTAGAATATATAACATTGATTCAATATATCATTTAGTACCAACATTTTGAGTCGACGGGTTGGCCTGGTGGTTAGGCATTTAGCCTTCCACCTATAAGCGATGTAAATGAATCGAGCTTGAACGGATAAAATTCGTTTATGTTCGTTTATTTATTTTTGAAGGTGTTCATGTTTGGTTCATGTTTATTTAAATTTTTAATATTGTGTTCATGTTCGTTTGTTTAGCGCTCACGAACATGTTAGTTTAATGTTCGCGAACATGTTCCTTTATATGTTCGCTAACATGTTCGTTTAACATTCATGAACATGTTTGTGTAACGTTTACGAACATGTTCGGTTATATGTCCGCTAACATGTTTGTTTATATGTTCACCAAAATATTGAAATTACATTACTAGTCCTTATGCTTCACGGTTTGAACTCTAAAGTTCTCCCTTGTTCAATTTAGTCCATACCTTCACCAACATTAAAAATGTAAAAAAAATAAAAGTAAAAAGGGAACCGAGTAAACAAGCTTATAAATGAGTTAATAAACAAGCTTATAAACGAGCCCATATACAAGCTTGTTCGTGAATATAAACGAATCGAACACACCTCTGTTCGTGTTCATTTGTTTATTAAATGAACATAAAAATTTTGTTCATACTCGTTTGTTTAGCTTAATAAACGAACGTTATACGAATAATTCGTCAAATGCTATTTTCATTTACACCTCTACACATCAGCCGTGGGTTCAATTCCCACAATCAGCTAAATTCAAATCTTTTATTTCTCCGTTCCTTTGTCTCTAAACTAATTGAATGATACCACATGTCATCATTTGATTGGTTATAACTAATTAGAACTACAATTTAAATTAAATACAATATTTGGTAAAAATTCAACATAATATCTAGTTGGCTTGGTGGCAAATTGTTGGTCCTTTATTTTGTTAGTCTTGAGTTCGATTGACTTCAACTTTTATTCTTTACGACTAACATTGTTTATTCCAAAATTATATACTATCTATTTTCATTCAAATTTGTTCAAAAAAATTCAAAAGATATAATCCTTATTAAATTTAATGATAAACTATATATAACCCTCTAAGTATAGGACATATTTGTTGAACGACTATGAAAATTAAAAAATAGTCATCGATTTTAAAAAGAAATAAATTGATATTTTTTTGTTAATTTTCTAATGCTGACAGTTACTAAAATTAGTATAATAACATATGTAGTTCTCGGCTTTTACATTTTATTTTAATTTGGTCCAAATTTCAAAAAATAACCCAACGTTTAAATATTATTTCAATTTGGCCTTAACACTTTGATTTCATTAGCCACACTGTGAAATTTGTACCTCCGCCAAACAATAAGAGTACTTCTCCAACGACTTCTCCGATGATGGGTCAATTTATTTCCGCCTCAATTTCTTCGAAAACTATTTTCAACTGGAGGCTTCTTATTTAGTGTTTTTGTTGATTAAAAAAGTAAATGGTTAACCTACCGCAATGGTCACTTTCGTTTCATAAATGTTCAATTTTGCTCACCAAATTTTAAGAAAAAGTAACATTTTGATCACTTACGTTATCATTTTATAATATTTTGGTCACTGAAACATTAACTGTTGTTAGTTTGATGACCCCTGAGCTTTAAATAAAATACTAGTTTGACCCATAAAATTTAGATAAAATATCAATTTGATTGTTGAAATTTAGATAAAATTTCAATTTAACTCATGGATTCGACCATCACCGGTCACCGTCGACCGTCACTGATCACCGTTGCCGGTTACATTCGGTTGCCATCAAAAATTGGATTGACAAGAAAAATAGAGAGCAAATGCAAGATGAAAGGCATTGCTAACCTTTTGCAAACAAGCATAAACAACAAATCCCTTCTCCTAGACTCTCCCTCATTCAAGTTGAATCTAAAGAAAAGAAAATAAGGTTGTTAGAATTTTCGAGGAAACCAATAAAAGAATTGGTAAAAGGGAGGCATGAATACCTTTTAGCCCTCATGAACCCTATTTTCCCTCATCTTCTAAGCATCCAAGCATAAATTCAAAGCTAAACCTCATTTCAACATTAGTTTTTATTATTACCCAACATATTACTCTCATCGTAAATTGGAAAAAACAAACTTTCTCCAACTTGAACCCTTCAAAATGAGACCATCATCCCCCACTAAACCAACCCCAAACATTTACTCCACAAACCATAACTAGAAGTCAAGGTGAGTTTAGATAGAAATTTTACCTCGAGTGGTCATGCGTAGTGAGTTTATCATTGTGGCATCCATGAAAATAATGGCAATGGATTAATGTCAGCAATAAGATGGAAAGAGGGAAAATAGTTAATATTAAAAGAAAAGGGAAACTAGAAGGAAAAATAGAAAAATAGTTGAGGGGTTACCTCTATTAGAATATATTAGCTGTAAATGATCTTTTTAATTAACTATAAAACTATCATTAGGTTAGTTAATTAGTTAGAGTTTTTTTTTTCTTTATTAGTATATAAACAACACGTGTATTATATTTAATTAATTGAATGAATAATAAAATTTTTTCCCAACTCTTCGGTTAATCCAAAATCCCCAAATTCAATCTAAACCTTCTTAACCTTCCCAAACACGAATTCAACATGGTATTAGAGCCAGATTTTTCTACTGAAAATTCCGATTTAGTTTGTAAACTAAATAAAAGTTTATATGGCCTAAAACAAGCTAGTAGACAGTGGAATGAAAGGCTAACATTATCTTTTTTTTTATCAAGGTTTTAAACAAGCTATTTCTGATTCTAGTTTGTTTACTAAGGTGAAGGTTCTAATTTTATTGCATTAGCAGTTTATGCAGATGACGTAATTCGTGATGGTCCAAATCTACATGAAATTAATTTTATTAAAAATTTTCTTCATGCTAACTTTAAGATAAAAGATCTAAGAGATTTAAAATATTTCTTAGGCCTTGAAGTTGCTAGATCTAGTAAAGGTATAAATCTCTGTCAAAGAAAATACACTTTGGAACTGTTAAAAGAGACTGATTTTCTGAGTTCTAAACCTGCTTCAACACCTATTGTTATTAAAAAGAGACTTTCTCAATCTAATGGTGAACCATTAGAAAATATTACTTCTTGTCGAAGGCTGATAAGAAAACTTTTATATCTTACTAACACTAAGTCTAACATAGCCTTTGCTGTGCAATAACTTTCCCAATTTTTATCTGTTCCTACTAGCAATCATATGAATGTTGCTCATAGAATTCTTAGGTATCTTAAAGGAACCCCTAGTCAAGGGTTATTTTTTATGCTAATCACTTAAAACTAAATGCTTTCTCTGATTCTGACTGGGCCTCTTGTCTAGACACAAAAATCTACTATTGGATTTTGTGTATTCTTAGGTTCAGCCTTAATTTCATGGAAATCTAAAAAGCAACAAACATATCACGATCCTCTAGTGAGGTTGAATATCGTGCCCTTGCAACTGTCACTTGTGAATTACAATGGCTATATTTTTTACTCTCTGATTTACATCTTAATATCTCTTCTGCAAATCTGTTTTGTGATAAGCTTTCTGCCATTAAACTTGCAGAAAATTCGGTATATCATGAAATGGCAAATCATATCGAAATCGATTGCCATTTAATTCGAGAGAAGATTCAAAAAGTAATTATGAAGCTTCTGCATATTTCTTCTCACAACCAGTTAGCAGATTGCTTTACCAAAGCTCTTCCACATTCTTCCTTCCAAGACTCCATTTTCATGTTGGGCATTCAAAATTTGTATGCTTCAACTTAAGGGGGCTATTAGAATATATTAGTTGTAAATGATCTTTTTAATTAGCTGTAAAACTAGAATTATTAGCTGTAAATGATCTTTTTAGTTAGCTGTAAAACTATCATTAGGTTAGTGAATTAGTTAGAGTTTTTTTCTTTATTTTCTTTATTCGTTTATAAACACGTGTATTATATTTAATTAATTGAATGAATAATGGGATTCTTTTTTCCAACTCTTCAATTAACCCAAAATCCCCAAATCCAGTCTAAACCTTCTCAACCTTCCCAAACACGAATTTAACAACCTCTGGCCTTGGACTTTTCTCGTTTATCAAAGCATTATCTCCTAAATCTATGCAATAGAGAGCCTCCTCTTGAGGAGGGGAGTAACATATTTGGAAATAGGCATCCAACGGTGAAACTTTGAAATTTGAAAAAGAATTTGAATTTTTGAGTTCATATATACGAAGATTGGGGCAAATCAGACACCAAATCAATGCTCAAAGGACCAAGATTACTGAATCTAGTAATTTTGAGTCTTAGTGGTTTCCATTGATAGTGATTGATAGCCGACCAATACAATGGATAACGATCAAAAGTTAGAAAACTTGAGATAAGATAAAGGATCTTGGAAGATAGAGAATGGGGACAAGTAGAAATGAAGAAAAATTGAGAGAAAAACAAAAAAAAAGGTTCATATAGGCTATCAAAACCATGTAATTTTTGGCATCAGAAAAACCCAACAAAATGACGATAATTTGGCATCCCGGCCCACAGAACAATCTATACTAAAATAAGGATTCTTACATTTTCAACAATTTTTTGTAATGTCCATTTTGTCTTCTGTAGTTTAGTTCGTGTGCAATGTAATCCCCAAATTTGTAAATTAATTACTATTCCACACTTGTCCCTTTCAATTTTCACGAATAAACCCCCTAAATTGTTAACTAGTATCCATATTTTTTTTATGTTGTGGGTATTTAATTTAGGGGTCATGCTCTTGAATGAAACTTCATTCCCTTGAGGAAGAGCTAATGTCTCTCTTGAAGAGGATGATGGTGATTTTCGAAAATCATGTAGTACACCTCAAACTTTGAGTGTTTTATGATTTTCATAAATTTGATGTTTTGTTTGTCATGTATGTATATATATATATATATATATATATATATATATATATATTTGTGCAATCATACTATGTTATGCGGCCTAGTGTGGAAATAATCTAACCCATAGTGGCGCTTGGGATAAAGAATACGGACACCCGAGAAATGGATATATGACATTTGGCTTTAGTAGTGTAGGACTATCTGGATAATCGAAGTTCATGTTGTTTGACACTTAGTGATACCATGTACCAACACCTATATACAAGCTGTGTGATATAGTACCCGACACTTAGTGATACCAGGTACAATTACCACCTATAATACCCAAGGGCGGTTCAAAGATTTAAGGGGCCTTGTTCAATTTATTGAAATAGAGCCCTTAATTTATAATATGAAAGAAGTATAATGGTTTTTTTTTCAAATAAAGTTCCCTTAATAAAAAATGTTAGATTACTCTATTAATCAACATTAAAATGACTTACAAACATCTAAAAATCTAACAATTTCACTTAAAAATGGCATTCCTCTGGCATGTTTTTAAGCAAAATCATCTGCAACGAGTTCAATATCAACTTCGTTCAAAAGATCGCTCTTAATTACCATCAAAACAAGTCCATTTAGCCTTTCTTACGGCATAATTGTCCGTAAGTATGACTTCAAAAACTTCAATTTTGAAAAGTTTCGTTCCGCAAAAGCAACAATATTAGGGATAGTCAATAAACTATATGCAACTGCCGCATTTGGAAGTTAATGGAATTGAGCAGTCTTAGTCACAATTAATGTTTGGATTAAGATTTTTTAAAACAATTGTTATATATATTTTACGGTATTTTTTGAGGATATATATATATATGTTAGACAACTCATTTGGAACTCCCTATTTTCGAGGAACCTGTTCGGTTGAATCTTTGAACATGCCCAGAACTTCCCCTGATAATACCTGACGCTCAATGATACAAAGTACTATTATATTATAGCTTTGTGGATGAGGTATTATTTTTAAGATATTGATGTGGTTAATAATATTATTGTATTAATATGCAATTAAAAGTTGTTTGCAATTACAAATATAGAAACATGGCTCGATTAAAGAGTAAATGATATTCTCTCACTGAAATTGTAATGATTTGTGAAAATAGAATATTGCCACATGTCATTCATCAAGGATGAATGATTATTATTACTTTATGTAATAATTTTGTTTAGTTTTTTGTTTAGAATGGAACCTTGAGATAAAAATGATCAAACTAGATGAACTGATTCAATCCA
The DNA here is from genome assembly GCA_019671005.1 of Hibiscus mutabilis. Taxonomy (NCBI): domain Eukaryota; kingdom Viridiplantae; phylum Streptophyta; class Magnoliopsida; order Malvales; family Malvaceae; genus Hibiscus; species Hibiscus mutabilis. The sequence goes on along the minus strand of CM033750.1, from coordinate 29,904,404 downwards.
AATGGATCACAACTATTTTATGAGTGTAATATATTTATGATAAGGTCTTGGACAAAAGTTACCTGGTAAGTTTTCAGTAATATTATATGTGTAGGAGTTTAGTCATGGCTGTAACGACCCAGATTTCGGGTTAGCAAATCGGGTCTTGGACCGGGTATTGAGCCTTAAGTTGATGGCCCAACTAAGAATTTGGCTTTGGGATTTATGGTGAAAGATAGGTTGGGGTTTATTAATTATTTGGTAGAAAATAAAAGGAAAGAAAGAAAAAAATAAGAAAAGGAGAAAAAGAAAATAAAAGGAAAAATATGAATAGTTTAAATTTTAAATAGGGGTGGGTGGTTGAAAAGGAAAAGAGAGCGAAGAGAAAAAGATGAGAATGGTGGGAGAGTGAGAAAAAGAGAGAAAAGTTTGGAGTGAAAATTTAAAACTCTGGTCTACAGAGATCTAGCCATTCGATCACGACACCACCATTGCCATTATGTTCATTTTGTCGAGAATAGTTCGTCGATACCAACTATACCACCGAATATGCTGTCGTTGACTGTCATCGTACCGCTACAACCGTTAGCTATTGTTGACTGTTGACCTCCATTGTCGCCATCGACCGCCGTTGCACTGTCGATCGCCGTCGCCAGCCGTCATTGATCGTTGACCTCCGTCGTTGACCGTTGACCGGCGTTGACTTTTTTGGGGGACCTTACCCTGGGGTTCCTCGACGTTTTAAATCCAATGGCGTAGGCTATTTTGCCTAATTCAAGCCAGTAATCTATTTTTACGGGTTTGAATTTTTACTTGGAATAGAAGATGTATAAAATTTAAATATTTTTGTAATTGTTAGTATGCGGGGATTATTCGAGTTAGATATTGAATCAAGTGGTTTGCTCGGGACGCTTGGATGAGGATTTTAGCAATATAAGCTTAAGGTTAGTACACCTCGAACTTTGAAATGCTTCATGATCATCATAAGTGTAATTGCCTTGCATGTTAGTGGTTGCAAAATAGGAGATGAGTAATAAGCATGCGTCGGTACTGTATTACGAGGCTTGATATTTATTGAGATACTTGATGAGTTTGAGAATGTTCGAAGATGTTACGAGCTTTAGAGACTGTGTATGATTATTTGAATATCCGTATGATTATCTGATTGTATGATTGGTTGACTGATTGATTTAAGATGATGCCCCGTGTATTAGCTGAATATAAATATGTTTGATCTAATATTGGTAAGAGACAATACTGATAAATGTTCGATTAAATGATTAAACGTGTTAGCAACAAACTATAATGACTTTTATAAGCTTTAGGGGTAGAATAGGGCCTCGTAATTAATATCGATGTAAACAGGCTTAATGGCCTATAATGCTAGTTAAAGACAGGGGTTGTAATAATGGACTAATTCTGGAAAATACTCGATAAACTACTTATGAAATCGGTAATTCAACACTAACTAGTTTAAAGGTCAGTTAAGATAGAAATTGACGAATATGATTAACGAAGCATTTTTTACCATAAACAATGAGATATGTGGATTGATGGAAATAATTGATGGGAATGAATTGTAATACTCTTCCATAAAATGTGATAACTCGGTACTGTTTGATTGGTTGTAATTGCAACAATAGGGACCCGTGGTGGGTCGTATGATATTGTGTGCCAGGTAGGACACCTGTATGGATCAGTGGTGGATCATGTTTGGCTAGGTACCAGGTAGAGCACTCGTATGGATCCTTGGTGGATCGAGCATGGTTGTGCCACTTGTGTGGGCACCTGTTTGGTTATGGGTCTTTGTTTGGTGGGATCCAGATACCCAGTGAGCGAGTGTTGCAACGCATGAAGACCACTCGATGTAAGATTCTGAGTGATAAAATAAAGGTCATCCAATGTGAGATTTTGGGTGATGATATTTGCTCGATGCGAGATTCTGAGCCCGCTCGATGTGAGATTTCGCGAAGCTCGATATGAGATTTCGAGCAGCTCGATATGAGATTCTGAGCATGGGTGGGTCTTCGAGTGTCGGGTGACATTGGGCCTCACTCTTGGTCTATTTTATTGATGTGCTTATGCTGTTTGAGATGTGGATTGTGTATAACATGTGTTTAGGCGTTTATGGTAGCGCCACATGTTTATTTATCTCTTCTTATTGCTTGTACTAGCTTGCATGCTTATATTTATGATTAACATGAAGCATAGTAGAGTATATGTGTACCATTAAGCTTTGTAAGCTCAACGCTCGGAATCGTTGTTTCTGTGCGTAGGTTGACCGTTAGATCGTGGGATCATGAAGCACTATCATATCGGGATTCTAGCACATGGTGATCTTCGGAGTACGATATTTGAGTTTAGTGGGCTATGTGTTCATAGGACCTTACATGTGGGAGTCTGCATTTATTATTTGAAATTGTATTATTTAAATTGTACCTTCAAATGTTTTAAATTTAAATTGGAGCTCCTTTGTAACATTATATATATATATATATATTTTAATCGTGGGTTTTAAATGTTTTTTTTTGCGACTTACTTGTTGGGTTGATCTTGTCTGAAAAGAAATTTTATGGTTTTGAGTTTGGGCTTGAGGCCCAAATGTGATATCCTGATCGAGGGTGTTACATTTAGTGCCAAAATGTAAAAATATTGAGCCAAGGTAAAGATCCTGCTGAAAATAAGGGGTAAAAGTTGGAGAGATCAAGTGTGACTAATGTTGAAAGAAAGGCTTCTGGACATGGAAGGTCTAATTCAAATGTCGATGGAAAAAAGCATGGCCGGACAACCGGTGCTGCGTTATCTTCAAGAAGATAGATATATACCGAACTGCAAAATTCAGCTTTGGGATCATGCATTATGGAGATTGCAAGCATTTTGGGGTATGATTTTGTAGCTAAAATGTGTTTCCTGATCTTTAAACTCAAGGTTACTAGTACAAGTATTTAAATTGTTTTAAGCCTTCTGGCACTCCATTGTTTGAATAACACTGTTCTACTGCATCTTTTATCATGCTCCATGTTGCAGATATGATTTTTCTGCTAAAAAAATAAATATTTAAAAAGTTTTCGTTGCGTTTTTTTATAGTTTTTTTTAAATCGGGACCAACATAGGGTATTAGAGAGGCTTGGTCTTCAGCTTATTGTGCCAATCTTAGTAGGCCCCAGTTATTGGGTGGGCTAAATGGGTCACTTAACCTAAGTAACCGAGTTAGGTCCTAGGGGGACTCATTTTGTTTGGGCTCAGTGATTGTGTTCCCCGGATGGGCCTAAATGATAAGTTTCAACGTTTTGTTCGAGATAAGGAGTTGCATTCAATAACCGTTTCAATAGGCATAATGGACGATGGAAGAGGCTGATTGGGGCTAAATCGAAAAAGTTAAATGAAGAGAAGAAAGGATTGCAACAATAGAACTCTTTTGAAACCTTTAGTATGATACCGAAACCTTTACAAGCATAGATGAAGTCAGGATTTGAGATTAGGGGCAAATTTATAAATAAATTATTTTTAAAAAAAAAATTATATGAGATGACAAAAGTGAAAAAAAAAGGGTGAGGGAAAGCAAAAAAATGGGGTGCAATTGCCCTTCCCCACCCCTTAATAGCTCCATCACTATTTACAAGGGTTTTGATTTCAAAAAATTGTCTAAAAGGTTTTAAAACCACCCATGGGATATCGAAACTTTCTGTGTAAAATTGAAAAATTGGCTTTAATTTGACTTCTAAATGATATTTTTTTTTCTTAAGTCGAATATTTTAGAAATACTTTATACAAGTTAAAAATGAGTTTTTGACAAATTCAAAAGCATTAGATTGATTCAACAAATTTTTATGAACGTCTTTAAATTATTTAGTTATATGAAAAATCAAAATAAGTTTAACAAATGACAAATTTTGAATTAGGTCTAGAATGAGATGATCTTGGAGTTGACCAAGGTGATGTTCAAAGTCTGAGAGTTGTGACCAACCAAGACATACTCAACTCCGTTGCATCTCTCTCAGCTCGTGCTTTTGATGATAGATTCAATATAATTGAGACTAGACGATGCGCTTCAAGAGATTCAATGTCAACTCTATGGTTTTATCTTAGACTCATGCATATAAAGTCTGTCTTATCATGTTTTATGTGTTGTTTGATACATTTGTTATATTATTGAGACTCTTGTTGGTAAACGTTTTATGTTGTTTTCTTTTTAGTACTCTGAATGATTTATGGTTATTTATTTAAGTTCTTTATGAATTGTAATGCTTTGATGTACTTTATTTTTATTTCTCAACATTCTAGCCTAGTTTATCTTGTCTATTGGTATACTGCACTAATGAGTTTGAATTTTTTTTTTAATTACAAAAAAGGGAAGTGAAAAAATATTTTTTTCTAAAGAAAAAGGGAGCTTAATTTTTTTTTAAAGAAATTACTTTTTAAATAATATTTTTCTAAATCGGTCAAAAACAATATTTTCAATATGTTTTTATATCAAAAGGGAAATATTGCTGAAGTTTAAATTTAAATATTTTTTGTATAACTATCATTAAAGAATTTAAATATTTTGATATAACAAATAAATATAAAGATTTTTTAAAACTTAATCAAATATTTTAAAAATAATTCAAAATCCAACAAACTTAAAAATATGTTTTAAAATAATTTCTAACTTAGTCGAATTTTTCAAAAATCAATTTTGATCACTATTGCACTTAAAAATCAAAATTTTCAGACTTTAAGACAAAAAGGATTGATCTCCTCCCTTGGAAAAGCAAAAAAGATTGATCCATATTCATGATGAATCGATCCATTTGCTTGCAACGGTCATATTTTGAGAAGAAAAAAAAATCACTTCCTCTTGCCATAAATGTTATATTTTTATAGGTAACGAATATTTTACGCCTAGAATAGCTCTTAATGTCTAGAATTCATAGAAGGATCATAAATAGAGGCTCAAAGCAATTCAACAAACTAAGAGAAACATCCTTGAGAAGATATACCAACATCAAAGAGTGTTTTAGTGCTTAATTGTCTTACTTTTTTTTCTGTTGTAAAACATTTGTGAGCTATTGTTGTTTAATTTAATCAAGTATTCATTTGCGTGAGAGCTTATTTTTGCAAACATTTAATCTTTGTGAAGATTCTTTTCTAGTTTAGTTATTTGTATTTTGTCTTCGAGGTACTTTCTATAAAAGTCGAATCACTCTAAAATTGTTGTGCAAATAATTTATACTTTTCTCTAGCTTCCACAAATTTTAAAGTAGACCAATTCACTCCTTATTAGAAACTTCCGATTGATCACTCGAATTGACATATATTAGAACATTTACCTAAGTTTTGAAGCGATTCATACCCAATTCAGCTATTAAAGTATTTTTCAAAATTTTAGAGACCATTTGTAAATCTGAAATAATTTTGGGAAAATGAACAAATTTTGATGAATTCCAGCAAGTTAAATGTTGCACATACACCTTTGTAAATCATATTATAGCAGCGAAAACACATTTATAAAACATTTAACCCGATTTTAAAATAGCCAGAATCAGGGTTTTAAATCTCGGACCAAAATCGAGATGTCGGCCGAGAAATCTCGGTATCGCCGCCGTCCGAAATCGGTATTGGCAAAAATCACGATGGGTAACGGACTCACGTCTGTAACAGTCCGTCGCGGCCGCAATTTAAAGTTAAAACGGCCGATAGCGGCAATAACAAACCGATTTTCCCGAGTTCTCACCAATCTCGGATAGCCATGGCGCAGCTGCGCGAGGAAGAAGAAGAAAGCGCAGGCTATAAAATTTTAGAAATTTTGGGTAAATGATATGGTGTGACATTGAACTTTTTAATGTTTTCAGTTTGGCCTCAATACTTTAACCCGTATTCAAATTAATCCTTTAAACTTTTAAAACTTCTTGATTAAGCTTTTAAATTTCTATTTTATCTCAATTAAGTCCTTAAAGATTTGATTTTTTGTTCAATCTAGTCCTTAAATATTATATTAATTTTATTTTCCTTTTACTTAATAATAAAATGAGAGTATATAATGAATATAAGAATTGAGAAAGAAAAATTAAATAAATGAGAATAAAGACTTATATTTAATGTGTTAATTGTTTATTAATAATATTATAATTATTTAATTTTTATAATATGTTTATTGTTTATTATTAGTTTTTATGATATGTTTATTTAATTTTTGTTATTTATTAATATTATTAATTATTTTTATTATACTAATATTTTTTATTTTTTGTTTAGATTTATTTACATATTTAGTCCTTTTATTGGTGCACATTGTTTATTTAGAATATTGATATGATTTTATTATCCAAACTAAACCAAACAAAATCACAATACAATCTAGAATTCTTTAAACAAAATCACTTTTACTTTCAAATTCATATTAATAAAATTTCATAAGTGTTAAAAAACTCTAAAAATCATCAAAATTGATTTTTTTATAATTATAATTATAATTAATATGTTTTGCAATAAATTGTGTAAAATTTAAAGACACCCGCAGTAACCGCAATAGTCTCCGTTATATTCAAAAACGCGATAACCGCAATGCCAACAGTCTCGAAACAAATATTTTTTTGAAAATAAGAATCAAAGACCAGAAGAGCTGTCCACTTCTGCTTCCGAGGAGGTTGCTGCCAGGGCAAGACTCACTCTTCAAATGCTCTTTTGGTCTCCACCGTCCCCTTCCTTCGCCAAGCTGAATTTCGACGCTAGTTTCAATCAAATTGAGCGTTTAGCAGCTCTGGGTATTGTTATTCGCGATGAAGAGGGATTCATCCTGGGGGCTCAATGTCTACTGGTGACTCGCGTTTCCTCCAGTTTTGTAGCAGAAGCTATGGCATCCAAGAAAGGTATCCTGTTAGCTATTGAGGGGGGCTTTCGAAAAGTGGTCATTGAAGGGGATTCCTTATCAATAATCACAAAATTAAAATCGGCAAAAGAAGATTTTTCAGAAATTGGGGCAATTATAAGTGATGCTCGACTACTCTTAAGGAATTTGTTGGCTTACCGTTTGTCCTTCATCCGAAGAGGAGGGAATCGGGTAGCGCATGAATTGGCCCGTGAACGGTTTTCTCTTCCCGCTGATCAAGTCTGGGTTCAAGATGCACCTGCTCGGGTTAAAGCCTTAGCTGCTGAAGATAGAAGATTCTCAGAACCAGTCGTCTCTGGTCCTTGGGTTTCTTTTCTAAGAACTGGACTCTCTGCCTGTTCTTTTCCGATTCTTAGTTCGCCGCTCCTGCCTTGTTCGTATTCATCTGCCTATTCGCTTTGCGTGGTGGCTAGCTAACAAAAATAGAATCCTATTCTCCATAGTTTTAGTAACAACGTTTTAAAATCGTACTCAAAATGTTTATTTAAATAATTATAAAATTCGTGTTTAAATTGTACATTTTTTTTGTAATAGGTACTTAAAATTATTTTTAGTTAAAATATATGTCTAATATTTTTTGCCTGAAATAAATGTTTAAAATTTTATTTCGTTACTTTTTAAGGTAACGCCGTTAAAAAATTTATCACCCATTTTGAATTCGAAATGTGTCTTTTATTTTGATTTTTAATTTTAAAAAAAAAAACTGAAAAAAGAAAATACTTTTTTTTAAAATCCAAAGATTCTTAAAATTTTTTTAAAAAAAATCCCAAATCCCTAACATCCCAAAATCTAAAATCTCATAATTGATGCCATTTTCATCGCTGATAGTCTCACCGGATTCCACCATCGTTGTTATCGGAGACTCTCGTTCATTTTATTCAACCATCCATCGTCGAAGTTAGCGAGAGACGTGCCAATCAGACGTCGAACGACTTGAGCCTTCTGCGTTTATCGTTCGATGTCCTATTGACACGCTTATCGTCGGTTATCGGTGATTGGAGAAAATAGGCGAGGGCCTTCGACGACGACGGTGATGGGATCCATTGAGGCTATCAACAGCGACAATGATGTTATTTTTGAGATTTTTAATTTTTGGGTTAGAGATTTTGGACTATTTTATTATTTTTGGAAATTTTGGGATTTTTTAATTTATTTTATTTTTAGTTTGTTTTTAAAAATAAAAAACAAAAGCCACATGTCTAGATATGATTGAATTATTGATTATTTTGGCATATTGACTTTAAAATAGGTCAAAATAAAACATTAGACACCTATTTCAGTAAAAAAAATTAGACACATATTGCAAAAAAAAAAAAATAGTTTGGGCACTTATTTTATACTTAAATCTTAAATGTAATAGTTCATTTGGGCATCACAACAAACATGGGTGGATGTACTTGGTGCATGGTGGGTCAAGTGACCCACTATTAAAAATAGGGTAAATTACATTGCTAATCACTACATTTTTAGGGCACTTTTTCTTTAGTCATTGAAATCGAAAATTCTTCATTATAGTCACTAAGCTTTTAATTTACTTTCATTATGGTCAATGTCAAGCCCGTTTAAGAAATGTTGACGTGACATATTAAAGTTTTCTTTCAAAAAAAACCATAAATTTTCAAATTTATAACTATTGTCAATGTCATAATTTTGATTAACAAAACGGTCATCGATCAATCCCAACGGTGGAAAAGATTTATTTCGCCAAAAGTATAATATAATTTAATTTCAAGTTGATCACCTCCCCCTCTTTACTTTCTCCTTTGTACATAACTTTTCCGACAGATTTTTTCACGGTGAAATGACAATGGTTGTGTATGTGATGTAAAGGTTGTTCGAAGGATTTTAATCACATTCTTCTGATGTAAATAATTAAAAAGATTTTACTAAGCTCGTGCTGTTTATATAAATAGGGGATATTAAAACTCAAAGGCTTCATTCTCTCTTGAAAAATTTCATTTCCACTGAAATAACAATCATAACAGATTTTCCTTTAATATTATGATTTTACTGGCCAATAATAGAGATAAGAAATTGCAAAAATGTCGAGGGTGTCCCCTCTGGCGAAATACAAGCTGGTGTTCTTAGGCGATCAATCCGTTGGCAAAACTAGCATCATCACTCGCTTCATGTACGATAAATTCAACACCACTTATCAGTAACTTTTTATTCAACAGTTCCACGTCACTCTTCATTCATTCAACCAAATTTTATCGTTTTCTTAAATGTCTTTGTTTCTTTTATTGTGATTAAAATGTGCCTTTACACCATTGTCTTTCAACCAAAAAATATGTCAGAAAAGTCATGTACACAGGAGAAAGGGAAGAGGAAGAGGAAGAGGAAGAGGATGAGAAAAGAAAGAAAGACATGTTTAGATGAAAGAAAATAAAAGAGAAAAAAAGAAACTAGGGTGACTAATGAAATCGAAATAAAAATTTTGTAACTATATTACAAGCTTTAAAAATTCAATGACCATATTGGAAGCATCTTAAAAGTTAAGGTCTATTGGTATAGTTTACCCTTAATAAAATAAAATCTAATATTTTTTATAAAATTCAAAAATGTAATACGATCATAATTTTCCAATGGGCCAAATTTACGTTGACACTTGACAGGATATATTAATGGGATGGACCCAACTACATTTGTTCTCTGCTTATCTAAACACGTTTTCCATTTCCCTAGACACGTGCCAAACATGATTAAAATTTAAAAACTACACAAAACCTCCAAATTAATAAAAACAAAACCCTCCCTCCTTGTACCAAACAAAACATTACAAAAATGGTGGTACTAGAAAATAGAGGTAGAAAGAGAAAGGGCTTTTGAATCAAAATGGCAGCACGAATAGATATTTTTTGTTTGTTTTTTATTTTCATACCCCATTACTAAAAAAATTAATTATTTATAAATATTTTTGTTTTTTATTTTCATGCTTTATTACTAAAAAATTAAATTTTAAATAGAAATTTTAAACTATAAAAATATAAATTATCTTTAATTTTTAAATCTTAATTTCACTCTTAACTACTAGATCTTAATTATAAACACTAAATTTATTTACCCTAAACCTTAACTATAAACTTTAAATTTATTTACTTTAAACTTTAACTACAAACTTAAATTATTTATTTTTTAAGATAAGGGCATAATTGGGAATAGTCAGGTAATATACGATTTGGATTCTAGCAGCTGCACCTGGTATTTACCCAACCAAACACAAAACCACCCAAGATTTTGCCTAATTCACTTCCTTTTGTCTCTCTGCTGCTTCTTGCTCACAATTTCTTTCTTTTTCCTTTTATTTCTTTTCTAGATTTTTTCCCTACTCCCCTTCATAGTTTTCTTTCTCCAGAAAATTCAAGGTATTTTCATTTCTAGTTTACACTGTCGAAAATTCTTGGTATTTTCTGACAAACTGAGGAAACCGTAAACAACTCTTGTTTTTTGCACACCTTGATTTTTTCTTCTGTTCGTATCCTTAATAGTTCGATCATCCCTTGTTGTCTAATACCGAAACCAATTTTATTGAATTAATTGTTTTGATAAATTTGATTCCCTTGGAATCCGATTCATCTTAATCAGATTAAATCTTGATATCTTTTGTTTTGTTTCTGTATATATATTAAAAGAAAGAAAAAAAAAAAAGCGATGAAAGGTTTGGCATTAGAGCAGTGGAGGGATTATTTCCGGACAGCAAATTCAGACATTTTTGATATAATCGAACATGCAATAACGGTGGCGGCTTTGGACTGTCCTAAAGAGTTCAGATTACGTAGAGAACATATTGTTGAGAAGCTCTTCACCTGTAATTTCACTCGCTGTTCGGGTTGCGACGGTTCGGAGTTGGCCGATGCTAGAGGCTGCCAAGCAAGTTTTAAAACAGAAACCGACGGAGAAAATGGAGGTAGCAAAGAGAGCAACACTAATAGTAGCGGAGATGACCCTTTGCTGCATCAAATTGCCAGTAATTATAGCTATGGAGAGGCCGAGGCTTTGACCGATGAAATTGAACAAGAGTCTATGGTTGTTGGTGAAGTCTTCAGGATTAAAAATATCCTTCTCAACAGTCAAGACGAGGTTTGTTTGGAATATTTCAATTGATATATTTTCTGGGATTTGTTTTAAGGATGATTTTTTATAGTGGTTTCTGTTGTTATTGATGTTTCTTGCAGCCCGATTCTGTACTGTTTGAATCACTGAGGAGACTTCAGTTATTGGCGTTGACAGTAGATATTCTCAAGGTTAAGGCCTTTTGATTTAACATTTTCCACTCTTTTGAGTTGCTTTTCCTCATTTTGTTGCTCTACTTTTGTTAATGCTTGGACTGAAACATGGTAATCTGTTTGTGTTTTTTCCCCTTTTCAGACAACTGAGATTGGAAAGGCTGTTATTCGTTTCAGAAAGCATTCGTCAAAGCAGATTCGTTATCTCGCACAAACTCTCATCGAGTATGAGTTCTATTTCCTCTGCCGCCGCTGAAACTGAATGTTTGATTTGACATGCTGTGTCATTAACATGAATGATATGTGCTTGTTGATCTTCCAAAGTATGTATATTACCGGTGGCATTGGCCGAACTCAACATTATTCGTTGGAGTGAACATTTAAAAATGTCTAAATTTATGGGGCATAGCCCCATTAGTCCCTTAGACGTTCCGCCATTGATGATTACCTGCATCATCAATGCTTTGCGAGATTCAGTTTCCTTATGGATTATCAAGCAGCATAACTTGATTTGACTCCGTAAATCATGTATTCTATGAGCTTTAGCATCATAGGTATGAAATTGTTGGCACTTATTGAATTGCATATATTGATTTTTGCTCACTCCATATTTTCCACTAGTAATAATTGTTATTGCAGAGATCAAATTTACTCATGGAGAGTTTCTTCTTATTTGTCTATTTTCTTTGCCTTAATGTCAGATATGACGTGGCTGATCACGTTTCGTTTTATTACCTCTTCAATCATTTAATATACTTAGGGATTCCTTGATTTGCATTAATGAATGGTTGTGTTCTTCTTAACTAGTTAAAGCTTCATCGCTAACATACAGACATTGGAACACTGCATTTCTTTTTTAAATGATTGGTGGCTTAACGAACTCATCTCCGAAGCCTTCAGTTATGCGGGACTTGCTTTCTTACTTAGCCTAAGAATATTATCAGCTTTTTCGCGGCAATATATTCTATCATTTGTCTTGTCCAGGCATGTATAGATGCAAATTTTCACCAACTTTTATGGATTGCAGTGGGTGGAAGGAACTGGTGGATGAGTGGGTTACTGTGACGGAGGCTATTGCTGGTAAGAGCCTAGTTTAGTGGTATTTGGTAATTCATAGAAGTATGCATTGCTTTTTTTTTGTTTTTGATTTATTTGTTAATGTGCGCATGAAGAGGGTACTCCAGAATCTATGAATCCATCTGTCGTTGATGAAGTAGTAGAAGAAGAAGGGCTTCCATCTCCACCTTTAGATGAAGGAGCTTTCTTTGCTGCTCAACCTACATCAATGGAGCTTTCACAGGTCTTACTTTTTAATCTTCTTATCAATAGGATTTTGACTTGTGATGCATTTGCACTTATTGAAATATTTTTTCCCCTTGTCGTTGGTGCTGCATCGTGTGAAGTTCTTTGATGGCATGGATGATGATGGAAGTGAGTAAACCTTTTTTCCACTTGGCTCTCTATTTGAATTCCCTACTTGTTAGATAGATGATTATGATCATGGATTGTTGTTTCAGATCCTCGATGCAGTGCGGAATTTAAAAGGAACCGGGATAGTGGAAGAAAGCCATCACAGGAGAACGGAAATTTTTCAAAAGGGAAAAAGCAGAATTCAAGCGAAGCAACTCTGGCTATTAAGGATGACAAGAGTCAACAAATGAAGAGACTAGAACCTTTTGCAAAGCCTAATAACAAGCCCTCAAGCATAAATACTGGGTCATGGAGACCCCCAGAAAACAATGTGGAGCAAAATCCCAACAATGAATCAAAGTTGATACAAAAATCAGATAAGATGGCTGTCCCCAAGAAGCTTCTCAGCAGTCAACAAGATGTAAGTGAAGGATCTCTTTGCACTTGGAACTTACACCTTCAGACTTTTCTCTGATAACCGTTCTTTGATAATCAGGAATTCAAGGCATCTGATGAACTGTCCGTCCAGCAAATGCTTGAGGCCACAAAAAGGAAGCTTCAAGAACGATATCAACAGGCTGAGAATGGTTTGTCTCTTCTCCTCTTGATTCCATATGAGTCTATTATATGGTAATATTTCTAGTGCAAATCAGGTAGTAGATTGCTGAGGAACTGTTTTATCTGAGTTGAATGTCATTTTTTATATGCATCAACTCCGTATAACCCCCATACCACCCTAATTGGATGGAATTGTGTGCTTAAGCATGCTCGAGCCCATGTCCTCTAGGTTGTTGCAGCATTACTGCTGTCAACCGAAATTAGACTTGAGTCAGCTCAGAATTCAGTTAAAATTCATACTCATTTATGATTGCATCCAACTGATCTAATAATGTTTTCTGTATTTAACAGCCAAGAGGAAGCGGACAATACAGGTAATGGAGTTGCATGACCTCCCAAAGCAAGGGTCTGGCAACAAAAATCCAAATTTGAAATCTGGGAACCATATTCGGCACATGGTAAATGGAAGGAGATAGTCTCTCCCAGCTGGAAGAGTGGCGTAGATAGCCTTTCAAGTATCTTCCATTTTGCAAAGTGGGCGTAGGAACACCAAAAGGAAACAAACTCTTCCGCTTTGCTACTAAAGGAAACAAACTCTTGAGTGTTATCCTACGGTTTTATACTTGGAGGTCTATGGACTTTTCTTTTACTAAGAAATTATAGGATTGGTCAATCACACACTTGGAGACTGAATTCTTGAATTTATACAAGAATGAGAATGAATCTCTGTATAGAATCCTGATTTTTGACCCATCCCTTTGATTAACATCTCAACATTCTTTTTCCTCATAAATGAGGCCGATACCTGAGTTTACTCGGAATAAGTCCTTTTTAATGATGGGCTGATACCAATCAGTTCCTTTGATAAAGTGTAACTGGAAAGGAAGAACACAACTCAAGCATCCGAGTAGGAAAATTGTAAGCTCTTAAGAAATGTTGTCAAATCTTGAATTTTGATGTTATCTAGGAAAGTTACTGTTACTGGTGAATATTAATGCTTACCAAATTTGATTTTATTTCCCTCACCTTTGCTCTTTAGATTATATGACCTATTCAATACATACCTTTTCATTTTAGTGATTGTAGTATAGCCCTCCTTTAATCATGGAATGACCTTTCTTCTTGATTCACCAACCATGATATGGGGTAAAGATATAATTGCATGTCGTTGTAAGTTATATATATATAGAGAGAGAGTTACACGGCGTAAAATTTAAAAGGTTTACATGTTTTTTTTTGGATCCGTGGATATGACTGAGATTAAAAGTTTTGAAATTAAAGATAATTCTCTTAATCTTCTCATTATCATTGTCTACTGTTAATTTCAACCATTGATTTGTACTCGTCTAACGATCTAAAAAACGTATAAATTTTTTTAATATTATATTGTGCTAACAGATCCTAACTCATAATAATAAGATTGGAATAGGATGGCCATGAAGTAAAAATTCAGGGTTTAGGATCATTTTCTCCAATGTTTCCCTTGGCAATTTGTATACACGAGTATACAAATTTGTATTGGACTTGGATTCCTACTTTAGCCATATTTATTATTATAAATCTGACTTTACAGACCGGGGATTACCATCGTTATCGTATCTTGATTTCCTTTTGTTTTATTATGGCATCATAATTCGTGTGCATGTGCCAGGTCTACGTGAACCTTCTCTTGCCTATTAGTAATAATCCCCTAGTTGCTCTTAGTCCCATCCAGATTCATAAACGCAGTACCACTTGAGCTTGCACCGCGGTTGGCACTTGAAAGAGTTTGTAGAAGAAGTATTGTGAAGAGTCCAAGTTGTATTAATTTTTCCTATTTGTGTGTCGAAGAACCTCAACAATTCATTTAAATCTGCACACAACTTGGAAGAGGAAGTTACCTTTTTATCATAAATGATACACGTACATTGAGAGATATCTGAGTACTGAACCCCTTATAGTGGTCAATATCATCTATACATGTAGAACTATACAAAACAAATAGAAGGATTGAGTTGGCGCTGCTTCTCATGCATGCTAGAAGCTGATGGAGCCTTTAGTTTCCAGATAGACTTCCGTGGCTTTACCATTGGTTCTCCAGGACATCCACACGAGAAGGTACGAAGGCTTCTTTGGTACCCGGGGGTGGGCACCTTTTCGAGGCTATACCTTACATGTGTTTGCTGGTGAACTGCAAGGTGTTACCACCGTGACCATGACTACCCATGTTGTGGTGGGATGGTATGGAGGTTTCATTGGTGAAGCATAGCTCCTTCGAAATGGTTCCGAGCTCTCACCGGAAAGTAAATATCCACCA
Organism: Hibiscus mutabilis; assembly: GCA_019671005.1. Classification (NCBI taxonomy): domain Eukaryota; kingdom Viridiplantae; phylum Streptophyta; class Magnoliopsida; order Malvales; family Malvaceae; genus Hibiscus; species Hibiscus mutabilis. The sequence continues at coordinate 29,889,064 of CM033750.1, read as the reverse complement.
ACAAATCCGGTAAGATATTGTTATCCAGTAGTCCTTCGTCGTGATCCTCGGATGGGGGTGGTGAGAAATCGATACCCCATCTTTTCAACTTTCTTTTGGCTAAACTCTAAAAAAAAGCTTCATGCTTGGACCATGGTTGATACGGAAACCAAGATCCAAAAATTACCTCAAAATTTAGGAACCATGTAAATCGCAATTAATCTAGCAAACTCTAATATGATCTGAGAAAATCTTTTTGAAGAAGGCATGTAGACTCAAAAGTGCCCAAATCCCATCCAAAAATTTGATCCAAGTCAGCTAAAATTTTAGTCTTATAAAATAGTTTTAGTTTTTTTGTCTAAAATGCATCATTTTATCCCTCTCATGCATGTATCAATGGCGTCTTCAACGTCCATCGTTGTTATTGAGTTCATCACCATCTTCGTTGGTTGCAAAGATCAAACGTATTGGAAGTGTCATCGGCAAATGTTGGAAAGTTAGGGCCGGGATAGCTGAAAGTGAGAAAGCTTATCGTGGTTGATTTTTCTGGTCAGGAAGATCTTTCACGCTTATCACATCAAATTGTTGATGCCTACAATCAGTAGACATCGAACAAAATAGGTGGAAGAATGAACCAAGGTGCTTGGTGGTGGTTCAAACGGTTTATCCTGTAGATTTGGAAGGAGAGCTGCGACTAGTAGTACGGTGGTTAGTTTTTGGGAGAAATAGAAAGAACGAAGGAGAGAGAGGTTGTATAGATGGATTGTAATGCCCCAATATTTTCTTAGTGACTAAAATGTAAAGAGTTAAAGATTGGTGGTTTTAGTTCAGTGACCAAAATGAAAATTTTGAAAGTTTGGCGGTCAAAGTATAAACTTTGGAAAAGTTCAGGGACTAATTTGTAATTTATAAAAGTTATGTGAGTTAACCCTGTAAATGAATAGTTCACCCCCAAGAGTGACACTTTCGTGTTACTCGGATTTTTTGTACGGAATGTTTATTAGTGGCTATAAAGCTTTAAAGTTCCTAGGAAGAAAATTGGAAATCTTATTTAGTGAAATTTGAATATTTAGATCGAATAAATTCCATAAATAAAAATCTAAGATATTTTGGGACATGGATGGTTGGATGGGAACCAATTTGGTTCAATTTTAATGGAATGGCAATTTTTAAGTCTTGTTGTAAATAAAGACTAGTTGGAGGGCAAATTGGACATTTTCCATGGATGGCATTTTTGAAATATTTTGAAACTTTGAGGACAATCTTGAAAGATCAAATACACATGGATGAGATCTTGGCCATTTATTTTTGACAAGATTGAATTTTGGCCATTGGATTAAAAGGGTAAAGTAGTAATTTCACAATGTAAAATGAATTAGAAATTCATTTTATTTTAAACATGTGGATTAATATTAAAAAGATGAGCAAAATACTCTCATCTTTTATCTTGGCATTTCGAAAACAAGAAAGAAAAGGGGGAACTAGGGTTTTTCATTTTTCAAGTCCAAAATTCAAGGATCAAAGTTAGAATGAAGGTATGTTGTTTTAGAAGAAAATGATTTATGCTTCATGCTCTTTCTTTCGATAGTATTTTTGCATGAAAAAAGTCAAGTTGGTTCATGTTCATGGATGAGGATGATTATGATTTTGATAGAATATGAAGGAATAGAAGTAGTATTGTGTAGAATTGATGATATAGACATGAAATCAAGCTTGAATTTGATTACTTTCTTGTTTGAAGTTATAAACCCTAACCCTAAGAAATGGGGATTTTGTTTAGGGAATCAAATTGAGGATTATATTGTATGGATTATGATGTTGGAAGTTTAATTTTGATATTAGATTAAATAATTCCCCCAATTGAAGTTATAGGGACCATTTCAAAATTTTTTGAGAAATTAGGGGAAATTATTGGAAATTTATTTTTAGCACTTGAATTGATGAATTATGGTTGAAATAGCATGAATTGATATTTAAGGATAAAAATGAAAATTTTTGGAAGTACAAGGACTAATTTGGCAATTTGAAGAAAAATAAGGATTAGTCTCGAATTCATGAAAAGTTTAGGGATTTGATGATGAGCTTGTATTTGAGGTATATTATGTTGGAAAAATTAAGTCTAGTGATTAAAATGTTGATTTTGAAGTTAAATCAACATTTTGGGTTTAATTGAATATTTCGCTACTTTAGGGACCAAAGTGCAAATATTTAAAATTTTAGGTCCTAAAGTGTAAAGGATGAGAAATGTAAGGTTTAGACTTGAAAATTTTGGTTGGAAGTTTAAAAGAGTCCTTAGGGACTAAAATAGAATTTTTGGGAAAAGTTGGAGATTTAAAGAAAAGTATGGGAAATTATGATTAGAATATAGAAAATTTTATCGGATCAATTTTCTATATAATGGATAGTTATTTTAATTAATTTCCATTATTACATGAGGTAAATATGTACTAACATATACTTGAAATGGTATATGTTATTTGGATGTAGATTTCGATTTAAACCAAGGTCGTTCCAACAGAAAAGGAAAAGGAAAAGATTGGAAGTGAAGTCAAGTAGCAAAGTTAATTTTATGGAGGCTAAGGTGAGTGCATACATGTTTTTGAATGTATGTTTATTAACATACTAAAGGGAGACTTGCGATAAGTCACCTAAAAAGGTAAAGAAATTTTTTATAAACACCATAATATGTTTTGGCATGGTATTTTATTTTACTGATTTAAAGATTGTGGCATATTTTATGATCACATATGGTTTATAGCATGATATATATATGAAAAGTTATTTGATACAATTTTTATTTATGTCAGTACACCATGAAAGTTATAGAGCATATTGGAGTATAAACTGCTTTAATACGATATGTTTTACATGATATGAATTGTATATGGGTTGCTTGCCATTTTGTAGGAATTGATTTTAAAGTTGCCCTTGGTAGTATAATATTAAGTTGGACAATATTGTGGTATATCATTAGGAGTCATATAGTTATTTGACACTTCAATGTGTCTGACACGTGTCCTACGTTATTTGACACTTTATTGTGTCTGACACTTCATTGTGTCCTACCGCTATTGACACTCAAATGTGTCTACAATTTTAAAGAAAAAGATAGCACTTTTCAAGTACGCGACTCGTTTATTAGTCACTTGATATTTACCTTGGGCTATAAGATTTCACGATGCAACTACATGATTTTTTTTTTCAGTGCAACTATATGATTTCTTACACAAATATTCCTACATTACTGATGATAAGATTTAATGATTATCATGCTCTTGAAAGTATCATGCATTACCATATAATTTATATATGTTCTCATTTTATGCCTCACTGAGTTATACTCAGCGTGTATTTCTGTTATACACGTAGGTAAACGAGTTTAGGAGCGGACGACTTTTGCATCTCTATCGCTTTTGGGAGTACGGATACGACAAGTTAATTTCAGTACTTATGACATCCTTATTTTGTGTTTAGTAGTGGCATGTACTAGCTAAATCTGTCTTTCTGATAAAATATTTAAATCGGGTATGTAATAGTTCTATAAACTTTTTATAGTTGATAAATATTTACTGCCTAATATTATATGTTTTAATGTGGCTATGATATTTACATAAAAAATTTCACTATCGGGAATTAAACTATTATTTTATTTATAAATTAGATAAAGTTAAGCGTGCTTGAATTAGGGAAATTTTAATATGGGTGACCTCTTGGGATGTTTTCTGAAAATTTTTAAATCATCCTGATTTTTAAGTTAAAGATGTTTTTAAAAGTCTGTGACATCTCTGACTCGTGATCAATGTAACGATACGGGAAAGCGGTGTTACATGGATATTCCCTTGGTGGTTTTGCTCTCTCCATTCTCTTGATCTGTAAAATTTATATTTGATTTTGATATAAAAATAACTAATTTGTAAAAAGAGATAAATTTTTAAGTATTCAAAAGACTCACAAAATTAACAAGGATTCGAACTTAAAATATTCTTTAAGTCAAAATCTTAAATTCCAAATATTTTCTAAGTATTTTTGGTACTCAAACAGCCAAATTGGTCCAGGAGTACCGATACGCCTTAGGTCGTATCTGTACATTTTTAGCTACTAAAATTTCGTTTCACACTTAATAGTGATAGGGTACCGATACACGTATAGTCGTATCGATACGCCATTCAAACTTGGGAACCAATTTTACTCACGAGTATCAGTACGACTTTAAGTGTACCTGTACAAGTTAAAGATTTTCTAAATATTTTTATTTAATATTCGGCCATTGTCTTGTCAGTTTTACTAGAATCATATCTTTAAAAGTCAGTTAACAAGTACCGATACGCATACATGCATATCGATATGATTTTTTGAGCTCAACTTATTAGGATTCTAGTGAGAAAAATCGGTATCGATACGGTACGACCCGTACTGTTACCATTTGTAAAATGAACACTCCGTATCGATATGACTTTCTGCGTATCGATACCCTTTTGTTACATCGTCTATTTTCTATCTTGGTAGGTACCGATACCCAATGTTGGAAGACAACATTTATTACGAGAAAAATAAAGCCCAACAGTTATAATTATGATCTCAGATACCCAAATGGTTAGAAATAAATGAGGGGATATAAAATCAAGTCTCCAAAGCTTCTTCAACAAATATTCATGAAGTCAAAAGCATTCAAGCACACATTCAACATCTTAGAGCCTTAATTGTCAAATTCTTGTAAACCCACTTGAGAGTTCTTATTGTAATCTTTGTACTCAAGTGTTTGAGGTTAGAGCGAGCTTAGAATTGTACAAACAATTAGCCTTTGTGAAGATTTTTAGTTTTCTTAATTTGTATTCTCTTTGTGAGGGTTCTTAAGACTTTGGGGTTAAGTCTTAAGGGAGTTTGTAAGGCTATCTCCTTGAGCCTCAAAAAGAAAACAAATCTAGTGGATTTGAGAAATCCTTAGTGTGGATAGCTAAGGTAGTGGATGTAAACCTTGTTTAGAAGGTTGAACCACTCTAAATTGCTTGTGTCAATTTTTATTTGCTTCCACCAATTTTTAAATTGCCAATTCACACCCTCTTGGCCATATTCCATTGATTGATCATCCCAACAATTGGTATCAGAGCTATACTCATCGAAAGGATTTACATCCTCTTGAGTTAATCCTAAGATGTTCAATCAATCTACACATCGAGCCATAGGCTTTACTTTTGGAACCTACCTCTATAAGTCTCAATCTATCACCAAACCGCTTTATTTCAATAGGGATAACTATCTTTATTGGAAGAATAGAATGAGAATTTTCATCAAATCCAATGACTCCCTCCTTTGGGATGTAGTAGAATATGGGTCATTCATTTCAATGAAGGAAGAAAGAGAAATGCATGTCCCCAAGACAAGACAAGAGTATACCTATGAAGATCGAAGGAATATGCAAGTAAATGACAAAGCTATGCATGTCATCTTTTGTGCTCTTGGACCGGATGAATACGCCAAGATGTCTTATTGCACAAGTGCAAAAGAGATATGAGACAATCTTGAAGTTACATACGAGGGCACCAAAAAAGTCAAGGAGATTGAGATTGGACTCCTAAATTTGAGCTATGAAAACTTCAAAATAGAACCGGATGAAGACATCATCAAGATGTTTGATCTTTTCTTCGTGATTGTTAACGGGCTTAAAGTTCTTGGAGAAATCATTTTGAAAGACAAGCTTGTTCGGAAGCTTATCTATTCTCTTTCCGAGTTATAGGACTCAAAGAAGATCGCCATCATTGAAGCTTAAGATTTCAAGACCTTGAAGCTTGATGCTTTTATGGTTTCTTCTCACTCATGATATTATAAAGAAATAAAGAGAAGAAAAGAAGAAGAAAGAAGAAAAGATAAAAAAGAAGAAAGTAAAGAAGAAAAAGATAGGAATTTCTCTCAAAGCTTCACATGAGGAGAGCGATTCAAGTGAGGAAGAAGATGAAGAAATGACTATGCTCGCCAAGAGATTCACAAGATTCATGAAATACAACTAGGGAAGAAAGTTCCAATGGAGAGAGGGTTTCAACAACAAGCAAAAGGAGGAAGAAAATGGTCAAATAGTTTGCTATGATTGCAAGAAGCCGGGACACATCAAGTTCGATTGTCCCCAAATAAAGAAAATCTTCAGAAAGAAGAAGAAGCTCAAGGCTCATGTTGCTACTTGGAGTGATGAGGACTCATCCGATGATGAGTAGCAAGAAGTATCAAATATTTGTCTCATGGCATTAGAGGAGGATCCTAAGGTAACCTCAAACTCATCTAACTTTGATTTTACATTTGATGAGCTTCAAGAAGCTTATGATGAGTTGTAAGAAGTTTATGATGAGTTAGTTATGAAGTATAAGGAATCACTTTTGAAAAACAAGAAAACGATTTCTGATTTGAAAAACCAAAATGATTCCTTATCCAAAACCAACTTGGAACTTGAAAGAAAGGTTGTGGATTTGCAAGAAAATCAAAAGAATTTTGAAAAAAAAATAAAGACTTGCATATCCTTCTTTCAAAAGTTCATGATGATCACCAAAAAGAAGTGGGTGATCTCAAAGCTTCTTTAAACAATGTTGAGAATTCTCATTTTGAAAAAGAAAGCAATTCAAAACCCAACATGTGAGAAGAAACTTTGATGGCTACAAACATAGAGGCTTCCAAAGGCCCTCTAATGGTAAGAGAATCAAGAGTGTTTGGGTTCATAAAGAACTAATTGCTTTTAATAATATTGATGGCATTGCTTCTTGGATTTCCAAGGGAGCCAAGATTTTGGGAGTTAATACTCATGAACCCAAAAAAATTGGGTAACAAAAATCAAGACTTGATTCTATGTTTGCAGGAGGAGCATTGCTACAAGGCCAAAGCTTCAAGTGCAAATTCATGGTACCTTGATAGTGGATGCTCGAGATATATGATCGGAGACAAGAGTCGGTTCTTGGAGCTAAAACCAAAGAGTGGAGGAGTAGTGACTTTCGGTGACAACTCTAAATGCCTCATTGAAGGAATTGGTTTTATTGGTAACCACTTTTCTATTTTCATTGATAATGTTCTGTATGTCAACGGTCTTAAGCATAATCTTTTGAGCATAAGTCAATTGTGTGATAAAGGTTTCAATTTCTTTTTTGATTTAAATGGTTGCGAAATTATTGACATTGAATCCAACAAAATTATGCTTATTGGTCATCGTATAGGAAACATTTACATGGTGTATTTATATGACACTCATATTTCAAATGCTTGTTTTGTTGTAAAAGATGAGCATGATTCTTGGTTGTAGCATAGAAAACTAGGACATGCAAGCATGAGTGTTTTGGAAAATTTGATTTTAAATGATCTAGTAAGAGGTTTGCCAAAAATCAAGTTTTCTCTTGACAAAATTTGTGATGCATATGCAAAAGGCAAACATAAAAGAGTTTCATTTAAACCTATTAATGATGTTTCTACTAGTAGAGTTTTACAATTGATCCATATAGATCTTTTTGGCCCTATTAGAACTATGAACTTGGGTAGAAAATAATATGCATTTGTTTTAGTTGATGACTACTCTAGATTTACTTGGATTCTATTTTTAAGTACCAAAGATGAGGCTTTAGAAAAATTTATCACATTTTCAAAAGCAAATCAAAACAATGTTGGTTACTTTATTTCACATGTTAGGAGTGACTATGGAATCGAATTTCAAAATATAGGTTTTGAAGAGTTTTGTAACTCAAATGGGATTAGCCATAATTTTTTGGCTTCTTGAACACCTCAACAAAATGAGTTTGTTAAGAGGAAAAGTAGAACTTTAGAAGAAATGGCTAGAACCATGTTTTGTGAAAACAATTTGCCTAAGTATTTTTGGGCGGAAGCCACTAATACGGCTTGCTATATTATTAATAGAGTAATGATTAGGCCTATTTTAAAGAAAAACATCTTATGATCTTTTCAAAAATAAAAAGCCCAACATTAGCTATTTTCATTTATTTGGCTGTAAATTTTTGTTTTAAACAATGGAAAAGATAACTTAGGCAAATTTAATGCAAAAAGTGATGAAGCTATTTTTCTATGTTATTCTTTAAACTCTAAATCTATCGAGTATTTAATAAAAAAACTTTAGTAGTTGAAGAGTCAATTCATATTGTTTTCGATGATAACCTCCTTCCTAGGAAGGATACTTGTGATGATGATAATGATGTAGGAATTTTGGATGCAAATGATGGTGAAGGACAAGCATCAAAGGTAGAAGAATTTCAAGCAAAAGAAGAACCACAAGATCCATCTCTAGAATCCTTGAAGGACATGTCTCTAGAGGAAAGAGAGGTCACCTACCCAAGGAAGTTCAACTATGTCAAAGGTGGTGAGATTTTAGGTGATATATCCAAAGTGGTAACCACTAAATCCTCTCTTAGAAATACTTGTAACTTTGTTGCATTTATCTTATGCATAGAGCCTAAAAATATCAAAGAAGCATTGAATGATGATTATTGAATATTGGCCATACAAGAAGAATTAAATAAATTTGAGATGAGTAAAGTTTGGACATTAGTTGATAGGCTTATTAATAAATCTACTATAAGCACTAAATGGGCTTTTAGAAACAAACTAGATGAGATTGGTAACATAGTAAGAAACAAGGCTAGACTTGTTGCTCAAGATTACACTCAAGAAGAAGGAATTGATTTTGATGAAACATATGCACCCGTAGCTAGAATGTAAGCTATTAGGATGTTGCTTGCATTTGTATGTTATCATGAATTCAAGCTTTTTCAAAGGATGTCAAAAGTGCTTTTCTAAATGGTTTTATAAATGAAGAAGTGTATTTAGAACACTACCCAATTTTGAAGATTCAAAATATCCAAACCATGTTTTAAACTTTCATAAGCTTTATATAGTTTGAAACAAGTTCCTAGAGCTTGGTATGAAAGATTGTCAAGTTTTCTAATTGAGAAAGGTTTTGAAAAAAAAAGGTTGATACTACACTTTTTATTAAAAGAAAAGGCAAAACCATTTTAGTAGTTCAAATATATGTTAATGATATTATTTTTGGTTCTACTAATGAATTGCTTTGCCAAGAATTTGCTAAGTTGATGCAAAGTGAGTTTGAAATGAGCATGATGGGGAGTTTCATTCTTTTTGGGGATCCAAATCAAATAAAAGAAGAATGGCATCTTTATTAATGAGTAAAGTACATCAAGGATATACTCAAGAAGTTTGGCTTGGAGAATGTGAAACCTCAAGCCATACTGATGAGCTCTTCTACAAAGCTTGACAAAGATAAAGGAGGTAAATGTGTTGATCTTAAGCTTTATAGATTTTTGATAGGATCTTTGCTTTATCTTACCGCAAATAGACCGGATATTATGTTTAATGTTTGCTTGTATGCTAGATTTCAAGCTAGTCCTAAAAAATCACATCCACAAGCTGTTAAGAGAATCTTTAGATACTTAGAGACACCTACTTCTTATGTATTTGGTATCTTAGAGACTGTTTCTTTAGCTTGCATGCTTATTCGAATGTGAATTATGGAGGTTGTAAGATAGATAGAAAGAGTACCTCTGGTACTTGTCAATTCCTAGGTAACATGCTTATATCGTGGTTTTCTAAGATGCAAAATAGCGTAGCGCTATCTACCATCGAGACATAATATATTTCAGCCGATAGTTGTTATGCTCAAGTCCTTTGGATGAAGCAATAACTCTTAGATTACGAAATTGATGTGGGTACCATCCCCTTAAAGTGTGACAATACTAGTGCTATTTGTCTCACTGAGAATCTCATCCAACATTCTAGAATCAAGCATATAGATATAAGAAATCATTTCGATTATGTCTCGAAAAATGATGTTGTTCTAGAGTATGTTGATACCTTGGACCAATTAGTGGATATCTTTACCAAACCTTTAGACAAAGAGCATTTTTGGACTCTTAGGAGAGAGTTAGGGCTTACTAGCCTTTCTTGAACCTTAAAGCATTGTTTTGTGCTTAAATCTTGCTTGAATTTGGTTGATATTCATGTTTATGTAATTTTGCTCCTATATGCATCTATTCATATTGTTGAGGGAGCATGTATATATTTTGGCTCATTCATGAAGGTCTCATATCATAATCATGCATTTTGATTCGAGTAAAAATAAATTTTTTGGGTCCTTGCAGTCAAATCTGTCAAAATTAGTCAGGGTATCAATACGGAGTTTAGCGTATTGATACATGTATCAGGGGTAGCATTTCGGTGCAACTTATCTTATACTGGTATGAGTCAAGGATCAGTATAGGGTATAACTGTGCCGGTATGTGGTTTCGGTATGCAACTATTGCAAATCGATACGCGTATCCTCTGGAGCTTTAAATTAGCCATTAAATGAGCTTTTCCTAATTTAAATCAAACTTAAACTTTTCCCTCAAAACCCTAGTCGGCTATATCTATAAAAACCCTCCAAATCCCTTATTTTTTTTCATCACAAATCTTCAAAATCTTTAGGGCTTTTTTGCTTTCAACATCCAACCCAAGCTACTTCATCAAGCTTTGTGCACAACAGCTCTTCATTCATTCATAACTCAAGGTATAAACTTTATTTTCTTTAAATTTCGATTTCTTACATATTTGTGTATTTTTTGTTTAAAATTTATATATTTAGGATGTATATATCCTTTTTTTCAAAGATTTAACAAAATCTTTTTCAAAACTGAAATTTTTTATTCAAATATAATATTATACTCATATATTTTATTTTCTATTTTTCAAGTTTTTAAGTTATCAAAAATTTATTTTATACTTGTATATGATTTTAAACTATACAATATAGGTTTTCATACTACCTTGATCATTGGATTGAATCTTGATGTTTATGCATACATATGTTTTGTGGTTTGAATTTTTTAGGTTTTTTACCATGCCTCCTAAGAAAAGATCTAGAGAAGAGTTGGGGTCTAGTTTTACCAATCCTAATCTCAATCTCGAAAACAATAGTACAAAACCAAACCTTAACCAACTTTTTATCAATTGTTTTAATGAACCCGAATATCCCAATGCTAAGCATTATTTTAAACAATTTCAAACTTACAAAATCCATCGTGAGCGTGTTGTTTCTATGTCCTTTATGTGCTCCGATGAATTTAACTTTCGTTATCTCGATTTAATGAGGTGATAGAAATTTATGACTTTTTAAAGCATACTTGGCATTCTTTTCAAAAATCTTGTCCTTGTTTTATACACAAATTCCAGTGTATCTACAATCGAGAGAAAATCGAAGTCATAGTTATTGAGTCTTATCTCATGGGACAAAAATTTCATCTTGATTCTTCTAAAATTGCCAAACTTTTGGGTTTAGATGATGTGGGAATAGATGATGAAAATGCTTTTGGTCAAATCTATAGTGGCTCCGTAACCATGCTCGATGCCCATGAGTGTTTCCTTCACCTTCTTATCACTTGGCAGTTTTGACCATTTGGTGGTAAGTGGTGTACCGTTCTCCAAGTTGATGACTTTTGGCTATATTGTTTTCATGAGGAATAACATCCAAACCTAGCCCAAATCATGTTTGTCAAGTTGGTCCATCTTGTCCAAAACTGTCATACCACCCTTGTGTCTTCTTTTACCTATGGCACTGTTCTAAGTTATATGTTCCACAAGCTTGGGATAGATTGCTTTTTTGATCTTGGAGTGTTTCTCACCGATCCTATCGATGATCGTTCTCTCCGGTGAGCCAAGTTTACCTTCTACAATGGCAAATGGGTTCGCAATGCGGATCTTCCTGGTGGAGCTGTAACACCCTGATTTTGGGCCTAGGTGTTAGCTAGGTCGGATAGACGGTTCAGTGGACCAATTAGAGGATTAGAGTCAGTTTTGGGATTAATTTGAAATAAATATTTTTAAAAGAGTTAAAAATATGGAAAAATAGTCAAAAAATTATTATTTAATATATAAATGTCATTGGTAAATTCAATTTTGGAAAATGGAATTTAAAATTTGACATTTTGGCTAGTGACCAAAATGTAAAGAATGAAAAAATGTTTTTACTGACTATTTTGTAAAAGGGTCAAAACTTATAATCTTTACGGAGCTATTTGGATAAATTCTAATATCATACTTTTCTCCTTAACTGGCTATTTTAAAACGGTTTTAAAGGGGTATAAATAGGCTTAGAGAATTAATTTTATAATTAATTTCCAAAAGCAAACTTTACATAACTAACTTTTCTCTCAAAGATTTTCTCCCAAATTCTCTCTAGCCAAACACTCATTTCCTCTTCAAAATCTTCAAGTAACTTCTTGATTTCTTCAATCTTTTGATTTCAAATGAGTTTCCTATGATTTTCTATCAAAACTTCATTGTTTTAATCTTGTTTTCTCATGTAAATCAATCCAATTAAGGGGAAAGTCAACATTAGAGGTGAGTTTCATTCTTCTCCTATAATACAAGGTTCTTTATTGAAATTCCTAAGTTATTGATCCTTTACAAAAGTTTTCTATTGAGTTTTAATGATTTAATTATGGAAAACTGGTTAAATCAAGGTTTAATTGATGAGATTGATTGATTTTCGTATTGGATATGTTTTGCTATGTTCTTGATTATATTAGAACATTATTTTGATTTTTTATAATGTTAATAAGTTGTTTTTAAACACTGGAATCCCGAAAACTAGGTGAATCTCTAATTTTCTAGGTTGTTAGTTATGCGCTTTTTGAGGAGTTATAGATGTTTAATGAATGCTAGAGGTATAAGGATGATGTAAATGTGTTTTTGGATGTTAATTGATGATAATTGTTGGATTAAACCTTTAGGTTTTGGTTGGGTTAAGTTTGGAAGGTGTTTGGTGTTGTTTTTGGTTGTTGTGGAGGGAAACTGGTTAGAGTTTGATGAGGATTTGTGTGAATTGATATTGTTGGGATATTGAATGCATTTTGATACATTGAATCCTCTATTTTTGTGTGGTTAAAATAGGGGAGGTTGATCTCCAAGCTTAATGTGAGGTTTCGGAAGCCTTGAGGGCTTGGATTTGCATCAGCGATAAAGGTTTTGCATAGTCGGTGAGTGAGAACGTGGAATTTAGCTTTGAATTAGTTTAAAATTTGTTTTGGGAGTTTAAATTAAGCTTGAAATGCTGGTTTAAACTCGAAAGTAAGTATTAAAGGAAATATCTCTCATTTTCGGTTGGCGAAATTGGTTTTATGCACTTGTTTTTCAATTACATGGTACCTACTGTTTATGCATGTTTTAAAGTATGTTTTATACTGATTTTGATCATATAATGATGATGAATGCATTTGAAAAATGGTTCATGAAGTATTGTGATATACTTGTCAATGCATGGTTGATGCATTGTAAATGGTTTTGTTGTTGCACATAAAAACAGTGAGGTACATGGTTTAAATAAATTATATTGGCAAGTGATGTGGTTTAAAATGTTATCGGATATAGTTGGCCGGCTATAGGATTAATAGTGCACTATAAAAAGTCGCCTTGGATGTTGAGGGGTTTATGTGTACCGAAAACTCCATCTAAGTACCTTAACGATTGATGGGTTATATGGTACTGAAAACTCTCGTTAGTGGATTATACATCTAACCGATGAATGGTGTTGAGTGGTTTATGTGTACCGAAAACTCCACTACCGAAAACTTATGTTGGTGGACTTTGAATGATTCCGGTTGAGATTGTATGAAGTGTTGAGAGGACACTTGTTGAATCCATGTATCCAATATAGATTTTGTAGAGTGGAACTTGGTTGATGATCGTTTTAAGCCAATATAATTGATGTTGTATCATATGATGAATTATGTTTTATAATGTTGGTTTATACATGTTTTGCTCTTTAAGCCTTGCATTTGGCTGTTATGCATGGGAAAGCTTAAATTGAGGGTAGCAAATGAGATTTTGATGTTAATCCATGATACTTGATGCATATGGCATGATGATGTTGATGATGTTTTGAAAGATGTTTTAAAAGTGATTTCCAAAGTGGATTGTTAAATGGTTTTAAATGCATTGATGGTGGTTTGTTTTAGAGCACTCCTCACTAAACCTAGTGTGCTTACGCTCTATTTTTCCATCAATGCAGATAATTAAAGGGTTGGAGGCAGCGAGAAAGCAAGGAGGAATTCAAGGACTTAATTTTCAAAAGTATGGTTTTTGATTTAGACTCGTAGTAATAAAGGAAATATGGTTCATTGTTGTTGTGGGGGTTGTTTTGCTAAACTCCCTATTCGTGCAAGTTTTAAATGTTGTTTTGAACTTGAATGAGGCTTAATATGCTTGTGAATGGTTTAGAACTATGTTTTGAATGTTGAGCAGGAAACATGCCTATAGATGTTGTGGAGAATTGGATCATGCTTGATTGAGTAGTTTAAATTGTTTGAATAATTGTATTAAGCATGCCTTTGATGATTTATGATGTTTATGTAAGGTTTGGTAATGTTTAGAGTGAGCCAAAGTGTCATATGTTAGACCTAGAGGTCGTTATAGGCCTTCGCGTATCGGTACGGGTCTTTGGTTTCGGTACGAAAAGTCTGGGAAGGCTCAAAGCAACGAAAATTTACAAAGGGTATTGGTACACCTAGCCATCGTATTAGTACACCTAGAGGAAATCATACAATGGTTTCAATACACATGCTCCCGTATCGATACGCTCTTTAGCTACTGGAATCCGAATTTTGAAAATAACTCTTAAGGGATCGGTACAGACTTGTTCGACATATTATATCGATACAATGTTTTCAGTATCAGTACCAGAGCCATTTTGTTAGTTAAAGCGTATTGATATGGTTCTGTTCGTATCGGTACGTAGTGTGTTTCCTTAGGTTTCTGTTTGTTGAAGTTCGAAATTATGCATTTTGGTCCCTAAATGTTTTGCATGCAATTATATGAGTTTGGATGATTGTTTTAAGCTAAAATTTGACATATGAGAATCAAATTTGACTAATGAAGGATTGGTAACTTGGAATTTAGCTGAGTCCTGGTAATTTGTGAAAATTATGTTTTGGTCCCCGAAGTGCATGTTTAAGCAATTGAACCCTATTTCAAAATCTGATCACAATGTTAACATATCCGCTGATGCATGTTCACCTTAGGATCTAAATTGATTCATTTAAACAATATAAAAATGAAAAAATGGACCCAATTTAAGTTTTTAGTTCGAGTTTGCTTCGCCAAACCTAATGTAGCCCTTTTAGCTATGTTTCGGCTAGACCGAGTTAAGGGGGTTACAGGAGCTCAAGTCGATCCCGTGAAGAATATTCCCGATGCTCTGATGGATCCCGTGGCTCTAGTTGCTCAACCTTCCCTCGATGCTCATATGGCTTATCTTGATAGCAAGCTTGCTACCTTGGATGCGAGGTTGGATTCTAGCTTCACTACCCTTAATACTCGTATGACCTCCTTGGAAGCTAGAATTGCCTCCTTTGAGCAACGTCAAGCCTCGATGTACATGACACTTACCGCGTTTCATACCGAATGGCATGGTCATAATCTTGGTGATGATCATGATGAAGATGAAGATGGGGACGACTCTTAGGCTTTGCATCTCATCCATGTCATATCATATTATCGATTAGGATTTAAGTTTTATGCACCTATGTTTAGTTTTCGATGACGTTATGCTTTGAGAATTTTATGCTTTTAGATTATGTTCTTAAGTTTTGTTGGATATTCCTTGTTACTTTGAATTATGCTTTGAATTTTATAATATCTATGTTGTTTAATTATCTTTGGAGTTATTTGTGTTTTATAATTGTGTTTATCCTTACCTTTTTGATTTTGATCTAACAAAAAGGGTAGAAGTAAAGGATATAAATTTTTCAAAAGTTTTTCAAAATAAACTATCTTTTGGCCTTAAAGAATGGGGGAGTGATTTCAAAAGACATACAAATTTATTTTGGTTTTGTTATATCAAAAAGAGGGAGATTGTAAAACTTATATTTGATTTTGATATAACAAGGACTAATTTGGAAAACGAGATAAATTTTTAAGTATTCAAAAGACTCACAAAATTGACAATGATTCAAACTTAAAATATTCTCTAAGTCAAAACCTTAAACCCCATATATTTTCTAAGTGTTTTTGGTACTCAAACAGCCAAATTGGTCCAAGAGTACCGATACACCTTAGGTCGTATATGTATGACTTTTAGCTACTGGAATTTCATTTTACACTTAATGGCTATAGGGTACCGATATGCGTGTAACCGTATCAGTACGCCATTCAAACCTCGGAACCAATTTTGCTCACGAGTATTGATACGACTTTAAGCATGCCGATACGGGGTTAAAGATTTTCCAAATATTTTTCATTTAATATTCGACCGTTTCCTTGCCAATTTTATGAATCTTATCTTTGAAAGTCAGTTAACATGTATCAATACGCATACATGCGTATCGATACGATTTTTTATGCTTAACTTATCAGGACTCCAGTGAGCAAAACCGGTATCGATACGGTACGACCAGTACCGATACCCTTTGTAAAATGAACACTCCGTATCAATATGACTTCCCGTGTATGGATACCCCTTTGTTGCAATGGCTATTTTCTGTCTTAGTAGGTACCGATACGAGCCTTTGCATACCGATACCTAGTGTTGGCATACAACATTTATTGTGGGAAAAATGAAGCCCAACGACTATAATTATGATCTCAGCTACCCAAACGGTTGGAAATCAATGAGGGGTATAAAATCAAGTCTCCAAAGCTTCTTCAACAACTATTCATGAAGTCAAAAGCATTTAAGCACACATCCAACATCTTAGAGCCTTAATTGTCAAATTCTTGTAAACCCACTTGAGAGTTCTTATTGTATTCTTTGTACTCAAGTGTTTGGGGTTAGAGTGAGCCTAGAATTGTGCAAACAATTAGCCTTTGTGAGGATTTTTAGTTTGCTTAATTTGTATTCTCTTTGTGAGGGTTCTTAAGGCTTTGGGTTATAAGTCTTAAGGGAGTTTGTAAGGTTATCTCCTTGAGCCTCAAAAGGAATGCAAATCTAGTGAGTTTGATAAATCCTTAGTGTGGATAGCTAAGGTAGTGGATGTAAACCTTGTTTAGAAGGTTGAAACACTTTAAATTGCTTGTGTCGATTTTTATTTGCTTCCACCAATTTTTAAATTACCAATTCACCCCCTCTTAGCCATATTCCATTGATTGATCATCCCAACATGATCCCCCTGAGTACTCATAACTTCAGGCACTGTTGCTGATTGGGGGTGTCAGACCTAGTGACATCAGTAGATTTTTTAACTCGGTCATGTGGGGCGAGGCGTTGTAGCTCTTGACATTGTATGTTCTCGAGGTTCTGCAGGTCTTTGGTGCTCATATCTCCAAAGGAGTTGCTGCCATGAGGCCACCTCCGGAGTTCTAAGCGCGGAGGTGATGAAGGTCATCTCCGAAATCCTCAAATGTGACATTACCAGGTTTAACAGATATTATACATTTAAAAGGGACTAAGATATCTTACATAATTACAACTTTAACATTGGTTTTAAATATGATAGAGTTCATGAACTGCGGAACGAAAGTCCTTACTCTAACGTAAAATGTTCTAAGTTCAACACCTACATTAAAAATTAAAAATTAAGAAGACTACTTAGAATATGACCAAGACATTGTTCTTAAATATTTATTCAACAAAATTCTCTAACGTAAAATGTTCTAAGTTCAAACCTACACTAATATTGATCTCCATGACATCAGGATATAAGGTTGAACGATAATCATCGTAATTTGATTAAGTGTCTACAAAAAATAAAAATGAAAATGTTCCTTTTATTTTTACCAAGAATACTTCACCACTAATTTTATATCACATAATAGTCTTGGTTTAATGGTGAAGTATCCTTCAAATCCTCTTATTTTATTTTTCTCTCTTTAATTTTCTTCAGCGTTGTAACATTTAATAAAAACCGTTATCAAATTATATCTAAGTGGAGAGGTTGGCCCAGCAGCTAATGCATTTGTCCTCCATACCATTGGCCATGAGTTTAAATCTCAAGTCTTTCTATTTGCTTCATTTGTTTGTTGCTTTTATTTTTATCAATTATTTTTACCATCGGGTTGGAGAAGTAAATTTATTTAACTAATTTAAGAGTAAATTTTCTAATTAGATGGTGACTAATTGTGTTATGGTATAAATTTTCTTTAACTATCACATCATCTTTTCCGTTAGATTTAACGACAAGTTGCTTAATTGGTACCGTTTAAATAGTTGAATTATTTAATTGACAAAATTAAAAGATTGGTGGTCAAAATAAAATCAGGTCTATAGTTAGGTTGTCATGGATGTAGTTTACCATTGATTAAAATATAATATTGAGTTAAAAATAACAATAAAATATTGAATATGTATTTTTCATGGAAAATAAACTTGTATTAATTTTCTTTTTTAAAATGTGTTTAACATACGCTTATATGGAAATACAGCACTTTTATATTTTTATTGAACAATAATTAAAATACTTTTATGATCAAATAAGCTTTTATTATTTTTAATTAAAATTATTGAATTAAAATGATTGAATATAATAAAACTAAACAGAATAAAAGTAATTGATCAATGATAAATTCGTCATAAATAAATATCAAAGATTGATAAACATTTTGTTATATCAAATCTTGGAAGTGTCTTTTACCTTAAACAAAATGATACAAAATATATTTATTCTGCTATGCAAAGTATACACTTTATTTGATAAGAAGAATGAAAAGGAAAAAGGAAAGAAAACGTTTTCCTCGTTCAAGGTACAAAATAGAGGTAATACTGGACATGATACTACAACAAGAAAACATGTATAAATGAGCAAAATAGAATGTCTGCAGCAAAATAGTTAAAATGTAACATAAAATTAGACTTCAAATGAGTCAAGCATGGCCTTTAATGTTTTCTGGGATGTTGACCACTGTTTATCGTTAGCACTAGCCACGAACAATACAACGGTGCTTCCTTTTGCTGTTGCTTTTGCCAGATTGTGGGAACCCGTTAGAGCAAATGGAGTCTCAAGAACGTATTTGTAGTACTGAGGAAACCAAACTTAAAATGAGCAAAATTAACAAAATGAAATACATCCGATTTTAATATTCAGTTACACCAACAATATAAATGTATACATTATTAGTGAACTATATTATGACCCTTCATTAAAATTACACAAATAATTTAACACACTAATGTATAATGTTTTTTTTGTTGTTGATAAAACTAATGTATAATGTTAAATATATTTTATATGAGCAAGTATATTTGGCCAGTTAGTCAAGCTGCTCTTCTTTGTTCCCTCTTATTCCTTTAGGTCATGGGTTCTAGACAGACTAAGAGCACCCCCTTTCTTCCCTTAGAGTCCCCACCTTCCCCTCCCACAAAAATATGTTTGATATTATATGGTTTGTTGTGAGTGTATAAATCTTTAATATTCTTTATTAACATAAAATATTTAATATTCACGTCTCTATAAATTAAGCATGTTAATAAAGTAATACGAAGCCAACAAATGAACTCAGTAGAAAAGAGGATAATGTTTATTCTAGGAGACCTAGGTTCAAATCACTTTGTTTGTAAGGTGTGTATGCATTATCAAAGGATTAAGAATATCTATGAACAAATACTATCTTGTAAACTCGATTCTTAAGCAACCTTTTGTAATTTCAAAATTTTAAAAGAAATGTATACAAATTCTTTTTACCTCGTGACTTCTTTATCTTTCTTATTAAGCACATTTTGTGTTTAGGTTTTGTTGGTTGTATGTCTTTTACTTGATTAGAAGTTTTATGGGTTCATTTGATGGCCTAATGCCCTAGAAGGTTTCATGATAAAAATGGATCTATTTTTCTATCTTAGGTAAAAAGATTTTCCATGGTACGTCTACGATGAATGGTCTGCATTATTTAGAAAAGATAACTTTGAGGAAAAGTATCATAATAACAAAAAGATAATTTCAAGGAACACTTTAGAGGAAATGAATTCAAGTAGAGACATCTCAATACTGTCAGAAGCAGAGGCGCCTCAACGGGTTGGAGATACCATATGTGGAAGAAAGTTTATCTTGACATCTCGACGCTTAGGAGAAAGTTTATTTGGAGAACACTTCTAGTGGAGGAATCTTGAGGATGATACCGATAAACATCTTGATGCTTTGGAGAACATTTATCTTGAGAACACATAGTTCAATGGTTAAATAAGCTTAGTTTTGTTTAGAAAGTCCCAAGTTCTAATTTATGTGGAAGCATTTTGTTTTGTGTCTGGTAAGAGAGTATAAGTTAGATATAACATTTCTTGAAAAGGAGGAAGCTAACTAGAGGCATTAAGAGAATCTCTCTCTCTCTCTCTCAGTTCTATTCCTTTCCATTCTTACTAGTTTTTTAAAAAAAAACGCTAAAAACTTTTCTTCTCTTTCGGTGGCCAGCCGCTGCAGTCTCTAACGACTGGTCTCTCACCCATTGTTCTCTCTTCCTTTTCGTGCTTTTCCCCTTTCTTTTTCTCTAATGGCTCTATTCATGATTTCTTCATTTAGCCGTCGTTTGGTGCTCTGGTGCACCTCATCGGCCTGTTCGTTTGAGAGCCCTTTTCAACAATCACAACATGACTGGGGCCCTTCGCGGCGAGATAGAAGCGTGGAAGCGGGGGCTTTGGAGGGTTTCGCCCTACCCCTTCCAGTTTTCTTCTTTCTCGTGGTTGGTTCTCCTACGTGTTTTGCTTCAAGTTCCAATTTACAAGCCTTTGTTCTCCTGCGGTGGTAGGGTTTCTAAAGTTTTCATCGACAGCGAACCGTTGGCTTGGTCTCTAGCTCCTCCTCTTTCCTTTAGACCATTAGGTATTAACGATTTTTTGATCCAGACACGATGATCAGACTAGTGGTGATAATGAGTTTGACCGACTCGCAAGCTACTCGAACTCAGTTTGGTCAAAGCTCGGTTCGAGTGAGATCGACATGAGCATGTGCTCGGCTTGAGACCTTAACAAGTTGAGCTGAGCTGACCCAACCCAAGCTCGACTCGAAAAACTCGTGATTAAGCTCGAAATAATTATATATGCATATATATATATATATATACTCCATAAGCACTAAAACAAAATGTTTAGCCAAAAAAGCGCTAAAGCAAATTAAGGAAAGCAATGACTCGACGTCGAGCCACGAGTCGAGCTGGTTCGAGCTCAAATTATCCACTTCAAGTTTGAGCTTAAAATTTCGAGCTTGACGAGCTTTGAGCTCAAGCCGAGCTCACTAGTATTATTTTTTAGCCGAGCTTACCCAGGTTGAGACTCAGCTCGGCTTGTTATCACCCCTAGACCGGACAATGCCTTTCTTTGTTGCATCCCTCCACACAATTCATCCTCAGCGCCTCCGAATAGACATGCAATTGAAGAAGATGAAGTTGGCTCTATTTGTTCCTCGGTTTTCTTGTTGTGTTGGAAGTTTTTTCTTCCCCTGTTTTGTTTTGTTTCTGTTTGAATATTTCTTTTTTCTGTTTTGTTGTGTTTTGTTTTGGTTGCTCGCACGTGTTGTGTTTGTGCCACTGTTCCTTTTGTTTGTTTCGGTTTAAGCTTTGTTCATGCTCCGTTCTGTGTTCTTGTTCAATGGATTGGGTTCATCCCTTTTTCCCTGTTCTCTGTATTAGTTTGTTTTTCTATGAATGAAGCCGGTTTATTGTCAAAAAAAAATATAACATTGGAGGAATTACATAAATATTGTTTTAGGGTTGTTTTTTTCCCCAAAGTATGATCATTTCTATTTTAATTCTCGAAATATTGCATTTGCTACAGTATTCTAGAAGTCAGATTTAACAGAATCAGAGTTTAAACAGAAAATTCCAAAAAAGCCTAAAAATTGAATCAGGAGGATTCGACTTCAGGCAATTTTTAGGGGTTTTGGGGGAAAATACTGTTCATAGTCGGATTCTGTTGAATCCAACTTTTAGCGTAATATAGCAAATGTAATATTTCGAGAATTAAAATAGAAAGTACCATATTTTGGAAAAAAAATCCTAAAGCTATATTTGAGTGAAAATTCAACATTTGTTGGTTTTAATTTTCTTTTTGTCTCAACGGTTAAGCGCTTTGCTTTGGCCCAAGAGTTCAATTCTCAGCAAAGCCATATAATGTTTGGTTTTATTTTTCTAATAAGGTGGTTCACCACCTTATTAATCGAATAAAATTACTAAAAAATACCACATAAAATGTTGACGATAAGAAAGAAAATAACATGAAAATTAAAAAATAATTTAGAATTGTCATGTTTGTATTTGAGTCACTTCGGTGACCAATGGATTTGTCTGATATTCAGATCAGTCTGTCCTGACCGGGTATCACACTTTTGACTTCCAAAAGTGTTTAGTGGGAATCACTTCTAACGCCTGACCCAATTAGTGTACAAGATAGGTTGGCGAGTAATGGTCTGGGGGATATCCTAGATGTTGATCTTTACAGTATCCTGCAACAACAAAATTGGTCGAACATTGAAGAAAATTTTGTCGAAGTTTTCCTTGTTTAGAGGACATTGTGAAGCCTGAGTGTGTTGCACAATGGTAGAACTAGGTGAAAATGCTTGCGAGGAACAATTTAATTTTTCTAAAAAATAGAGGTTTAAACTAAAATTTTCAAAAATTTTGGAGGTTTAGTACATTTTTCAAAAAAGTTGGGGTTTAATTAAAATTTTGTAACTTTAAAAGACTTAATGAGAACTTTTAAAAATTTTGGGAGAGAATTTAATTAAAAATATTCAAGATTTTGAAAGTTTAATATGAATTCTTTAAAATCTAGAGGGGTCAAATTAAAATTTTTGAACAATTTAAGGGATTAAATTTTAATTTTCCAAAATCAAGTGGAGGCCATGCCCCAGTAGTCCTTACTACCTTTTCGCCCCTAGTGTTGCATAGTAGGGATGTAAAATCAGGTAGTCATATGAGTTTCAGGTCGGGTCAAGTCAATGGTTCGACTCGAGTCGAGTCTACTCAGGTCTGAGTCAACGTCGGGTTGATCCTAATTTAAACTTGGTTTGAGTTGGGATCGGATCAATTTTAGGTCGAGTAAATACTATGTTCGGGGTCAAAATAGTTCAGGTCTGAGCAGTTAATTATTGGCCTAATTCAAGTTCAGATGAACTTCGGTTAGCGTCATTACGAGTACCACGTTAAGTTTAGGTCATGTCATGTCAGCTTTGGATAAGATGCGGGTCAGGTAACATCGGTTTCAGGTGAATTTTAGCTTGGGTCTTTAACTTGGTACAAATGAACTTCGGGTCAAGCAATTTCGAGTATCGAATTAAGTTTAGGTCATTTTGGATATCAGATTAAGTTTAAGTTATTCTATTGCAATTTGTAATATATGTATGGTTTTATGTCTTTCACTCACTGTACATAAAGTTTAGAAAATTAGGCTCTAATATTTAGGGTATATGAAAAAAATGAAAATTTTGAGAAATTGGATTTTGAATTGAGAGAGTAATTTCTCTCCCAAGCTCAAATTCCCAAATGTTCTTTTTTTACTTAATATAAAAACAATTAAACAAATAACTCTAAATCTATTAAAACCTAATTGAACCAATTTAGAACCTTAAATGCTATTGCTAACGATAATAACAAATAAACAACTAAACACGAATAAATTATATTTATTTTTTAAATAATAATAAATTAATAAGAATAACATTTTTAGTTTTAATAATAATAACAATGATATGACTATAATATGTTTTAGATGTATAAAGTTTGAGGTTTAAGGTTTAAATTTTAGAGTATATGGTTTAGGGTTATAGAATTTAAAAGTTGAGTGCATTTTGCCGATTTTGACCCATAATAAAAGCTAAAATTATTATTTAGTCAAACGTAAGGGTATTTTTTTACCTTACACCTTTCTCTTTTTTTACATATATTTTGTAAGTTATGTGGATCCATGTATTTGACTTAAATTTTATCTGAAACCGACTTGACTCGAAATAAAATATTTTTAATTAAAATATAAAATTATTTATTTGGCTGACGAATCATTTGAATTCATTTATTGGTTTTGTTTTGCTTAATTTTTAATTTCACCTTTTTCCAATTCCTTACTAGTGATACTTAAGCTAACATAAAATTGCATAATCTAAATTTAGTGGGGGGAAATGAATGGGTTGAAGATGTAGTACGTACCGTCTGTTGTCCACGTTTTTCAACAGATGCTTCGAGGAGTTCATCGGGATCATAAGAATTTCCAGTGACAAAAGGACCGAGTGAGGCAATCAGTTTCTCAGGGTTCCCAATTTCCTCGATCGTTGCATTAGGCTTGTTGGTGAGACGTATCAAAGGGGATGCCACCACTTGGACTTTCCCCTGCTTCTCATCTTCAAACTTCACTTCCACCCATGGTTCCGCACACTTGGGCTGGCAATAATTCCCCGACAATATGTTGGCCACTCGAGTTTGCTTCCATGTCGGTGGGATAAGAAACTGGTACGGCTGCACATTTCCTGCAACAAAATATAACTAAAATTTCAAGTATTATTACCAAACACATCCCCAATTCCTTTGATACTTCACAATTTCATTTTCAAAACACACAATTCATTATTAATTGTTGGACTGGATACCTGCGCGTAGAGCTGGGGTGTCTTTCGGGGAGGCCTTGAAGACGACGAAATAAGGGTCGGCGTCGGATGGCGGAAGGTATGACCCCACCTCCACTTCTCTTGCTTCTGCGATGGGTGCTCCGCCGAATACCACGGCCGGCAACATTGCCAGCCCTTTAATGAATATGTCTCGCCTCTGGACTCCTCTTTTACTATCGATATTGATGAGGTTCAGGTTTTGTTGCATTGATGCATGATTTGCATTAGAGATTGTTCTAAGTTTTAATGAAGAATTTGAGAATAAAGGTGATAGGAGAGTTAGTGAAGCAGATGCCATTCGTGATCCAGGAAGGAAAATAGAGAGCTCTAGTCTCATCTGCTTTGGTGCTTTTGGATAAGGAAATGACTTGTGCTGGCCACCTATTTATTTCATAATAATTTGAATTTTTGCCCAATATAATATATAGATTTTAATTTTATAACCTGATGTATTTAATTTGGGTAATCTACGGAGGTTTCTTTTATTTGAGATTTATTTAAAAAAATTAAAATAATTACTTATATTTTTGACCGTTACTGTTTTGATCACTCAACCGTCAACTTTCGTTAACCCGTTAATATGACTACGTGTCACATTAATAAAAAAAAAAGTTAATTTCAAATTTGACCTTCAATTTTTAATAATTTATTTTCTTTTCCCCTAACTTCCCTCAAACTTCCATGGCTTCTCCCTTTTCTTCTCTCAATCCTTAGTTCGATGAAACAAGGAGGAAGAGAGGATTATTAGGAAAATCTTCGATGGTTTCGTATTGGATGCGATGAGCATCGATCGAATTGAAGAAGCAGGGCACGCAAATGGATTCGGAAACAAGTTTTTTTTAGCATTGAAAGCTGATGAAGAACCCATTAATGGCGGCATACCAGAAGGACTGAAAATTTTATTTCCAGATGAACCAATGTTGAGTAGACCTGGAATATGGGTTTTCTTCCCATAAGAACTCTTTCGAAACACCTTGCAAACAACCCATTCATTATGCCAAAAAAGCAAACAAAAAAGACCCATAAACAAACTCCATGGATTTATCTTTAAAAACAGAGAAAGAAGCAAGCGGATTCATGTTGTTACCTGGGCAGTTTTAGGCAAATTGTGTACTAAATATTTGCCTTTCATTCTATATTCATGCATCACCCAGTTCGCTTTCCCACCTATCGGGGCTCTCTCTTTGTAAAAAAATAGTTTTTTCTTCATCCTAACCAATGATTTCCCTCTGTAAATCTCTTAGTCTTTGCTTGTTGCCTTCCAATACTTAGAATTAGTGGCCCTGTTTGTCTCCAAACTAGTTGAATATTTCCTATCCCTCACACAGAAAAAAAAAATATCATTCATTCTTACCTTTTTTCGCTTTCCCTTCAACCAAACAAACCATAAGAAAAGTTTTTCAACAAAATTGATGGAGTTTGACAAAACAAAGTGTGAATGAAAAATGAAAAAAAAAATCTTGCAAGGCAATTCTCATGGCTTATACTTGTTCAAATCCACCTCTCCAATGACTCTGACACTAAAATTGATGTCGGGAACTCTCTTGTACAAGTAATGAGAAATAAATTCATCATCTGTTGGATGAAACCTAAAACCCGGAAGCAAATTCATTCGATCATCTTCTTGATCAACGTTTGACATTTTCTTTAACAGACTTAAATCCTAGAACTTGTGAATCGAAATCTGTAAAAATACCCACAAATTTTCAACTGAAATTTCTTGTATGTTTGTCATTTTTTGTTGTCCAAAGCAACTAACAGAGGGTTCAAAAACAACAAATTGAAATGGAAAGTGATGAAAAGAAGAGATCTGGAGAAAGGTTGTATAAAGCTAAATGAAGTTAGGGGAAAAGAAAAGAAAGCTAAGGATTGAGAGAAGAAAAAGGAGAAGTCATAGAAGTTTGAGGGAAGTTAGGGGAAAAGAAAATAAATTATTAAAAGCTGAGGGTCAAATTTAAAATTAACTCTTTTTTAATAATGTAACACATCATCATATTAACGGGGTTAATGGTCGGGTGATCAAAACAGTAGCGATCGAAAACATAAGTGGCCATTTTAATCTCTTTTCAAATTGAGTGACTAAAATAGAACAAACCCCAAACAAAAAGAACCTCCGCTATAGATTACCCATTTAATTTTTATAAGGGTAAGCAACATCATTGGTCATTAAATTTTTCCCGTTTTTTTTTTGTCATCAAACTATTATTTTTGACAAAATCGTCACTAATTTTAAGTTTTTTTTAGTCACCCACGGTTAAAAACTCATGGAAAAACCAATAGTTTGGTGATCAAAACAAGAAAGAAGCAATAGATTGGTGACCAAAACAAGAAAAAAGTAACATTAGTGAACAACATAGGAGAAAAAACATAATGTTAGTGTCGGTTTTGCCGAAAATGGTAGTTTGGTGACCAAAACAAGAAATCGAGAATAGTTTAGTGATAATTGGTGTTGTTTGACCTTGTATATTTGAATTAAAATCAAAGTTTCATATGCACAATTGCACTAAATCAAAGTTCATGTATCAAATTACATATTTAATCAAGTACATGTGTAATTTTGGTGTTTATCTCATTTTATATACTTATTGATTTTAACTTTTATACAATGCCTAAAATTACTCAAAATCTCTCTAACCCTTAAATCTAGAATATTACCCTCTAATTCGCTCAAGTCCTGGATTTGGAGCTTGAGTTCGATGAACTGCTTGACATAATGTTGGATCGAACCATCATGTTTCAGTTGATGCAACTTTTCCCGAGCCTCTCGTTGAGCATTCTATTAGCTCTTTGAACTCGAACTGAAAGTCCTTCCATGTCCCGATGAAAATGTCCTTGTTCGTCTTCTCAAACCATCTATGCCGCCACCATAAAAGAGCGACATCAGTCAAATACATGGAAATAATGTTTACCTTTGTGGTATCATCCTTGATACCTATGACTCAAAAGTATTGTTCCATGTTCCAAATAAAGTTTCCCATATCTTGAGTTGTCCTCGTCCCTTTGAACTCTTTTGGCTTTGGGAAATTGATCTTGGGCTTAGGGGCTAGTACTTTTGCTAGCACCTCGTTCCTCATTGATGCCATGTAAATGAATAGCTCGCTTTTGAACTTATTCATTTCTTCTTTCATAGCCACTATATTGTCTTCAAGAGAATTGTCTCGTTGGTCCAACCTCTTATACATCTAGTTGAGAAGTCATTCAACCTCATCTTTGATCTTGCCCTCAAGGGAGTCTATCTTTTTAAAGCGTGGGTTCGCTTCTTTTTTGGCCTCATTGACTTCTTTCATAGAATCTTCAAATCTAGCGGTCCTCTTGTCTATGGTTGCAATGATGTCTCTGGAACTCACTTGCTTCTTCTCGACAGCACGGGTGTTGGCTCCCTTAGGTATTGAGGCCTTACTAGTGTTTTGTGGTGTCATCTCTTCCAATTAAACACGTTCTAATACCACTTGTCACATTTGTAAAGCCTTTCAATTAGGAACATGCAACCTTGAATGCTCTTTGGATAGTATAGTGACTAAGTAAGCATGAAAAGATCGAAGAAAAGATGCTTAGATCCTTGCGAAAGAAAAAGAAAAAAGAAATGAAATGGCTTACAAAAGAAAACAAGAGTATTTAAGTGAATGCTCTATTCCTCAAAACTGAAGTGATGAAATAAGATGGAGATAAGCCTCTATTTATACTTGAAGCCCCCATACATCCAATGGTCAAGATTAAATTACACCCACGGTTGAGATTGAATCATATCTACAAGTTTCCTTATATAAGAAAATTATATAAATTATTCCTTATATCAGTGATTAAAAAGAATATGGAAATACATCAAAGAGAGTATGCTTGACTAAGTGATCTATTTGCCATATTCGTCCTGCAAGGCTCTTTGCTCCAACGGATGGGCCAGCTCGGTTGGGTTGTGACAGGCCCAGAATGGTGCAATAAAATTTTTAGGTAGATTAGTTTGTATTGGTCTCAGCCTCGGGTTTTGCAGTCTATGACATTCTCTCCCATTGGATATAGCGATGCACTCGTCGCATGGCTAGAATGATGCTGGTCTCCTTAGTCTCTAAATTGTCGTAGGGCCTCGGCTGGTTCCCAACTCCCTTCACTGTCAAGAAGTCTATTCTATTAAACAAAGTACTTGTTCCTTGGCCGACAACTCGATCGTTGAATAACTCTTTCTACATGGATCCCTCGAACTTCATTCTCATAGGAGGCATTCACTCTGACTGGCACTTAGATTGAGTTGCCTCGATTTAGGTCTTCCTATCTTAATGGTATTTCTTGAGTAACTTGACATGGAACACTTGATGAGCTCAGATGGTCAGTGGCAACTCTAATTTGTATGTCATGGTGTCTACTCACTTCACAACTCAAAACGGACCCTCATATCTTCTCACAAGCCCTTTGTGCACACTTAGGTTGTGCAAGATCCCGATCAACTTGGGAAAGACTAGATCACCAACCTAGAATTTCACGTCCCCACATTTTTGATCCGCCCACTTCTTGGTATATTTTCTCGTCTTGTGTAAACAAACTTATGCTAAGTCATGATGCTCTTGCCACTCCTTGAAAAAGTTGTGTGCTGCTATATTCGAACCTTCATACCTGTTAACAACCATATTGGGTGTAAGTGGTTGTTGCACAATTACAATCTCGAATAGACTTTGGTTTGTTACCTCGCTCTATTACAAGTTGTAAGAAATTTGAGCCATATTTAACTGCTTTGGCCAGTCGCACCGTGTGGCATTCACGTAGTGCCTAAGGTAGATCACCACGAGTGCATTCACTATCTCAATTTTCTTGTTGGTTCATGGTTGAACATTAGTTGAGAAGTTCAGACTTGATCTCATTGGCTTTAACAACTTAGTCCAGAACCTACCAATAGATCGCATGTCTGGGTCACTGATAATTATCTCTGGCACTCCTCAATACGTCACCATGTGCTTGAGAAAAAGATGAGCCGCCTCATCAAATGGACACACCTTGAACGTTGAAATAAATGTTCCATACTTCAAAAACCAGTCAACAACGACTATAATACTTGACAAGCCGTTAGTTTTGGGTAAACTGATAATAAAGTCCATAGAAACACTTTCCCATGGTCTTTCAGGAATGGGTAATGGCTACAACAGCCCCTCTGGTTTCTTCATCTCTATCGTATTCTTTTGGCTAACAAGATAAGTCTTCACATAGGCCTCAACGTCTTCTCCCATGTGCGGCCAATAATACTGCTCGAAAATTAATGTCAACTTCTGGTTTATCCCTAAATGTCTAGCCTACTTAGAATCGTGGTATTCCTTCATGAGTTCCTTACACAATTCCCTAAACTAATACATGTAGAGGTAGTGTCTTCGACCATACAATAAGTCCACTTAAAGCCAAAATCTTTTGGTTTTCCCTTTCTAGCATAGTCAATCAACATTTTGGTCATTGGGTCATATGAAAGTCCCTCATTGACTCTAACAACTGTCCATGTGGTAGACTAACAAGCTCCATGTTATACTTTTGCTTTAGGGCATCAACAACAAAATTCATTTTCCCTAGATTATGCTCTATGAAAAAAATCAAACTTAGCAGGGAATTCTTGCCAACGGGCCTACTTTAGAGACAACTTCTTTTGGGTTAGAAAATAACTATTAATGAAATTATCAGTGAATACCACGAAGCTGGACCCAAGTATATAGTGTCGCCAAGTGTGCAACCAGTGCACTACTGCGATAATCTCTTTCTCGTGGATCATGCACTTTCTCTCGTTCTCATTGAGCTTTTGGTTTTAAAAAAGCCAAATGTCTTTGCATAAGAACCACACCAATGGCAACATCAGATGCATCACCATAGATTTTAAAAGGCTTAGTGTGATTTGGCAACAACAACAACATTGATTCACTCACCATGGCTTGCTTCAGTTCCTCAAATGATTTCTGACATCCAAGACTCCAATCTCATGCCTTTTCCTTCTTTAGTAACTCAATCAATGGTGTGGCTATTTTGGAGTAGCCTCTGGTGAACCTCTGATAGTAGTTGGCCAACCCAAGGAATAATCTCAGCTGGTCACCTTGGTTGGCGACTTTTAGTCTTCAATCGCCCAAACTTTGGCCCCATCTATCCGGATCTTGCCACCTTCCACAATGTGGCATAGGAAAGAAAACTCATTTTGGGTAAACAACCACTTCTCTTTTTTAACATAGAGCTCATTATCTCGTAAGACTCCGAACACATTCCTCAAGTGTTCAATATGTTCCACAAGTGTCTTGTTACAATGTCATCAAGGTAAACAACAACGAACTGATTAAGAAAGTGTTGTAATACCTTGTTCATAAGAGTACAAAATATGGCGAGAGCATTCATGAGGTCGAAAGACATTATAAGAAACTCTTATAAACTGTAGCGCGTCACACAAGTTGTCTTTGGTTTATCCCTTACGACAATCCTGACTCGGTAGTATCCAGACCGTAGGTCCAACTTGGTGAACCATTTTCTACCACCAAGCTAATCAAACAAGTCAGTGATGAGTAGAATCAAGTACTTGTTCTTTATAGTGAGCTTGTTCAAAGCCCGATAGTTAATGCACGTTCAAAGAGTTTCATCATGCTTATTTCAAAATAGCACTGGCACACCGTAGAGTGCCTTAGACGATCGGATATACATTGTATCTAAGAGTTTCTTCAATTGTCTATGCAACTCTTCTAACTTAAAATGAGCCATTCAATAAGGGGTTCTAGCAGACGGCTCCACATTGGTACAAGTTCTATCTTGTGGTATACATCATTCTTTGGTGGTAAAGTTTTGGGCAACTTGGCAAGTATCACATCTTGGAATTCTACCAATACTTGTCATGGTAGGCTCATCATCCACCAACATTGCTAAGTAGGTTGATTCCTCCTCAGGCAACCTCTTGCTGACTTGGATTACGGATATGATCTTGGCTTCAACTATGTTTTCATGGTTTGCAGGAATAATACATTGATGTTTTGGACCATGGATGCACAAATAGTTGGCAAATAAAATAGAAAACACATTACTCCAGTCAAAACAACTAAGCCCATTCATAAATCAAATTCATCGAGATTACCTTGATGGATTCATTATCGACCCAGCCTTTAATATCAAGCTTGACTCGTTTTTGCTACCTCTGCAATCAGAGCCTCTTTGGAATTGATAGTTTTAATAAATCCACTTACCTTCTCAATATGAAGGTCAAGTCTCTTGGCGGCCTGTGTAGATATGAACAACTCTGAGGCATTGGTGTTAGTGCACTCATCTTTTGGCCTACGATGATGATGTCCAAAAATATGCCCCTTTTTTTTCTTGTGACCCTTCTTGACATACATAGAATCAAGGATGGAGCCAATCTTGAGAGTCTTATTCTTTTCGACATCTTTCTTATTGATAGCAACAACTTTCTCATTTTAGGGGCAGTTTCTCGCCAAGTGTTTTCCTTCGTAAGTGTAGCATTTCCATGGCTTGCGAATTTTAAGATTTCCACATGGAGGCTTCTTGGATTCGTTCTTGGCTGGTCTCTCTTTGTCTCCCCCATTATTGCCTTTGAATTTTGGCTTTGGCTTTGGTTTGGTAGACTCGGTCTTTTTAATTTCAAACTATGCTATGGATTCGGTTGTTTTCATGGTTTTGGAAAGTTCTTAGACTCATAGCCATTTTAACTCCATTTCGGCCCACATTGAAATCTACTCCTAAAGGCAAAAAAGCTTCCTGATTCACTTAATTCCTAGATTTAAAGCTTAAGTTCAGTGAACCACTTAACATAAATCTCATATTGAACCATCGTGTTTCAATTAATACAACTTTTCTCGAGCCTCTTGTTGAGCATTCTTTGGGTAGAAGTACTATTTGAACTGAAACTGAAAGTTATTCCATGTCCCGATGGGAATGTCATTGTTCTTCTCCTCAAAGTATATATTTTGCCACCATAAAAGAGCGACATCATTCAAATAGATCGAAATGATGTTTACCTTTATGGTATCTTCTTCGATACCCTTAACTCAAAAGTACTGTTTCATGCCCCAAATAAAGTTTTCCACGACGTGGGATGTCCTCACCCCTTTAAACTCTTTTGGCTTTGGGACATTGATATTGGGCTTAGGTGTCGCTACTTCTGTTAATACCTCGTTCTTCATTGCTGCCTTGTAAATAAGTAGCTCGCTCTTGAGCTCTTTCATTTCTTCTTTCATAGACACCATCATGGCTTCAAGAGAATTGTTTCGTTGGTCCAACCTCTCATACATCTAGTTAAGAAATCCTTCGACCTCGTCCTTGATTTTTCCCTTAAGAGAACCCATATTTTTGTAGCGTGGTTCTACTTCCTCTTGGGTCTCTTTGACTTCTTTCATGGAATCTTCAAGTCTAGCGATCTTCTTGTCCAAGGTCGCAATGACGTCCCTCGAACTTGCTCACTTCTTCTCGACAACACGAGTGTTGACTCTCTCGCGTGCTATGACCTCGTTAGTATTTTATGGTACTATCTCTTCCAATCAAACATACTCTGATATCACTTGTCATGTCTGTAGGACCTCTCAATCGAGAACGTGCGGCCTTAGATGCTCTTCGGATGGTGTAGCGACTAAGTAAGCCTAAAATGATCGAAACAAAGTGGCTTAGATCTTTGCAAAAGCAAAAGAACAAAAGAAAGGAAATGGCTCACAAAAGAAAGCAAAAGTATTTGAGTGAATGCTCTATAGATTCCTCAAAACTAAAATGATGAAATGATGTGAGGGTAAGTATTTATTTATACATGAAGCCCCCTACATTCAATTTCCAAGATTAAATTACATCGAAGGTTGAGCTTGAATCCTATCTACAAGATTCCCTAATCTAAGAAAATTATATCAATCATTTATTAAGTAGGCGATTAAATCGAATATTGAAATAAATCAAAAGGAATGTGCTTGACTAAGTGATCTACTTACCATATTTGTCGTGTAAGGCTCTTTAACTCCAAGGGATGAGCCAGCTCGGTTAGGTTGTGACATGCCCAGGACAATGAAAAAAGCTTCTTGGACAACCTGGTTTGCATTGGTCTCGTCATTGGGTCTGCGGTCCGTGACATTAAGGTAATATTAAAATTTTGATGTATTATTACATAAAAATTATCCTTTTGCTACTAAATCTTATATTATTGATAATATTATGCTACCGATTCGAGTTAATATTATTGAACCGGTCATAGAATACAAGATTCCCACCAATAATTTTAGATTTTTTTTATAAATATAAGAAGAAAAATTCTACAATGGGCGTCGAACACCACTGAATACCACTAACGTTGAGCACCGTTAAACACCATTAAATTGATTAATAAAGATTAAGAATCTCAAGGACTCAACATATAATTAATAATTATTTAAAATAAAATTTCAATTAAATTATTTTTCATATGTATTATATTTTTTAATCTTTATTTTCAAATAATTGGATTAAATATCAACTATAGTCAATCCCTAAATTAAAAAAACCTAATTAAAAAAATAACCTTAATCATTTACCCATTATTTTAATTTGACCCTATTTTTAATTAAAAATTATTTAATCCTAAACCTAAAAACCTAAAACCTAAACTCAAAACCTTAAAGCAAAAGCAAAACCATATTGAGATCTGAACATCCCACTGGTTCTGTTTCAGCACAGTTATTTAAACAATGACAAAAACGATTGAAAAAATTTGTTTACCGAAGGGTTTTCCTTTGTTTAATGATTTGGTAGATTGTGTCTGCTTGTAATCGTAAAACTGAGAATAGAATTCTATCTTTTTATACGTAAGATCTGCAAAATTACACACAATCTCTCTACTTTACTCATAGTGAATCATTTTTTCAATCGTTTTTGTCATTGTTAAAACAATTGTGCTGAAACAGAGGCGGTGAGGATGTTCAAATCTCAATCTGATTTTGTTTTAGGGTTTTGACTTTAGGTTTTAGGGTTTTAAATTTAGAATTAAATAATTTTTAATTAAAAAGGGTCAAATTAAAATAATGTATAAATGATAAGGGTTAATTTTTTTTAAATTAGGTTTTTTAATTTAAGGATTGACTATCCAAATATTTGAAAATAAAGATTAAAAATATAATATATATGAAAAAAATTTATTAAAATTTTATTTTAAATAATTATTAATTGTATGTTAAATATTTAAAATTTTTAACATTTATTAATCAATTTAATAGTGCTCAATAGTATTCAGCGTTAATTATATTTAACTGTATTCAACGGACGTTGTAGACTCATCTATAAAAAACAATAGATTTGATGACGATCAAAATAGGGTATTATAATGTTTGATTGCAAATATGCAATGTATATTTTTTGGGATATATTTTACCACATGATTGCAGCAACTTATTTATGCTTTCCCAACTGGAATCCCGGAAAACAATAAAAAGGAAAGAATTTGAGAAAAGGGAGCATTAATTAATAAAGCTGCACAAAAAGGAGGAAGGAAGAAAGAAGAAAACAAGATCCGCCTCGAACTACTCTCTCCTGCTTTTGGGCTGTAAGTATTTCTTGTTTGAACTAAAGTCTGAATCTCCTATTTCCATAAAATCAATAATTTCTAAAATCCCAACATCTTTTGTCTGTGTTGTTACAGAACTTGGAGCTGTTTCTTGTTCCAGATTTGTTTCTAATTATTATTTTGTGAATAATAACACTAACAATGAGGGAAGAAGACTCAAATTGGTTCTCAAGATGGGAGGAAGAGCTGCCGTCCCCGGAGGAGCTGATGCCACTTTCCCAAACCCTAATTACGCCAGATCTTGCTCTCGCCTTCGACATTCGTAACCCAAACCACCACCACCGTCTGCCGCCTCCTCCTCCTCCTCCTCTTCCATCTTCAGCAGCTGTGCAGCCTCCTTCTATGCCCACCTCTTCGGAATTCGCAGCCGATTCCGGGGAATTGGGGTCCGGGGGTGCCGGAGATGAGCCCGCACGCACGCTCAAGCGGCCTCGACTCGTGTGGACCCCACAGCTTCACAAGAGATTCGTCGACGCCGTGGCTCATTTGGGGATCAAGAACGCTGTCCCCAAGACCATAATGCAGTTGATGAGTGTTGATGGTTTGACCAGAGAAAACGTCGCTAGTCATTTGCAGAAATATCGCCTTTATTTGAAGAGAATGCAAGGCTTATCTGGTGGTGGTGGCGGCGGCGGTGCCAACGGCGGAGCTGGCAGTGCCGGATTGAGTGCTACGGCTGATCCAGCAACTGACCACTTGTTTGCAAGCTCACCGGTTCCAGCGCACTTCCTTCATCCTGGTAGGGGTAATTCAGAGCATTTCTTGCCGTTTGTGCCAGTGCCGGCGCTGCAGCATCACCCGCAACAGCAGATGGTGGCAGCCGCAGTAGGACATCCGCATTTGCAGACTCAGTATCATAGGCAATTGGGGCATTTTGGGTCATCAGCAAATGGGCAATTCGAGCATCCCTTCTTAGGTAGGCAGACGCCGCAAGCGATGCATAGGATGGGAGGGGCACCCGTGCATAACCAACTTCCCAATACTCATGTGGAAGATTTGGAATCTGCCAATGGGATTGGTGGAAGGGAGGTTCTCACTTTATTTCCATCCGGAGATGATTGATTCAAAACTTTGGCAATTATCGACACTCGATTTTCACCATTCCACTTTTCTTCTTTATGTTCATTAGTCCTTTTATCCAAGTTTCATCATGTAGAATCATGGTGGGTTGAGTAAAATTGAATTCGACCTTTCATCTTGAGCTGGTAGGGAGTGTATCTGGTTCTAGTTTATTCCATAATTTTCAGTTCTGCAGACTTGTATGCCTGTAACTAAGTTGTTACTGTCTGTGTTCTGGTCAGCCTATGGCTACCGATAGGGACCGCGATGTCAGTGTAAGTGACAATAAATTCCTAAGCTTATAAATTGCAATTACATGGTCTGCTAATGGAGTTTGTGTTCCCCGATTGTTATTTTGGGGATCAGCTCGGTTTACTTAAAACTTGTAGTCCGCTTCCTCTTGGAGGTCTTTCGGCAATCAAGGTAGTTTTATTAGAGGTAAGCTGTACATTGTGTCTCTATAGAAAACTTAAGATCTGTGATATGAACAATGAACATTAGCTGGATATTCTGAAATATCAACATTTGTGGACATTTTGAATGATATAAGTTCTGTAGTGTGGAGTAGAACACTTACCATTTCTGGTCAAACAAATATATAGATTTCAGGTGCATACTGTTGAAACATATGGTCATTCTCGTCAGTTTGTTACATTTAGATGAGCAACATCTTGGTGGCCTCTTAAGGAGATATTTGTTTGCATTTCAGTGAACTATGTGATTGTTAAAATTGAATGTTAGACCAAACCGTGCTGTTGTTCCTTAAAATTATTCAGCAGAGCATTGGACCGTACACCCCTTTGGTAATTATTGGATTTTCTCCGGTTGTTGTTCCATTTAATTTTGAACTCGTCGGTCAAGTTGCATTCTGGGAAGTTGGGGGTTAAAAAATCTGCATTATATCATGAGGAATGCTACATGGTTTTCAAATAATATATGATTCTCCACCATCTGTTTTGCTGCCCTATGAGATAGCAAGTTGCCATTGCCAACCTCTTCCATCGCATTAATGTCTGTCATATGGTCCGTATATTATAATCTTTCAAAAATAATTAAGATTCTGATGAAATCCCAATAAATCCAAATTAAAAAAAAAAGTATGGGAAACGATCATATCCAATTTCCAATACCAGCTGTCGGATTACTGCCTCTATTTAAGTCAACTGTTGGGCATAAACATGGCTATTTTATACCAAAATTTTTGAACGTGGAAGACAGACTGTGACAGAAAGGTAGAGTTGGTGAATATTCCAAGGCCCCTCTAATCTCTTGATTTTTTTTTTGGTTTCTTTCCTTGTAACACCATATGAATACGAAATGTAGGAAGATATGGACACGGACGAAACTAAAAAATTTATATTGTGGTGTCAAAATTTTGAAATTAATTTATATTTTATTAAAGACAGGTGAAATTAAATGATGTGTGCTAATTTTTTTAAAATATTTTAATTATTTTTTAAATTGATGTAAATTTTATTTTAAAATGATATCGATTCTCTTTATATATATATAATATAAAAAACATATAAAAGTTTTTTTTTCTCTCTCTCAAAATTTTGACATCACATTGGCTTGTGTATCTCCGCCGGTGGATATGGGTATAAATCTCACCGAAACAAATTCTTCAGCTTTCTTTTGATAGATTTGTTTGTGACTCGGTACATGTTTGTAAATCGCTTGCCACTTTTAACATGGTCATGTGTTAAAAAAGTAATTCTAACACTTCCTTCGGTGTCGAAAGATAAAATCTACAAACTAAAATATTACACGAAAACTTTAATAAAATAAGAGTCATTTGGTTTTAAAAAATATTTTGTTTCTGTTTCTGTTTCTGTTTTTTATTTTTATTTTTAATTTTCCAAAAACAAAAATCACGTTTAGTTAATAGAAGTGAAAACTTATTTTTAGAAGTGAAAATATGTTTGATATATACCTCTTCAAAATAGAAACAAACAAATAATTACTCAACAATTAAACTAAAATATAATTATTAGAAAAATATTGTTATAACTATAAAAAATAAAGTATAATTAAACAAAACAGAGTTTTAAAAATGTTGATGCCAAGATGAGGAGGCATCGAATGAGGGAGGTGGAAACTATGGACCAAGGTGGTTGTGTAACATCTCGAAATCCGAGTTAGGAGAATCGGTTAGATGAACCGGTTGGGTTAGTTAGGCTAGCGAATTTAATTAATTAAAATGGTTCCGAGAGTTTTAAAATATGAATTAATTTGAAATTATGGTTTTAAATTTGGTGACTTTAATAAGTCAAAATAATTTTATAAATGTTTTAAGTGACTAAATTGATAAGAATGCATGCTAAGAATCTTTAAGGAAAAATTATGTCATGTGGTCTTTTAATGATATTTTTAATTGAGTTTTTAAACTAAAATGATTTAAGTATAGCTGGTATTATTTTGGTTTAATTAAAATATTTTTAATAAAAAAGAATGACGGTTAATTAGTTTTTCTTGGAAGATAGCTTTCATTTCCTCATTCTCTCTCAAAAATTATTTTTTTTATTTCCTAAATCCTAAGGTTCTTCCATGGATTTCTAATGATTTCTTCTCACATTTTCCTAAAATATTCCTATTTCAATTGATTTGCATCTCAAATTTCTATTTTTCAATTCATTTTCCAATTGTTGGAAGATCACGTCATTTTGGTGGGCATCTTTTCAAATTTTAAGTCATCAATTTTAAGGTATAAAGAT
This sequence comes from Hibiscus mutabilis, assembly GCA_019671005.1. Lineage (NCBI taxonomy): Eukaryota > Viridiplantae > Streptophyta > Magnoliopsida > Malvales > Malvaceae > Hibiscus > Hibiscus mutabilis. Next base: position 29,850,248 of record CM033750.1, on the reverse strand, counting down.
GATTCTTAATGAAATTACATATGCTTTGCATTCTTAATCTTTGATTTAAATGACTTTTGATTGATTAATTTGGGAAAATATGATTAAAATGAATTTTGGATGATTTCTTGTGAAATCTCGATGTGATAAAGAAATCAATGAGTTTATGATTGATTTACAATGATTCTTTGTGGGTTAGATGCTATCTAAATTCAATTTTGTGAAAACAATCACGGAATTTAATTAATTGATTAAAATAGATTAGTTGTTCTTGAGGATTATGAGTTGTATGATGGTGATTTGGATTCCTAAGTGTTAGCTGTTGTATGAGGGGTGTTTTTGATGATAATTGATGTGTTTTGATGATAGGAATTGATGAATTATGGATGGGTTTGAATTAGAACGAATTTGAAAGTAAATTACAGAGATTTTCGGTTGTTAGATTGTGAATTGGGTTAGATTACAATAATGCTCTATTTGCTGGGAATTATTGGATGTACATTGACGTTAGTTTGTGCCTTATTGAGTTATGGAACCATCATAATTGCATCCGGAAGCCTCGAGTTGATTTTTCGTCGATATCAGCTATTGAACAAGCTTAGGCGTGTGGGCGAAAGCTTGTGGATAAGTGCAAATGTGTTTCGCTTATCAAACAAGGTTTGAAACTATATGAATGGGGGTTTAAATTAAGCCTAACAATCTTAAATAAGCTCGGAAGTAAGTTTTCCTAATTTCGCCATTGAAATACCGGATAAACATTAAGGATGTTTTACATGATTTGATTTAAAAGCATGAGCTGCCATACTTATTGTTTTTATGCATCATAATATGATATAAAATGGTTTATCCAGCATGAGGATGCCTAAGTGCACCAATAGAAGTTTCCGAAATGAAATGTCGTAGTTGTCAAGAACATTGTTATTTGAATATGTTATCGTTCTGTTAAATGCATAAGAAAAATAGTAAGTAAATGTGTTAAATGAATTATATTGACTTGTAACAAATAAAGATTAATGTCGGATATAGTTGACATGTCATAGGATATGAGTACTCTAAGTGTTACAAAATAACGTTGATGGACTCTTTGAGTCTAATCAATCTATTGTCACTTTGAAAAATATCCATAATTTCGTATATTCGAACCAGATTCACTTTGGTGGATCAATGTAATATCCGTCACTCAGGCCATTTCTTCCGGACAAGGTGGTAGGTGTTATATTTGGTCGTATTATAGCTAAGGTTTCACAACCTCGGGCCGATTGATAATTGTTAAGTATACTTGTATATGATTTTGATGCAATTGCTTATGTTGGGGGATAATAGGGAACATATTGCTTATTACAATTGTTTTGAAAATGATTTTAGGATTTTTTTTTGGATCACTTGTTGATGGTAAGCCCTAATATAAGTTTTCTTCATGTGCATAGGTATTATTCGATATGTCTCCTAGACGCAAGACTCGTGCTAGCTCGGTCGATAATGTGCTAAATACTTCTAGGGCTAGGAATGATCAGACCAATCCCAGAGTTGGGTTGGGAAATGAGAATTGACTACCTCATGTTCCTCTAATTCTACAAGGACCGTATTTGGGTGATTGTCCCCATTAATCCATGCTATTACTGGAGTGTTTCAATGAGTGGTAGCTGCAGCTCCTCTACCTGCACTTGTGCATAGGGTTCTACCACTTGAACATTTGAGAAGCTTGGGAGGAACGCAATTTCTTGGTCTAAACAATAATGATTAGATGGATGTTGAGTGATGGCTCAAAAGTGTAGAGCGTATCTTAGAGCAGATCGTCTGCACTGATGTGGAAAAATTGGGTTGCACTGTTTCATTAAACCATGGTGATGCTTATCATTGGTGAACAAACACCCAAGATACGGTAGCTGCTAATCAATTGAATTCAGAGTTTCTTTGTGTGGTGTTTAAGAGAAAGTATTTGGGCATGTAATATCATGATGCACAAAAATGTAAGTTTATGAGTTTGGTGCAAGGAAAGATGTTGTGGCTGAGTATGAGGTTAAGTTTGTGAGACATCAAGACCTATCTGTTGAACTGGTTCCAGATGAAAGGAAACGTCGCAATCATTTTCATTTTGGCTTGGTGAAAGACATCAAGACCTATCTGTTGGCGTCTGATGTTGAGGAGTTTGATGTTGTGGTGAATAAAACTAAAGATATTGAAGTATCTCTGGGTCTGAATAGCCAGTCTGTTGTGGTGGATTTCGAGAAGATATTTGCTATGTCTTCTTAACATTCTGGGAGGTTGAACAAGAAGAACTATAGTAATCGTTATTGCCATGAGTCTAGGAAAGATGATAGGCATAACTAGAATAATCAGACTGTAGATACCTATGAGCTTATTGTTTGTGAGCATTGTGGTAAACTTCACCCCTGTGAATGTTGAAGATTATCTGGGTGATGCTTATGATGTAGGTTTAATGATTATTTTGCTCAAGATTTCCCGAAGTATGCTCAGTGCACTTCATCTCATCTTGTTGTAGCTGTTGTTACCAATGTTATCCTTAGTCGTGGTCGAGGCCATAGGTGAAGCAACTACCAAAGGCTTACAAAAGGTCAAAGGACTATTGCTCATAATGTCTTTATCTAACCTAAAGCTGGAGGTGCTGTTCAAGTGTATGCACACTGTGAGGCTCGTAATGATACCAATGTGATCACATGTACACTTACTTTACGGTTTATACCGTTATTTTCATTAGAAGACTCTGGTTCTATGCACTCTTATGTATTGAAAGAGCTTGTGCATACATTGGATATTTCAGTAGAAATCTTAAAAGTATGAGTTATTGTTACCAGTTCTTTTGGTGAGTCGATAGTAGTGAATCATTTATATAGCATGTGCCCGTTGGAAATTCAAGGATTTATGTTTCTGGTTGATCTGATGGAGTTGTTATTCCATGGTTTTGATATTAATCTTTGGGTGGATTGGTTGTCTTAGCATCGAGTGGTAGTTGATTTTGAAAAGAGACGAATTTCGTTGAAAAGAAAGTTGTAGGTGAATGAACGAGATTTATGTCCAATATAATTTTGGCTTTTCAAGCTGAAAAGATGTTAAGTCTAAGGCACAATGCTTATTTAGCTTATGTAATAAACCTTGTATAAAAAGTTGTTCGAGTTTAAGATATTTGTACGGTGAAAGATTTTCTTGAGGTCTTTCCCGAAGAGTTATCTAGTTTACCTCTAGATCGTGAGGTTGAATTCTCTATTGAACCGTACCCTGGTACGGCTCTGGTGTCTATTGCCCCCTATTGCATGACACCTAAAGAATTGAAAGAGTTAAACTTGAGGCAAAGACGCTGGCTTGAACTTTTAAAAGATTATGATTTTAATGATGATGGGGTGTTGCGCTTTAAATGACGAATATGTGTACCTAATATTTTTGAGTTGAGAATGATTATTTTGAAGGAGGCTCATAGTAGTCCTTTTGCGATGCATCCAGGAGGTACCAAGATGTATCGGGATCTTCATGAGGTGTATCATTAGCATAGGTTAAAAAAAGATGTCTTAGAGTTTGTAGCAAGGTGTTTGATTTGTCAATGTGTTAAGGCCGAACATCAGTTTCTGTCGAGATTGTTGCAACCTATTCAAATTCATGAATGGAAGTGGGAAAGAATTACCATGGACTTTGTTTTCATATTACGTTTGACTCCATCGTGCAAGGATTCTATATGGGTGATTGTAGATCGACTAACTAAGTGTGTTCATTTTCTTCCAGTACTTACCACCTATAAGTTGCAGAAGTTAGACAAATTGTATATTACAGAGATAGTGGGTTTGTACGGTGTTCTTAAGTCCATTATATTAGATCGGGATCTTAGATTTACAGTGAGGTTTTGAAATAGTCTGTATAGTGATTTAGATTTGAAGTTGAATTTCAGTACATTCTACAATCCTCAAATCGATGGTCAGTTTGAACGGGTAATACAAATTCTTGATGACATGTTCAGAGTTGTATCATTGAGTTTGAGGGATCGTGGGAAAATAATTTGTCGTTAATTGAGTTTTCATATAATAATAGCTATCAATCTAGCATTAAGATGTCACCATTTGAGTTTCTTTACGGGCGAAGGTGCAGAATGCCGCTTTGCTGGGTAGAAGCAAGCAAGAAACATGTGGTTGTTAGACCCGAGTTGGTTCAATAGACGGAAGAGAAAGTAAAGCTTATCAGTGAGCAGTTAAAAACTGCTTCTAACAAACAAAAATCATATGTAGATTTGAAGCATTGGGAAATTAAATATGAATTTGGAGATAGAGTTTTCCTAAAGTTTCATCTTGGAAAAAGTGTTGAGATTTGTTAAGAAAAAAAAGTTGTCGGTAGAGCTTGAACTAATCCATTATGTTTTTCATGTATCGATGCTTCAAAAGTATCGTTCATATCCTTCGCATATAATTACGTATAAGGATGTTGAGATTCATCCAGATCTCACTTATGATGAGGAACTAGTTGCGATTGTGGATGCGAGCACAAATGTGCTACGTGGTAAGACCATTGAATTGGTGAAGGATCTATGGCATACGCGTGGAATTGAAGAAGCTACATGGGAATCTAAGGATAATATGAAGTTGCAATATCAGCATATGTTTCCCTCGGGTAATTTCTAGGACGAGATTCTTTCAAGTGGGGGAGAGTTGTAACATCCCAAAATTCGGGTTAGGAGAATCGACTAGATGAATCGCTTGGGTTAGCTAAGCTAGAGGATTTAATTAATTAAATTTATTCTAAGATTTTTAAAATATGAAGTAATTTGGAATTATGGTTTTAAATTTTGTGACTTTAATAAGTCAAAATAATTTTATAAATGTTTTAAGTCACTAAATTGATAAGATTGCTTGCTAAGAATCTTTAAGGACAAACTATGCCATGTCATCTTTTAATGATTTTTTAATTGAGTTTTTAAAATAAAAATGATTTAAGTATAAATGATATTAATTTGGTTTAATTAAAACATTTTTAACAAAAAATGATGACAGTTAATTAGTTTTTCTTGAAAGATAGCTTTCATTTCCTCATTTTTTCTCAAAAAATCATTTTCTTTGATTTCCTAAATTCTAAAGCTTTTCCATGGATTTCTAATGATTTCTTCTCAAACCTTTTCCTAAAATCATTCCTATTTCATTTGATTTACATCTCAAATCTTATTTCTCCTTTTCAATTCATTTCTCAACCGTTGAAAGATCATGTCATTTGGTGAACATCTCTTCAAATTTTAAGTCCATCAATTCAAGGTATAAATATGATTCTTAATGAAATTCCACATGCTATGCATTCTTAATCTTTAATTTAAATGTCTTTTGATTGATTAATTTAGGAAAATATGATGAAAATGAGTTTTGGATGATTTCTTGTGAAATCTTGATGTGATGATGAAATCGATGAGTTTATGATTGATTTACAATGATTCTTTGTGGAATAAATGTTATCTAAACTCAATTTTATGAAAATAATCCCAAAATTTAATTAATTGATTAAAATAGATCAGTTGTTCTTGAGGATTATGAGTTCCATGATTATGATTTAGATTCCTAAGTGCTAGCTGCTGTATGAGGGGTGTTTTTGATGATAATCGATGTGCTTTGTTGATAGGAATTGATGAGTTATGGATGTGTTTAAGTTAGAATGAATTTGGAAGTGAATTATGGATATTTTTGGTTGTTAGATTGTGAATTGGGTTAGATTGCAGCAATTATCTATTTTCTAGGAATTATTGGATGCACATTGATGTTAGTTTGTGTGTTATTGAGTTATAGAACCATCGAAATCGCATCCAGTGGCCTCAAGTTGATTTTTCGTCGATATCGACTATCGAACAAGCTTAGGCGTGTGGATGAAAGCTTATCAGTTAGTGAAAATGTGTTTCACTTATCAAAAAGGTTTGAAACTATATGAGTGTGGGTTTAGATTAAGCCTAGCAAGCTTAACTAAGCTCGAAACTAAAATTTTCCAATTTCACCATTGAAATATCGAATAAACATGAAGCATGTTTTACATGATTTGATTTAAAAGCATGAGCTATCATACTTACTATTTTTATGCATCATAATATGATATGCAATGGTTTATCAAGCATGAGGATGCCTAAGTTCACCAATATAAGTTTCAAAAATGAAATGTCGTATTTGCCAAGAGCAATGTTATTTGAATATGTTATCTTTATGTTAAATACATAAGAAAAATGTTAAGTAAATGTGTTGAATGAATTATATTTGCTTGTGAAAAATAAAGATTGATGTCGAATATAGTTGGCAAGACATAGGATAAGAGTACTCAAAGTGTTACAAAATAATGTTGACGGACTCTTCGAGTCTAATGATCGATCGCCACTTTGAAAAATACCCCAAAGGCCCGTTCGGCTATAATCGTTTCGTCCACTCATTTGTTGGGTGTCTAGGGGAAGGCTGCTGACTAATGATTATAGGATATAATAGTGCACTATAACCGTTCCTTCCACTTATTTATGGGGTGTCGAAGGGTAATGCCCGATTGGCTAATGGTTGATGCATGTATTTGGTTTGAAAATAATATTCGTATATTTGATGATTTTTGATTAATGAGTAGTCACGCTCAGTAAATTGTCGATATAACTCAAGAATTTGATAAGATGAAATGATTATGAACAAGGTTTCTAATGAGAATTCATGTGCTGAAAATTATACATCTATATTGTGACTTTAAGACATTATGGTGTTGGTTTTATAAAGCATTGATGTGATGTTTGTGGAGCGCACTCACTAGGCATGTTTATGTTTATGCTCCTTTTTCATCCTTGAAGAAAACTAAGCATTTGGGGACTGTCAACAAGGAAAGTGAGCATCTAAGACAACCGATACTCATTGAGCATGTGAGGACTTATTTCTATTAAAATATAATAAGACAATGTGGGTAGATTTCCCATTTAGATTTCTGTTTGAGGGTTGTAACCCTTTTTCTATTTATGTTTTGATGTTGAATTGCCAGCATAGAGTTGGTTGATTTTGATTCTTGTGATGCCATGATGATTGAAGCATGTCTATTTTTGAAATGGTTGACATTATAAAGCATAAGAGATGATAGTTGATTTAGGTGATTTGAGCATGTTGAATATGTCTTGACATGCCTATAATATTGATTTGGTTAATGCTTAAGCCTTATATGCGCATTTGTGCATTTTGGTTAATTGTAGTAATCACTAATTTTGTCCTGATTTTAACCCATCTATTTATTTATTTATTTATTTTTCTTTTATTATTATTATATTATTACTATATCATTTATTATTATTATTATTATATTTTATATTATTATTATTAGAAGTCAAAAATCAAAAAATATATGAACTTAATTAAATTAGCCTTATGCCATTTAAATAAACAGCCCATATTCAATCCATTATAATACTTTAAACCCATTATAATTACATACATATACTAGGTCCGTTTAACCCATAAACCCTAATCCCTAATTTGATAATTAAAACCCTAACAGTCTGATGGTCTTTGTTGCGTAGCCAACTACAGACCCTAGGATCTGGCTTTGATCAACGACCCAGATACGTGCAAGGAACCCTCTCAGCTACCGCGTTGAGCCACGCTCTGACCCTTCGCCTTGCCCCGTGCGTGTCGTGCAATCCCCAACCCTTCAGCTATCGCGTGGGATCTACACGCTACCTACGACTGTCCAAATCACCATATCGGCTGAGAGAACCACCCTCAGCCGTGAACTTCTCTCACTGATCCCCTCTTCACCATTCGACCACATCGACATATACAACTAGGGTAACAGAATGTCAGACCATCAAACTCAGAAATGGTTTAAACTCAAAAGTAAGTATAACGTGATTTTCTCTCTCAATAGTGTTTTTACGAAATGGTTTTATGCACTTGTTTTGAGTTACATGGTACCTACTGTTTAAGCATTCTTTAAAGTATGTGAGATATTGTCTTTAATCATGAAATGTTGAAGGATGCACATGATAAGTAATCCTTGTAAGTATGTAGAAATACTTGTTAAAAAGCATGGTTGGTTGCTTGGAAAATGGTTTGGTTTAATGTTTATAAAAATAGTGGGGTATGTGGTTAATTGTGAATAATATTGGCAAGTGATATGTTTAAAAGGGTTATCGGATATAGTTGGCCGACCATAGGATTGTTAGTGCACTATAAAAATTCGCCTTGGATGTCGAGGGGTTTTATACGGTATACCGAATACTCTATCCAAGTACCCTAGCAATTGAGGGGTTATATGGTATCGAAAACTCCCATTAGTGGGTTAAGCATCTAACCGATGAATGGGTTGGTGTCCTCGTGAGTTGTAATTGTACTCGGTTGGTAATGTACCGCGGATTGTATCCCTACTCCGGTTGAGATGGCTTCAAGTGTTGAGAGGACACTTGTCAAATCCGTGTATCTGATGAACTATTTTGGTAAAATAACTTGGTTATGATCACTTGTAAGCCAATATAATTGTGGATGTGTCATGTAATGGTTTGTGTTGTATAATGTGATTTATACATGTTTACTCTTTAAGCTTTGCATATGGGTTGTTATGCATGGGAAAGCTTAAATTGAGGTTAGCGATGGAAATTGCTGGTGGTTAATGACACATATTGCATAAGGTTTAATATGGTGGTTTTTGAAAGTGTTAAGTGCATGGTTTTAAAGGCATGCTATTTAAATAAATGTTTAAAATGATGTTTAAAGGATGATTGAAATGAGATTTCAATGTGATGTTGGTAAATGGTCTTAAATGCATTGATGATATTTTTGTTTTGAGCACTCTTCACTAAGCCTAGTGTGCTTACGCTCTCTTTGTCCATCAATGCGGAGAGTTAAAGATTTGAAAGCAGCGGGGAAGCAAGGGGGTCGCCAAAGACTTTGTACAAAAGTATGTTTTGAATTAGACTATAAGTAATAAGGGCAATGGGGTTTTCGTTGTTGTTTTGGGAGATGATTTGTTAAACTCCCTATTGGAGCAATGTTGTCTTGCTGCTCTTAGTTTGTATTTGGACATTATGGATTGTTGGTTGCTTTGGTTTTGAGATTTGTGTTTTGCTAGGCCTGGTTTCTAGGAAGCATGCCCTAGTTCGATATTTGATGCAAGATGCCATGAATTGTTGATTAATCTGTGTTGTCTTGCTGAGGTTTGACCCTTGTATGTGTTGGTTACATACTAGAAGCATGTTAGGGTGTTTTGGTATCCTTGAAAGCTTGTTAAATCAGTAGAAGAGGACATTTCAGGTCTAGGCGTATCGACACACATGTCCCTATTTTGATACAGGCAAGCCATTCTAGGCTTAGCGTATCGAAATACGGACAAGTTTTTTAGTACGGGCTTAGGCCATTTGAGGCCAGCGTTTCGATACGGTATAGCGTAATTGGGCATGGCGTATCGGTACGCTTAAGCGTACCGATGCGGATTTAAGCTACTGGAATTTGGGGATTTTTAATCAGGTAAAGCGTATCGTTATAGCCTTTAGTGTACCGATACGGACAACAGTTATTTCAGTTATTTGGTTGTTTTGAAGTTCTGAATTCTTACGTTTTAGCCCTTGAATGTTGTGGATGCAATTGTGTGAATATGATGATCGTATTAATCTGAGTTTCAATATGTGTGCATGAAACCAGACTAATTAAAGATTGGCAACATAAAAAAGAGTTAAGTCCTTGTAATTTTCTAGAATTGCAATTAGGTCCCTAAATTGCAATTATACCCAATTGGATGTCAAATCGATGCCTGATTGAGTTGAGTTTCATCCGCTGTCAATATAAATACATAGGATAATAATTTGCATCTAGAAAAGAAAAAATTGGACGCGTTTTGAGTTTCTCTTCACAGTTTAACTTAGTAAACCTAATGTAGCTCGCTCGGTTCAGTCTTGCGACTAGGCCGGGTCGAGGGGGTTACAAGTGTGAACATCTCAATGCCCTTAGAGAAAAACACAATGTCGAAGCATTATATGGGCGGATGCATCAAATAATTCTATTGATGGAAGGGCTGAAGTTGGAGAATAGAATTGCGGGAGCACACAAGAGCATTCGGAGAGGCAAAAATCATCAAGAACTTTACATATTCACATACTCATCCAAATAATCATTCATCAAAATAAGGTACTCACGCATTCGTATAACAATTACACCACTCAATCATCCATTCTAAAAATGAATATAGTATTTATGAAGTAGTTAGTGAGTTGATTATTTACTGGTATATTAAGCTCGACAGTCTCTCCTAGAGTATTTATCAACATCCTAGGAGGCTTTAAATAGTACGAGCTATTCCAGTACTTAGAGGCTTTTAGGTGGAAGTCTTTGTACGAGGGTTGTTGCGGAGAGTCCAGGTAGCACTGGTCGTTTCTTTCGCTTATATCCCGTAGGGCCTCAACATCTCCCTTAGGCCTGTGTATGGAGGAGGAGCCTCTTATGAATGCTAGGTTTTGTTGCTTTCTAGCAAGGCCTTTCGTCACCAAGCCCTTCCTCTTAGCCTCTGTCGCAGCTGCTCTAATTCTTCTAGTATCGGATGACCTAGAGGTTTCTGTAGTTGTTTCTCTTGTTCTGTTTGTGCAAGGTGACTTGGAGTCCTTTATCATCGATAGTGAAAAGGGAGTCACCTCTTCGTGGTTCGTAACAGTGGGTTAAATTTATAGGGTCCTCCGAGGAGACACTACATCTTTAAGGCAATCTTGTCACACTCGTAGCAGCAACCATGGAGGAAAGCTAGGCTAGCTCATTCTTTTGATGAGGCATAACTATTTTAAGCTAGCATCATGCGTCACTAATGGATAAAAAATCTTCACCAGCGAATCTGGTGAGATATTGCTACCCTGTCACCTTTACGACACTTCTCCTAAATGTATGTGGTGAGAAATTGATACCCCATCTTCTATGCTTCCTTTCGGTAGAAATATAGAAAGAAAGGTTTAAATGGAGACTGTGAGAATTCCAAAGAGAGTCATTATCCTCAATTCAACCATTGAAGTTGTCGATCGCAAAAGTTGGTGTGCTGGGAGTGCCAGCATGAGAGCCACCATGGATTGTTATCTCGACCGGATGATCTCCATGCTCATTGCGCTAGCTTTTGATACCAAAATAATGAGGCACCGAATAAGGGAGGTGAGAGGAGGGACACGGTGGTTGTTGGCTATTTTAGGCGATTCACCCCTTGTAGATTTGGGGTGGAGAGCCATAAATGATATGATGATCGAAGTAAAGAAAATGAGCGGAAGAAGAGATGGGTACACCATTCTTAATTTAGCCTTACCCAGGCATTACATGTATGTTCTCAAGCTTATCTCTCCCATTGGGGGCGTGGATATTTATAGCCCCTCATTACCGTAGGTGATTGGATGAAACCAGAACCTATGATAGCCTATGGATAAGTCGAAAAAGAAGGCTCAACCTCTGAGTGTTGGGCTTTACATGTCGGTTATGTGGGCGTGGTTACTGTAGTGCCTACCATTGTCTTCTCCAAAGATAGCTTGGGGACTCCGATAATATTGATCTCCGGGAGGACTCAACTCTGAAATGGTTGCTGTCGTGAGCTACTGAGCTACTTCTAGAGTATACCAAATATAGAGGTGCTGAGGGGTACTTCCAAAATAATCTGGAGGCATAAAATTTGGGTGTAATATGTTTTATTGGCAAATTCACGGTTTCGTGTTATCTGGATCTCACAGCGACATGATGTTTGTCCTTCCATGATCAGATCGCGTCCTTTGTCATAAAGTAGTGCCTCTTGTCTCAGATAATATCTTTGTTCACTGTGATTATTATCGGTATTATTGCCTTATATTTATGAATATATGGGGGAGTCTTGTCTCGTGAGACCAAAGCTTTTGTGGTTGAACATAAGCGAGCAACTCAAGTAACTTGAAGATATCGATTAGTTTGTTTTCGTTTTTGGTGCAATGGAAACGAGGCTTAGACATAACAATGTCGTGAGATGGTGGTGGTTAGTTTTGTTGTTTGCAGAGAGAAAAATGGTATGTTCATGTCATATTCATAGGCAAAAAAATAATCACGCTTTAAGTTCCCATAATTTCAAAAAGTTATTAAAATAATTATTGGTGCATATAGCCATAGGTGCATATGATTAGTGATACATAACAGACCATAGTGTTTACTCTAGACTATGGGTGTAAACGAGCCGAGTTGAGCTCGAGTAGTGTTGAGCTCGACTTAGTTCGTTAAGAATTCGAGTTGAGTTCAAGCTTGAGTAGTTCTTAACGAACCTGAATAATTTGAGCTCGACTCGGCTCGTTAAGAATTTGAGCTTGACTGGAGTTCAATCGAGTCGAGTGTTGACTGAGCTTTGACCGAGTTGGACTCGAGTAGCTCGTGATCTGTCTCATCTCATTTAAAACCCTATTAGGAAAAAAAACTTTAATACGCAAATTGTGTAAACTAAAGTTTCTACAAGCTTGTTAATTTTAGGGTTTAGGTTGTTGGGTTTAGAATTTAGGATTTAGATTTTAGGGTTTAGGAGTTATGTTTAGGAATTTAGATTTTAAACTTAAAAAATTAAAAAAAATAGTATATTATATTTTCGAGTAGCTCGCGAGTTTTTCGAGTCGGGTATCGAGTAGCTCAACTAGGCTCGTTAAGAACTCGAGCCGAATTCGAGCTCGAGTCAAATATTCACCGAGTCCAACTTGAATAGCTCACGATATGTCTTGTCTCATTTATAGTCCTACTCTAAACTCATCCTATTAGTTATTAGAGTATACTATGGATTAAATTGAATATCTATAGAGCACAAGAGAACCTGATTCAGAAAAAAAAAAAATTCTTAAAAATAGGCACACATAATGAATAGACTAACGTGTTTGTTTTAATTATTCCTTATACCAAATCAACGAATATTCACTAACATAAAATCTTATAACAATAAATTAATAAAAATATTTAAATATCTAGAATGACACATCTAAAATGCACTAACATATTACTGAAAACATTTATTATCACGATTCAAAATAAATAAACAAACAAAACATACAAGACTTTTAAAGGTAAATTAAATATGTAATGAATATGATTTTTTTGGTTCACCACTAAAAACTATAACAATTGACATCGTATTGATAACGTGTTAAAAATAAAGTTAAAAGAAAAAAAAAACAAGATATATGAGAGACAAGAGAGATTTTTTTATTATATTTTCTGAAATATATACAATATTTTTTCAAAGTTTATATGTATAGACATAATAAAATAAATATCATATAAAATCTTAATTCTAATATACATTAAAATTCTAATAATAAAATACATTAAAATCTTATATAATATATAAAGTTTACATAAATAAATATTCATAATATACTAGTATTTGTTAAAAATAATAACGTATATATAAAATATTAAATAATAAGAGAAAACTAGTTAATTTAAATCTAATAGTGTATGCGTGTTTTATTTGTAAAAGGATTATATTTTCTTTAGAAAAGTCAAATATAAATAATTTTATCTGAATTTTATTCATATTAAGAATAAAACTGATACAAACCACATTAAAAAATCATTAAGAATGCTAAAAAATCTAATAAGTATGATAAAAATAATAAATTAATAAATAAATCTCATGTGTTCTGGATTGTACGAGAAAACCTTCTTCCTTCACCTATCTTTATTTATGTGCACTGATCCTTCCCATACCAACTAGTTCTACAGCATTCCATTCCCCCTCCAACTCTGCCACCTTGATTTCTTAAATATATTGTAAGACGATCAAATCAACAACCCACATATTCATCTTCGCAGCGCTTTTCGTCTCATCCCCGATATTTGTATTACAGGTTATGGCGGTCGAGGTTAAGGAGAGGCATGATGAAGACTTCTTCCTGGAAAGTGATGATAACGAGGATGACCTTGAGGCCGAGGGGAGCAAGGACGGAGACGGCAGCAACAGCGGCAGCAACTACGATAGTGATGACGATGGTGACGGAGACCGGCGAGGTCCTTCCACCACTTTCACTTCACAGCAATGGCCTCAGAGTTTCAAGTAATACCCTTTCCTTCTCTTCTTCATGCACTTTCTTTTTGGTTCACATCGTGTTCACTTGTAAATATTTATGTATTGGTTAATGCGAGTTAGAAAATCACTTTAGTTGGTAGATAGCTTTGAAAGAAAGAAGGGGGGGATTTATGATCTAATGCTTATGCTAGAATATATACAAGTTAGAACTGTCATATATCTGATATAAGAATTGGGCTTCTTGTCAACCCTTCAGAAGCTGTGCCTCTTGTTATTGATGTCAGCACATGCAGTTTTAACTCTTTTTTTACAGAGAGACAATGGATCCTTATACAATCACAGCATCACCAAGCTTTGGAATCATTGGGGGAATTCAAAATTTGAGACATTTTAGTTTTAGCAGTCAGAAAAGTAATTTGGAGCTGGATGGAAAGCTTCCTCTTCTGCCCGAGAATCGAAAGAGTTATTCCAAGGAAAGTTTAGATAGCGTCTCACGAGCACAATCAGGGTGGTTTCAGAGGCCATCATTTCAGAAGCAACTTACTGGAGAGTTTCACATTTCTTATGGATGTAGTGTCACCCAGACCGTCTTTAATTGTAAGCTACGTTGTTATCATTCTCCATTTCTCAAGAGCACACTTCACTTCTTATGATTATGATGGTTGAGCTTTAAGAAATTGACAATTGTAATATGTATGTTCCCCATGGTTTCGAAAATTTTGAACTTGACTATTTTTCTTTTGTGATAGCCATAAATGTAATGGTTGGAGTTGGGCTTCTATCCACGCCTAATACAATAGCAGAAGGAGGCTGGGCAAGCTTGTTGGTTCTAGTCTTTTTTGCAGTTGTATGTTGTTATACAGCCATACTCATGAAATACTGCTTTGAAAGCAGAGAAGGAATTACATCTTACCCTGATATGGGTGAAGCTGCCTTTGGACGATTTGGACGCCTTTTAATTTCAGTGAGTTATCCTTAACTTCTTGCCTTTAAGTTTATGAGTATTTTGTTATGTTAGAATGCCATTACTGACAATAGTTAGATACTGATACCTGAAAGTTTGTATTTGATACACATTGTTTATTCTCTAATAATATGCATTGTTTGTTGGTTTTATGCAGATCGTTCTCTATACAGAATTATATGTAAGCTCCTGCTTCTCATTTATTTATTGAATGAATTGTATGCTGCAACTTCTCTATCTAATTAAAAAAATTTCATTTCACCTGTACAGTCATATTGTGTGGAATTTATTATCATGGAAGGCGACAATCTCACAAGGCTATTTCCTGGAGTTTCTTTGGATTGGTCTTTTCTAAAGTTGGATTCAGTGCATCTCTTTGGAATTTTAACTGCCTTCGTTGTTCTACCCACTGTCTGGTTAAAAGATATCCGCTTGATATCATATCTTTCAGGTGTTGGGAAGATGCTCAATGTAGCCAAGCATCTGAAATTTTAAAGATGGATTATGAACTCACATCAGATTTCCCTTTACTTATTTTGCAGCTGGTGGGGTTGTTGCAACATTGGTAATAGGTCTTTGCCTGCTATACCTTGGTGCACTCGGTGGTGTTGGCTTCCATCATACCGGTAAAGCTGTGAATTTGAGTGGCCTTCCTGTTTTAATTGGTGTGTATGGATTTTGTCATTCAGGACACTCTGTGTTTCCTAACATCTATCAATCAATGGCTGATAAATCACAATTTAAGAAAGCAATGCAAATATGGTAAGGAAATTTTGTTGTGGCTTCGAAGGATGTTTGATGTGCTCCTGTTGTTCTGATCTCTACTTCATATTTTTTTCTGCAGTTTTTTTCTGTGTATATTATTGTATGGGAGTGTTGCAGTCATGGGTTATCTTGAGTTTGGTCAAAACACTTTGTCTCAAATAACTTTGAATATGCCACCAAATGCTTTTGTTTCGAAGATTGCATTGTGGACGACTGTAAGTATGAGGTTCTTTGTTTTAAAGGTATTTTCAGAGAGAGGGATGTTTGTTGTTGTTTCTAAGTTACTTTTGTTCTTGTGTTGCAGGTTATCAACCCACTCACAAAATATCCTTTTCACTGTAAATAGTAGAATTACGAAAATTAAATGTAGCTTATATGTTTTTAGTTTCCTTCCAATATGCCAATTTTCTTCCTTGACAATGAACAAATATGCATTATTGTTGATCCCCTTGGCGAGGAGTATAGAGGAGCTGCTGCCAGATCGTATTGTGGATAGCTTGTGGTGTTTCTTTCTTCTGAGAGCAGCATTAGTCTTTTCTACCGTTGTCGTTGCATTTATCATGCCTTTCTTTGGTAAGTTTTGGACTTTGTTTTCTATCAATGGTCTAGATTTAGTTATGTCTCATACTTCATGATGCAATAAAATGTATGAGCTAGTAAATAATCATAGGTAGTGTCTTTTCTTTTTAATCTGTGCCAAGTTGTGTTTGCACGATAGCAACCTACAGAACCAGAATGCACATTATCAAAAGAATAACTATCCATTTAAAGCCCCTTGACAAGTAGCACCTGTATGGGAAACCTAATGAGTGGGACTCGATTAAGTATAACTCGGTAGGAGTAAGAAATAAGTTCCTCTTCATATCTGTAATAACATGATCACAATTTTCACCACCAACTTTTGCAAGTAGTATGATTGTACAACGACTTGTGAAAGCTTAGTTTTTAGTGATTTATTATCATCCGTATCATTAAATTTAGTATAAGACTTCAGTGATTTATATGTGACATTGTCTTGACCACAGGTCTTCTGATGGCTTTAATTGGTTCTCTTCTAAGCTTCATGGTGGTATGTACCGTTTTCTGTTTATTCATTTATTAGAATGGAAAACACTTTTATGGAGCTTTCATTGAAGGTAGTGAAGAAGAAAATGCATTTATCTTGTGCAAGGATGACCTATTTTTAATATATATTTCAGGCTATAATAATGCCATCACTATGTTTCATTAAGATCGCCGGGAGAAAAGCTTCAAGGATACATGTAAGAAGAATCACTTGTTGCATACATTTATTCTATTTTTTCTTTTGTTAAAAATAGTAAATCAAGTTTCTTGCATTTAATTTGTCAACTATTGCAACTGGAATGGAGGTAGAATGTTCAAGAACTCAAGTTCTAACAATTCAATGAATGCTATGTTAATGCCGACATTTAAGAAGAATTTGGTGGTTTATAAGTTACAGCATCAAATATTTGATGCTAAAGCATATAGTGTTGTTTTATGTTCTTGGTGCCTTACCCTTGTTGAGAAATTACATTGAACTCAAGCTGTAAACTGCTAGGTGATCTTCTTGGGTTGCTTCATCTCCATTTTTGTTAAACTTCATACGCACATATATGTATATACTTGCTTATTATGTTCTCATTAAACAATTTTTTTTTACCATATAAACAGATTGTTTTGAGCACAACAATCGCTTCAATTGCCGCCGTCTGTGCTATTGTTGGGACGTATTCTGCATTGCGAGAGATTGTGAGTAATTACTGATACCTAGGGCGTACCTTCATTCTGGTTCCCCATGTGTAGATTTTCGGCATCGGGATGTCTATTTTACCTGCATCGTTGACTTGCTGCTGAGAAGAAGGATCTTTCGGTTCCGAACTGCCGAGATATATTTAATACTAAATACTCTATTGTAAGACAATAAAAAATATTAGGATTAAGACATGCCTTTGGTCATGTTATTGTGGTGGTTGCTTTGATGGTTCCTCACTTTGCTTGCTCACCTTTTATTATAGGTTAAGGCCTTCCTTTGCTTGCTGATATTTTCTTATAGGCTAAGGCCTTACTGTTCCTGGGGTTGTATCTGACCCATTCAATGACTATTTGTATAAGGATTCACTGAATTCTTATTCTTATCATCTTTTTCTATTTGTTTTTACTTTGGGTTAATTTTTTTACACTGCTAGTGTAAAAAAAATTACAAAAGGATGCCTATTTTTAAATTTAAATCTAAAATTTTAAACCTTACAATTTAAACTTTTAACCTAAACTTTACACTATATACCCTAAATTCTAATCATCTATCTTAAATTTTAAACCTTACAATTTAAACTTTTAACCTCTAAACCTTCACTTAAAATTTTAAATTTTTAACTTTAAAACCCTAAAAAAGTAACCCTAAACTTTACACTATAGACCCTAAATTCTAATCATCTATTTTAAATTTTAAACCTTATAATTTAAATTTTTAACCTCTAAACCTTCGCTTAAAATTTTAAACTCCTAAATAACCCCATAATAATCCTTTTACTTTTCCTATTGCCAAAACTTTTCATGCTTTGAAAATTATTATATTTTTATTCGTCTCCAGCTTGTCTTAATTGAGATATAAATCTATCTTGATTCGATTTGTCTTAAAAAAATTATTTTTTGTACACTTTTTTATCAATCTTAATTATTTTTCACCAACCAAGCTGAGGAGAAGTAACACGGGAAAAAAATACTTCAAACAAAAAAATCTCATTTTTTTTGTTGTACAATAGAACTACTATTCTTTTTCAAGAAAAATAATCATAAAATAACTAAAGCATAAAATGGAGAGAATACCTATAAAATATCTAGAACAAAAAAATAGTATGAAATATACTAGTAAAATTGATAGGAGTGTTTACATTGGATGTAAATCCTTAAACAAGTTGTTTGAAAGCAATCTTATGCTCTAAACTCGATCAAGAATGATTGAATATTGTTCTTGAAATTTAAGAGTAATGTGTTGGGTGTTTCTTATTTTTCTTTGAAAATTTAAAAATAAAATAAATGAATAAGTAAATAAAATGATAAATAAGAAAAAACTTGAAAGATTGAAAAAGATAAAATAAATCTAAAAAAAATAAATTTATTTATGGTTGATGGAAGTTGGTGTGAAGGGAGAAGATGAAGACGGCTGATGTACTTGATGCCTCATGGAACTCTCCTTCCCGGAATTGAATAGAATACCTCCACGACAAGGCTCTAACCGACTCTCTTAACTGCAATTGGATATGCAACTCAAAGTGTGAAGATTCTCCCTTGCACAAACTAGTTAAAAACGTTAAAGAAGACTTTTAAGCCACAAGTTTTATCGGCACTTACAAAAATGTACTCAAAGAATATTTTTTTATTATGAATTTAAATCTGAAAAACAATCAAGGAGAGGTCATCCTT
This sequence comes from Hibiscus mutabilis, assembly GCA_019671005.1. Taxonomy (NCBI): domain Eukaryota; kingdom Viridiplantae; phylum Streptophyta; class Magnoliopsida; order Malvales; family Malvaceae; genus Hibiscus; species Hibiscus mutabilis. Next base: position 29,831,146 of record CM033750.1, on the reverse strand, counting down.
TCTGAATGACTAAAAAATCAACTACTAATGAATAAAAATAACAAATAAATCAACTAGTAAAGGTGTAAAGTTGGTGGCAGCAATGTAAAACCATGATGAAGTATTGATCCAATGATTGAGATGAATTTAAGGAGTTTTGATGAAGCGGCAAAGTTGGTCCCTTGATCTTGAATGAATCAATGGTTTGAGGAAGAATTTTGAGAGGAGTGAGCGGCAAGTAATTAGGGTGTAATCTGAATTTTTAGATTGGAGTTGATCTAACGGCTTGTATGCTTTAAGATGTGGGCGATGGTTAATTCCTAAAGTATAAATGTAATCTCTAAATTCATCAACTTTGATCGGATCTTGAAGATTACAACAATTATTAACGATAACAGATTTTCAAAATAAATTTATTAGCCGTTATTAAAGCTTGGGCATAATGTCAAAAAATACCTTTGACTGAATATTTATTTTGGCTCATATTCTTTTTTAAAAAACAATCTAACTTCCAACATTTTATTTTAAGTTAAAATAGCCCTTCTGCGGATGAAAATGTAGCGATGTCTCTTATTTATATCGCTAAAAAACGAGGGTTTTCGAAGTGTTTTTGAAAGGTGTTCGTGATTTTTTGGATATAAAATATTTATTCCGCGGGGTTTTAAAAAAACCGCATTTTAAAAAAATGGAGTCGTCACCGGCCACTTAGGTAGGCCGGACATCATAAAACCAGAGATTCAAAAAATATTGGGTTCGGGAGTCGGTTACGGATGGGGAAGGATTAGCACCCCCACACCGCCCAAAATTGGTACTTTAATAATTACCGCTTTATTAATATTAAATTTTCTGGATTAAAGTGACAATTATTTTAAAATTCGGTCATAATTGCGAATAAATTTTAAGGGCCCCGTTTACACTCGGATAAAAGGGCACCGCATTAACAATTTATATACCATATGCAATCTTAGTGACAAAAATATAAGACATAGCAGATAATTTAAAAACAGTAAATATTCACATAACAAAATACTAATCTAACATAAATGAAATACGTAATTAAAACACACATATACATACCAAGCTTAATATTAGATAAAAGCAAACTTAACATGCCACAATAACAAGGTAGGAATAAATACATATATAGACAAAAACACATATTTCAAGAAGACATACATATTAGTAATAAAACATATTTCAACATATATGGGACAATATATTATACATAAAAAGAAAATACACTAACATGTAACCTAAAAAGCCAAGAGAACATATACACATACAAAAATACAAAATATACTGTGTACGAATCAACTAGAACATAACATGCTTAATATGAATAACCGAACAAAAAAGATACATAATCGTTATAAACCTAACACACATATACATATGAACATAAAAATACAAGGCATATATGAGGGATATATAATAAGATAAAAGACTACATTAACATATATGATTATAATACGAACATGAGTATTTACATAGAAACAGGACTGAAATGAAAAGAAATAAAAGTCAGTGGCAGAAATTAAAGGATAATAATATGCAATTTAAGGACGAAAATACAAAATAGACAGAACCTAAAAGGATCAAAACTGTAATTAGACCAAGGGGCAGACCCGAAATGAAAAGTTCAAAAACGCGGGATGGTTCAAGGGGTAATTTTACCATTTAAAAATTGATTCAGTGTAATTTAGGGACTGGGTTGCAAGATTTTGAAATACAAGGGGGACCAGAGTTGTAAATATACCATGCGGCGAGACAGAAGTGAAAATATTGGAAACGTGGGGGGATTTAGTATGTAATTTACCCATTTCACAAAATAATAACAGCTATAAAAACCCCTCTTTTAGGCCAAAACCAATTTTTCGGCCATTTCTTTCATTTTTCAGTTTTATAACCAAGCTCTCTCTCTCGTTTTCTCTCAACTCGATCCCATGAAACCCAGAATCCGGCGGCCGGCCGCCGTATTCTCCACCGTCGGCCGCCGCTAACCGGCTCTGGCGAGCCTAAAAAACACACCAAAATAACCCTCATCTCACCCTCTACACAAATCCGAGGTTGGATTCAGAGGAAAAGCCTCCATCTGCCCTAGATCTAGGAAATACGAAACGAAAAACCCATTTTTTTAACCCAAAACGAAACTACAAGGGGTCTCCCACTCCTTTCAGTTCACCGTATCTGGCTTGGGGAAGCCGAAAAGGCTTGTCACTGGTGAGGGAAGACCCACAGACGGCGACGGTAAGACCTCTAACTCTCTCTCTCTTTTTTTTACCTCTCTTTTGTGTATGCATGCAAAAAATAAAAAGGGAAAATGAGTATTTACCACTGGACTGACTTTTTGTATTTCTTTCCTTTCGATTACAACTTTGCTTGTTTCGATTACAACTTGTTCTGTTCTCTTTTAAAAAATATTTGTTTCGTACATATATATGCCTGTCTTTGGTTTTGGTACAAGTTGTATAATACTTGCTTTTTCAGATCTGGACTGCTAACTGACATATTTCTTTTCTTGCCGTGTTTTGACATGTTCTGAGCGCGGTGGTTGAAGATCGGCATGGTGCAGCATGGTGGCGGTGTGGGCTCTGTCTTCGGCCAGATGTGTTCTCGGCCGTTAGATCAGATCTGATCTAACGGTCGGGATGGCTTGAAGGATGAACGGCCTAGATGAAGCCTCAGTTGGTGAAACGGCTCCAGATCGTGCCACGTGGGGCTCAGCAGTCGAGGGGTCAGAGCGCGTGGGGCTCTCGCACGCGTGGGATATCAAAGAGTTCGCGCGTGGCACTCGAACGGTCCAGACGTGTAGTGCACGCGGCTGGCAGATATTTTTGTTCCTTGGTTATATCGTGGCCGTTGGATCAGATCTTGATCCAACGGCCCATAGTCACCTGCAAACACAATAATTGTAATTAGATAGGGTTTGGGTTTGGGCCAACCGGGCCTTGTAATAATATTAGATTTGTAATTGGACTTGGACTGTAATTTATTTATTTGGTTTAATATATAATTTTTTTTTTGGATTTCATTTTATATATTAGCCCAATAATAATATTAATAGTATAACAACAATACACATACGATAATACAAACGTATATACTTATGCAAACATTAATTAATATAACATACTAGCATACGTACATATAATCATACACATAATTGACTTAACATCTGCACACGTTAAACAAATATGCTCGTACTAAATATAGATGCATACACGACACACATACACCGTATTTAATACATATACATACATAGTTTATAATATATATGCACACATATATTAATAACACTCATGCACATAATAAACATATAATATAATACAATGTATACATGCAACACTAATATGTATTTACAAATAAAAATGAGTGATTACAGTTGCCCCTCTTTGCTTGTTCTCATGGAATAAGAAACAAAGCAAAGATTCATAAGCACTCATTTTTATCAGACTTCCCTGTTTGTAGCTTTGGAAAAACGTGTTCTTTTGGACATCTCCGCTCTTCCTTAGCTGAATCTTCAGGCTCGTAAGTTCTTCCTATATAGAGCTTCGTCACCTTCCGATCTTGGAGCTACAGGCTCTTCCTATATAGAACCCTTCGCTCTGAAGCCTCGAGTTATGAGTCCCTCCTATATAGAACTTTTCACTTCGAGACAGTAAAGCTTGGAGTCCTTCCTATATAGAACTCTTCGCCTTCAACGCTGGTTTCTCCTATATAAAACCTTTTGCGCCGCTGATGGATTCTTCCGACCGGGAGTTCCTCCTATATAGAACTGCTAGTCTTCAAACCCTGGAGCCGTCAGTCCTTCCTATATAGAACTTTTGGCGTCTGAAATCTCAGAGCTACAGGTTCTTCCTATATAGAACCTTTCACTCTAAGACAGTGAAGCTCGGAGCCTTTCCTATATAAGACTCTTTGCTTTCGACACAACATGTTTCCTATATAACCTTGTGTGTCGTAGGTGAATTCCTTCGACTGGGAGTTCTTCCTATATAGAACTGCGAGTCTTCACCTTGGAGTCGTCGGTCCTTCCTATATAGAACTCTTGGCGTCTGAAATCTTAGAGCTACGGATTCTTCCTATATAGAATCTTTTACTCTAAGACATTGAAGCTCGGAGCCCTTCCTATATAGAACTCTTCACTTTCGACACAGCAGGATTTCCTATATAATCTTGTGTGTCATGTGTGAATTCCTTCGACTGTGAGTCCTTCCTATATAGAACTGCTAGTCTTCACCCTGGAGCTCTCAGTCCTTCCTATATAGAACTTTCAGCTTCTGAAGCCTCGGAGCGGAGGATTCTTCCTATATAGAACCTCTCTCTAGAGCTTGGAAACATATGCCTTTTGTATGTAAAAACATTATCTTCTCATTTGGGATTCACACCACGATGGCCATCGATGTCTCTTTGAATCTGCAGATACCTGTCTGAGATAAAAAAAAATGCTAGGACAAATGAATTGACATGCTCCTAATCCTAGTGATGTCTGACTATTCATGATGCATGAGTGTCAATATCATGGTGGGCTTGTTTTGGTCCTTATTCGATCTTGATGTTCACTTTCTCCTTTCTCACGGGCGTCGATACCCACTTCACTGTCAGGTTCAACCATTCCATCATTTCTTTTTCTCCACTTACGACTTGGAATTCTAAAGTGGCCTTTCGGGTTTTCACTTTAGAGAGAGTTTTTTTTGTGTTTTTTTTTGTTTTTGTTTTTGAGGGGTGCCCTTCTGGGTTTTCACCCAAGAGATCTCTTTTGTTATCTCGAATGCCTTCCTTGAATAGACAGGACGTACGCCATTGGTCATCCTATTCGATTGTTTGAAGCTTTCCGCCTTTCCTATCAACATCCATTATGTAGGGAACTAGAAGACGGAGTTAACATCGTTTTCTTTGATCACCTGCATTTTTAAGGTTAAATCACAGTAATGCTCCGAAATTTCTTATTTCACTATAAGCCTATGTTAACTTATTTGACTTAAATTAACAAGAAGGCATGGAATAGATGCTCAAAAACACGATTTTATTACGATTAAGGGCTTGGGATATCTTAAAAAGGTATGACACACATGAGAAAGAAGAAAAGTTAAGTATGAAATACAAGATCCCTCATTATCTTCGATATGAATGATACATGATCCTGTCGACCGGCGTAGAATTTTTTGCCTGAAGCCTCCTGTTCATGGGGATACCCTTCTCTTTTGGATATTCAACTTTTCAATTTACTCGAGCCGCCCTTTACGGGTTTTCAACTCGGGTCCTCCATTTGCTTCAAGACGCCCAGTTTCGGGTTTTCGCCCTGAGCTCTCCATTTTTGTTGTCTTTTTTCATTATTATTTTTTAAAGATAGTATTTCTTAACGGCATCTGAATTTACAGGGTTTTTCAGCTCGTCTCCATCCATTTCTGTTAGGATCAGGGCTCCTCCTGAGAAGGCCCTTTTTACGACGTATGGTCCTTCCCAGTTGGGCATCTATTTTCCTCGAGAATCTTTCTGGATAGAGAGGATTTTCTTGAGCACCAGATCCCTTTCTTTGAATTCTCTTGGGCGCACTTTTTTGTTGTATGCCTGCACCATCCGCTTTTGGTACATCTGACCATGACAAATGGCCTTTAGTCTCTTTTCATCAATGAGATTTAGCTGGTCGTATCTGGCCTGCACCCATTCGGCTTCTTCCAATTTTACTTCGTTTAAGACCCGGAGAGACGAGATCTCTACCTCGATTGGGAGTACTGCTTCGGTACCATACACCAAGGAGTAGGGTGTTGCCTCTGTTGATGTGCGAATGAACGTCCTATAGGCGAAAAGGGCAAAAGGCAACTTCTCATGCCAATCCCTGTAGGTATCCGTAGTCTTCGCTATGATCTTCTTTATGTTCTTGTTTGCTGCTTCCACTGCTCCATTCATTTTAGGACGATAGACTGTGGAATTGTGGTGTGTTATCTTGAATTGAGTGCACACGTCTGTCATCATTTTGTTATTCAGATTGGAAGCGTTGTCGGTGATGACCCTTTCTGGCAATCCGTATCGATAAATAGTCTCATTCTTTAAGAACTTACATACTGTAGTCCTTGTGATGTTGGCGTAAGACGCTGCCTCTACCCATTTAGTGAAGTAGTCTATGGCGACCAATATGAAGCTGTGTCCATTGGAAGCTTTCGGATGAATCTGCCCTATGACGTCCATGCCCCACGCCGCGAAAGGCCACGGAGAATTCATGGTGTGTAAAGGCGATGGGGGTGCGTGAATTTTGTCAGCGTAGATTTGGCATTTGTGGCATTTTCTGGCGTAATTGATGCAATCTCCCTCCATGGTCAACCAGAAATAACCATATCTCATAATTTTCCGGGCTATAGACAGCCCGTTGGTGTGCGTTCCACAGAGCCCGTCATGTATTTCGGCTAAAATCTCCTTCGCCTCCCGAGCATCCACACATCTCAGCAATGTCTGATCATGACCTCTCCTATATAGGATCTCCCCATCTAGGACATATCTTGTTGCCATTTTTCTGAGCGTTTTTCTGTCATTGTCGTTTGCCCCTTCTGGATACTTTCGAAGCTTGACACATTGCAAGATGTCATAGTACCATGGGTTTCCATCAATCTCTTCTTGTACATTACAACAATAAGCAGACCTTTCAAACGTCTGCATCTCAATGGGCTTCATTTCTGCCCCGGTGTTTATTTTAAACATGGATGCCAAGGTTGCCAATGCGTCTGCCATCTGACTTTCTTCTCGGGGCAAGTAATTTAAGCTGACCTTTTTGAACTCTTTGGTGAGATCTTGGATCAATTCGTAATATTTGACCAACTTAGGGTCCCTGGTTTCCCATTCCCTTTGCAATTGGTAAATTACTATGGATGAATCTCTGAATACTCGGAGTTCCTTAATCTTTCTCTCAATAGCTGAGTTCAGTCCCATAACGCAAGCTTCGTATTCAGCTATATTGTTTGTGCAGAAAAATTCCAATCTGCTGGTGAAAGGATAATAGACGTCCTCAGGAGAAATTAGCATTGTTCCTATCCCATGTCCGAGGGCGTTAGAGGCTCCATCGAAGTAAAGTTTCTATGATTTATCATCTGAAACCTCTTCTTCGATTGTAATGCACATCAAGTCTTCGTCTGGGAAATTAAAGTTCAATGCCTCATAGTCATCTGAAGCACGATTAGCTAGGAAATCTGCTACGGCACTCCCTTTTACGACTTTCTGGTTAACGTATACGATATCGAATTCGGATAAGAGCATCTGCCATCGGGCCATCCTTCCTGTAGTGCTGGAGCTTCCATTAAGAACTTCAATGGGTCTAGCTTGGATATCAACCAAGTAGTATGGTACAACATGTACTGTCTAAGCCGCTTGGTAACCCAAACTAAAGCACAACACAGCTTCTGCACCGGCGGGTACCGCATTTCGCAATCATTGAATTTCCTGCTTAGGTAATATATGGCTTGCTCCCTTTTTCTTGACTCATCGTGTTGCCCCAATACGCATCCCATTGAATTCTCAAAAACTGTCAGGTAGAGAATTAATGGTCGACCTGGTACTGATACGACTAAAATTGGAGCATTTGTTAGGTACTTTTTGATCTTTTCTAGGGCTCTTTGACATTCCTCATCCCACACACCAGGATTATTCTTTCTAAGAAGTCTGAAGACCGGGTCACATTGGTCGGTTAATTGGGAAATGAAACGAGAGATATAGTTCAATCTCCCCAGGAAACCGCGAACTTCCTTCTGAGTGCGGGGTGGTGAGAGATCCTGGATGGCTTTCACTTTATCTGGATCAATCTCAATCCCTCTTCTGCTTACCACGAACTCTAGGAGTTTTCCAGAAGTAACGACGAAGGTACACTTGGCAGGATTGAGCCTCAGTTGGTACTTCCGTAATCTTTGGAATAGTTTTCTCAAATTCTGTAGGTGCTCTTCCTCTGTTCGGGACTTGGCAATCATGTCGTCCACATATACTTCTATTTCTTTGTGCATCATGTCATGGAAAAGAGTCACCATGGCTCTTTGGTATGTTGCCCCTGCGTTCTTTAGCCCAAACGGCATTACTCGATAACAAAAAGTGCCCCACATGGTTATGAACGTAGTTTTCTCCATGTCATTAGGGTCCATCTTTATCTGGTTGTATCCTGAGAAGCCGTCCATGAAGGAAAACCATGAATGTCCTGCAGTGTTGTCAACCAGCGTGTCAATATGTGGTAAGGGGAAATTGTCTTTAGGGCTGGCTCGGTTCAGATCCCTATAATCTACACACATACGAACTTTTTCGTCCTTCTTTGGTACTGGTACAATGTTTGCAACCCATTCGGGGTATTTGGCTACCTCCAAGAATCAAGCATCAAACTGCTTTTTCACTTCCTCTTGGATCTTTAACAACATATCTGGTCTCATTCTCCGAAGTTTTTGCTGTATTGGTTTGCACTCCGATTTTGTTGGCAATTTGTGCACCACTATGTCGGTATTCAACCCTGGCATATCTTGATAAGTCCAGGCGAAGACATCCTTGAATTCCTGAAGTAGGGTTATCAGTTCGTGCTTGGTTTTTGAGGAAATCGTCGTTCCTACTTTTATTTCTTTTCTCTCTTCTTCAGTCCCCAAGTTCACAACTTCTGTTTCTTCTTGATGGGGTATGATCTGTCTTTCTTCGTTGGCCACCATTCTCTTTAACTCTTCCGGGACCTCACTTTCTATCTCATCATATCCTTCATCAATTCCCTCTAAGACCTCAGGGCATTCGAAATTCACTCCAGGATTGGATCCGGTATCATTCATATCGTCAATCATGAGCGACCTGCATTAAATGAGAATGAATTGTATTGGGAAAGAGACGGCTTTATATGAAGGGAATGAACATGAAAAATGCATGAATGAAATAAATGATTCACTGAGTATTTCCTCCTGGTTGAGTACTTCATTTTTCTTCATTGCCTCTCCAACCTCTTGACCTGGCTGGTAGAACCCTCCGGAGACAAAAGTGGTTTTTAAACTAGAAAAGGACATTGGTCTCCATGGAATGTTTTCTCCTTTAGATCTGGCTTTTCTTTGCTCTTCCTTCATCTTATATTCCTCTTTCCTCTGTTGGGCACTTGGTTGGTAACCCAGCCCGAAACGATCCTTCTTGGTTATCATGTTTTTGGCTCTTAGGTTTCATTGTAATTTCTTACCCAGCCCTTTTCCTACTTTGGCTCCTCGGCCTAAAGTTTCCGTGACGGTCATCTTGGTACAATTAGATAACCCGGGGTAGGGGATCCGACTTCCCTCCGAAACAAACGTGTCATTCACTAGTTCCAATGCTCGGAACGAGCATTTTGCAGCATTCTGCAGCATCTTCATCATTTTGAATGTAGGGGGCGTCTGATGTCACTGAAGCAAAAATTTCCTGCTCTGCCTCTACTGTGACTAATTTGCCTTCGACTAAAAATTTTAACTTTTGATGCAATGATGAGGGGACAACTCCTGCGGAGTGGATCCATGGTCTTCCCAACAAGCAGCTGTAAGATGGTTTTATGTCCATCACCACAAAATCGATCACATATTCCGCTGGTCCGATCAATAGGAGCACCTCAATTTTCCCCATTATTTCTCTTTGCGTACCATCAAAGGCTCTTACCGAATTGTGGCAGGGCTTTAGGTGAGAACCATCTATTGGCAGTTTTTGCAGGGTCACCATAGGCAAGACGTTCAATGCTGACCCGTTGTCGATCAGTACGCCTGGTGCTACATACCCTTTGCAGTGGGTAGTGATGTTAAGGGCTTTGGTGGACCCCATTCCTCCTTCAGGGATCTCATCATCACTGAACGTTATATGATTATAGGCAGTGATATGCCCCACTATCATGTCCAGATTTGTCACAGAAATGTCCTGGGGCACAAAAGTTTGATTCAAGATTTTTTAGTAGTAGCGTCCGGTGCTTTTCTCAACTCAAGAGTAATTCCGAGATCGTGATCTGGCGGTTGCTTTCGTAGTTGTTCCACTACGTTGTACTCGCTATGTCTCAAGAACTTCAGAAATTCTTTGGCCCGGCCTCGCGATTCGCTCATTTATCTTTGGGGGAGGTTCTTCTCCAAATATCTGCGTGGGGCTAACTGCTGTATTCTTCCCCTTATCTTTTTCAGCTGCTTTCAAAGCCTCGAAGGAGTAACATCTGCCGCTCCTTGTGAAATGGCCTGCCTCACCAGCGTTTACATCGTTCTAGCTTTGTTGGTCTTTCAGCGTAGGCTCTTTTACCTGACTGTGTTCTGGTTTTTCTGGCGTGGTCACATTTACAACATAATTCCAGGGGGTTTGCCGCATATCTTTGAATGGGAATGGAGATGGTGCTGAAATGATGATCTTGGGATTTATCTTGTTGGTTTCCCCTTGGGAGGCACCTGCATTCCCTAGCCTGGGGGAGATGATAAAAGGTCTATCCTTCCCGTATTTAGATTTGGGGCTATCCGTCATGTGTACGTCCGACCTCTTCTTCCCCATGGGCTCCTCGAAGAATTCTATTTGCTTTTTATTCATCAATTGCTGCACCAATTTCTTGAACTCATCGCACTCTTGGATATCATGCCCTTCAGTCTGGTGGAATTCGCAATACACTCCACATCCCTTCCGCCTTGTTATCATGCCTTTGTCGATCACACGAGCCATGCATAACTGTTAAAATACCCACCGTAATGGAGATTTGATTTCTGACACATCATCCTTAATCCTCCTGGTAAAGTATTCTTTAATAACATTTACTCCTCTGTTCCCATGATTAGGCAGCGGGTTGTTGGCTACACTCGGCTCTTTAAACTTCAATATCCCGGAATCGATTAAGTTCTGCACAAGTTTTTTGAAAGCAAGGCATTTCTCAGTGGGATGTCCAGGGGTACCGCCGTGATAGTCGCAATGCGCGTTCGGATTATACCAAGACGGGAAGGGCGGATTGACAGGAGTAACGATGTATGGACGGACCAGGTCTGCTTCATACAACTGGGAATAAAGTTCTGAGTACGAAACAGGTAGGGGAGTGAAAGTTCTTCTCTCATTCTCTTTTCTGGGGATTCTCTCATCTCTTTGATTTGAGTGTTGTGTTTTTCCCACAGGTGCTTGTGGCTGTGAGACTGTGAAGTTCTTCGGGGCGGTATAAGTGCTGGTGGTGTTTACTTCATTTCTCTTGTTATACTTCCGAGACCCTTCCCCGCCATCAATCCTACCACTCTTAATTGCTAGTTCAAGGGACTCCCCAGTTCTGATTAAGTCAGCAAAGCACTGCGTTGTGTTATTAATGAGGCGATCAAAGAGTGCCCCTTTCAGAGTATTAACAAATAACGGCGTAATTTCATGTTTCGAGATGGGTGGCTGAATTTGGGTGGCCACTTCCCGCCACCTTTGGGCGTATTGCCGCAGGCTTTCGTTGGACTTCTGCCCCATATTTTCCATCATAATTCTACTGGGGGTCATGTCTGTTACATGCTTGTATTGCTCAGTAAATGCTCTTGACAGATCTTTCCATGTCTTAACATTTGCTTTGCTCAACTGGGTGTACCACCGTAACGCCGCTCCAATTAGGCTGTCCTGGAAACAATGGATCAGTAGCTTTTCGTCCTTATGGTAGGCCGCCATCTTTAGACAGTACATTGTTATGTGTGCGGAAGGACACGTGGTTCCATCGTATTTGTCGAACTCTAGCGTTTTAAATTTTGGCGGTAGGACAAAATCGGACACCAGACTTAAGTCGCTAGCGTCATTTCCTGATTCTTCATTAGATTGTAACGTTTTAAATTTTTACTCCATGAGGCAAAACCTTTCCTCCCACTTTTTCTCTACCTCAGTCCTGATCCTTTCAACCATGTTCAGGTCCGGCACCTCTTCTTCATAGAGTGCTTCAGCATCGAGGGGTTAAGTCTCAGGTGCCCCTATTTGAAAACTAGATGACATTCCTACAGGGTCAATATACACCTTCCTAGTCGGGTTTGGTGCAGTTGGTTGAACCTTGTAGTGAGCTGGGGTACCCTCTGGCTCTTGAATGGTTTCTCCTTCGACTCTTTTTCCAAGACTCTTAGCCAACAACGCGGTTATGTCGGATACTATAGATGCTTGTGACTGCGCAATCTGATCACTGAGGCTTCTCTAGGCCTCTTCAAGCCTTGTCTCGAGCTCTTTTTGCCCTTTTTCTAGACTGATTATCCTGTCTTCCATGAGTTTGCTTTGTAACCGGGTAAAGTATGGGTGATGAATGATTGCGGGTTAACTACACACAATGCCACAACATTCATAATGTTAATATGGTTGCAAGAAATAAATGCATGTATAATGATGCGAATGTCATGATGCAAATGCAAGAATGCATGTAGGTAAGGTACTGATTCCGCTGGTAATCACCCTTTTGAACTACTTCCACGGGAATTAAAGGGTCTAGATTACAACAGAGTTCATGTTACAAAATAAAGATCCCTAATACAAAAGATCTAATTACAACCCAGAGTCCTATAGATAAGCTCTAGCTCTATCTCCTAATTTTCCAATTGCCCTGAGCAGCTTGAGGAACCTGAGAGCTTCTTCCATTTCTAGGACTATGAAAGGTCAGAGTGTCTCAGCCTCGACAGCTAAATCATTCACATGCCTGGCGACTCGCTGTATGTCCACCATCAAGTTTGCGTAATACTGGTCCCTGTCATGTACCATCCGGGCAGCGTCGCACAGTCTTTTTTGCCAATAGGTGTCCCCTCTAGCTGTAGCTTCCTCGAACACACTAATTCTTTCCTTGTAATCCTCAACAGTTGCTTCGATGGACTCAATTCGTGCTCGTAACATGCTTACTTCGCGCTCTCTTTCTTGAAGCTCAATGAAACCATTTCTGTGGCAGTACATTCGAAGTGAGTGTTCAACTTCCGCCACATTTCCTTTTAATTCGCCATTCTGACTTTGGCTTTGCTCCAGACTTTGAATAGTATCATCGTACAGTTTTTGCATCTCTAACATTCTATTCCGGCTACTCATAGACTTTCTTTTCCATACGGCGACGCTTTTTTTCTCATGATGGACAGCTTATTTTCCCTTGCTGATTTCTTACCTGAATCTTTCCTTTTCCTGATCAATGGCCTTCTTGGAGGACCGTTTTTCTTCTTCCATAGCCTACCGGCAACTTTCTATCTCTTTCTCGATTGCTCTCTTGCTGATTTCTCGTTCTTCTTCCACCAAACGGATGCCATTCATTCTTTCTCTTTCCACAGCTATGAATTGACTCCGGCCGACCTTTTGTATTTTTGCTTGTAGTAGAAGGGCATCTTTTTGATAAAGAGCATTCTTGTCGTTCAAATCTGCATTTAATTTCTTCAACTACATAATGATCCCGCCCCGCTCGTCAACCTCTAAGCTTGCCTTATAGAGCTCGCTCGCATGTTGGGTCTGTTGGATGTCCATTTTTCTTTTAACTTCTTCGAGTTCATTCCTTAAGATGTCAGCTTCAGACGGTACCACCCTTGTAAGCTCTTCGAGTGACACTGCTGGTCCTTGATCAGATTCGGGAATCACATTATTAACCCTCAAACGTCTCCAAAGATCGTAGTCTGGGGTAGTCATGTGCCCGGTATCTCCTTCCACCTTGATCCGGTAACAATGGTCCCAGGCCCTCATGATGGTCTGAATTTTTCCTTTGAACTCCCATTTGAAAAGAAATTCAGTTTGGCTTAATCCGACGGTATTGGGAATGAACTGTCGTGATCCGAACTGTCGAGACACTAAAAGCGGAGCACAAGCGATCCCTCCATGCAATCCCAACATCATCAGCCAGTTGAAATCACCACAACTGTATAGAAAATAATTAACTTTGCCGAGCTATGGGACCCTCCATGCTATGTCTTCATCTTGAATGTTCCTGAAGAAACTAGTCCACATTTTTGTTTTCAAATCCTCTCGCCATTCCTTTGCTAAGTACTCCCGTAAAGGTGAAAAACCTTGGAAGGATATCCCCGGCAGGACCCTCGTTGGTGTCTTCCACATGTGACTCTGAATCCATACTTGTAACAGCTATGCGCATCCTCGAAAACGTCATTCTTCATGTTTCCGGCTAGCATTTAAGGAAATAAAAGTCTCGACCAAGATTGCTGGTACTGGGTTTGCTTTCCGTTTTACTCGCTCAAATAAGTCCAGAATGGCTATGTCAATGTTCCCGAGTACTCTTGGAAAGATCACCAAGCCATATATTCCTAAAGCGAACAGGTCCATTTTCTTTGCCTCGTCTGGATGTGTCGGTATGATATCCCGAATACTTTCCCATGCAAAGACTGTATTGTCTCCTCGGATCTGAAGGAGGCCATTAACCCAATCGTCACTCATTCCCGCAAAGGTTTTGAGTTTCGCAGTGTAATTCTGATTCCTCGGAGGCTTTGTGTAGATCCAATCTTCCTGAATATTTTTCTGGTTAAGTAAAGCAGTGTATTCTTCTACCGTAGGCATCATGTCCTGCCCATTGAAGGTGAAGCAGCAAAAAGCCAGATTCCAGAACTGGACTATAGCTCGGAGTAGGGGCTGGTTAATCCGAACATATAACAGCTGTGCAATGTCACCATAACTATCACAGAACAAGTCTTGTAGTCTTCGGTCCCATCTTTCCCAAATGCTTTGAAGATCCCATAAGTCGTTCTGTTGGAGACTCACATAGGTGTACCCTGCTATTACGCGTTCATTTGGCAAACTGTCTCCTTGGGTTTTCTGGTTGACCTTTGACCAATGTCTGACTGACAAATTAAGCTCTTCTTTCCTAAGACACCTTTTTTCCATGGTGAAAGACTTTCTGATCAGGCAAACCACTTGATCCGGTACATTTATGTGATGCAAATACATGATGTATGAGAAAAAAAACAAAAGCGAAAAGAAAACAAGTCAGTGCCAGATAAAATTAATAAATATAAAAATAAAAGGACAAAATTAAACAGAATAAACACACAAAACAACCATATTTATCCCGTCTAAAACACCTAAGGTTATCCGCATGGCTCTAACAAGGTAGGTTTCTATGTTCTCTACATGCAGTCATGGTTCTAGGAGGTACCCGAATTGTCCTTGCTGTCCCCTACTAAGGGTAGCAAGGCCCCCGATCATCACCCATTATAGGCTCCTTTCAACCGAGTTCAATTCAGGGGGACCCATTCGCTTATGCCCGTACGAAGGAATGATATCCTTACGAAAGCATAAGGTACTCGAGCCCCGAAGGTACTTGCTAGGCCCATACGGGAGAACGATATCTCCATGAAAGCATTAGCGTTTTCCCCCCACTTAAAAAAAACGGGTTTATATTCCATATTTTAAATGCGTTAAAATAAACGCGCAATTATGACCGAATGTTAATTTAATAGTCACTTTAATCCGGAACTTTCAATATTAGTAAAGCGGTAATTATTTTAAAAGCTTGACTCTCATTTGTTTTTTGAAAAAAAACAAAAAATGTCCCCAGTGGAGTCGCCATTTGTAGCGATGTCTCTTATTTATATCGCTAAAAAACGAGGGTTTTCGAAGTGTTTTTGAAAGGTGTTCGTGATTTTTTGGATATAAAATATTTATTCCGTGGGGTTTTAAAAAAACCGCATTTTAAAAAAATGGAGTCGCCACCGGCCACTTAGGTAGGCCGGACACCATAAAACCAGAGATTCAAAAAATATTGGGTTCGGGAGTCGGTTACGGATGGGGAAGGATTAACACCCCCACACCGCCCAAAATTGGTACTTTAATAATTACTTCTTTATTAATATTAAATTTTCCGGATTAAAGTGACAATTATTTTAAAATTCGGTCATAATTGCGAATAAATTTTAAGGGCCCCGTTATCCGAGAGTAAACGCCCAACCACTATCACTACGCTTGATACTGGCCCCGTTTACACTCGGATAAAAGGGCACCGTATTAACAATTTATGTACCATATGAAATCTTAGTGACAAAAATACAAGACATAACAGATAATTTAAAAACAATAAATATTCACATAACAGAATACTAATATAACATAAATGAAATACGTAATTAAAACACACATATACATACCAAGCTTAATATTAGATAAAAGCAAACTTAACATGCCACAATAACAAGGTAGGAATAAATACATATATAGACAAAACACATATTTCAAGAAGACATACATATTAGTAATAAAACATATTTCAACATATATGGGACAATATATTATACATAAAAAGAAAATACACTAACATGTAACCTAAAAAGCCAAGAGAACATATACACATACAAAAATACAAAATATACCGTGTACGAATCAACTAGAACATAACATGCTTAATATGAATAACCGAACAAAAAAGATACATAATCGTTATAAACCTAACACACATATACATATGAACATAAAATACAAGGCATATACGAGGGATATATAATAAGACAAAAGACTACATTAACATATACGATTATAATACGAACATGAGTATTTACATAGAAACAGGACAGAAATGAAAAGAAATAAAAGTCAGTGGCAGAAATTAAAGGATAATAATATGCAATTTAAAGACGAAAATACAAAATAGACAGAACCTAAAAGGAACAAAACTGTAATTAGACCAAGGGGCAGACCCGAAATGAAAAGTTCAAAAACGCGGGATGGTTCAAGGGGTAATTTTACCATTTAAAATTGATTCAGTGTAATTTAGGGACTGGATTGCAATATTTTGAAATAGAAGGGGGACCAGAGTTGTAAATATACCATGCGGCGAGACAGAAGTGAAAATATTGGAAACGCGGGGGGATTTAGTATGTAATTTACCCATTTCACAAAATAATAGCAGCTATAAAAACCCCTATTTTAGGCCGAAACCAATTTTTCGGCCATTTCTTTCATTTTTCAGTTTTATAACCAAGCTCTCTCTCTCGTTTTCTCTCAACTCGTTCCCATGAAACCCAGAATCCGACGGCCGGCCGCCGTATTCTCCACCGCCGGCCGCCGCTAACCGGCGTCGGCGAGCCTCAAAAACACACCAAAATAACCCCCATCTCACCCTCTACACGAATCCGAGGTTGGATTCAGAGGAAAAGCCTCCATCTGCCCTAGATCTAGGAAATACGAAACGAAAAACCCATTTTTTTAACCCAAAACGAAACTACAAGGGGTCTCCCACTCCTTTCAGTTCACCGTATCTGGCTTGGGGAAGCCGAAAAGGCTTGTCACTGGTGAGGGGAGACCCACAGACGGCGACGGTAAGACCTCTAACTCTCTTTTTTTTTACCTCTCTTTTGTGTATGCATGCAAAAAATAAAAAAGGGGAAACGAGTATTTACCACTGGACTGACTTTTTGTATTTCTTTCCTTTCGATTACAAATTTGCTTGTTTCGATTACAACTTGTTCTGTTCTCTTTTACAAAATATTTGTTTCGTACATATATATGCCTGTCTTTGGTTTTGGTACAAGTTGTATAATACTTGCTTTTTCAGATCTGGACTGCTAACTGACATATTTCTTTTCTTGTCGTGTTTTGACATGTTCTAAGCGCGGTGGTTGAAGATCAGCATGGTGCAGCATGGTGGCGGTGTGGGCTCTGTATTCGGCCAGATGTGTTCTCGGCCGATAGATCAGATCTGATCTAACGGTCGGGATGGCTTGAAGGATGAACGGCCTAGATGAAGCCTCGGTTGGTGAAACGGCTCCAGATCGTGCCACGTGGGGCTCAGCAGTCGAGGGGTCAGAGCGCGTGGGGCTCACGCACCCGTGGGATATCAAAGAGTTCGCGCGTGGACTGCACGCGCGTGGCACTCGAACGGTCCAGACGTGTAGTGCACGCGGCTGGCAGATATTTTTGTTCCTTGGTTGAATCGTGGCAGTTGGATCAGATCTTGATCCAACGGCCCATAGTCACCTGCACACACAATAATTGTAATTAGATAGGGTTTGGGTTTGGGCCAACCGGGCCTTGTAATAATATTAGATTTGTAATTGGACTTGGACTGTAATTTATTTATTTGGTTTAATATATAATTTTTTTTGGATTTCATTTTATATATTAGCCCAATAATAATATTAATAGTATAACAACAACACACATACGATAATACAAACGTATATACTTATGCAAACATTAATTAATATAACATACTAGCATACGTACATATAATCATACACATAATTGACTTAACATCTACACACATTAAACAAATACGCTCGTACTAAATATAGATGCATACGCGACACACATACACCGTATTTAATACGTATACATCATAGTTTATAATATATATGCACACATATATTAATAACACTCATGCACATAATAAACATATAATATAATACAATGTATACATGCAACACTAATATGTATTTACAAATAAAAATGAGTGATTACAGAAAACTATTAGTCAACTGACGATAAACAACTTGAAATAACGTGACAAAACTCTACGATAGTGCACGACATGATAGCAGTGTCATACAGACAAATATGCTGACTTTACATCATGATACATCAAGCAAAAATATTTTTTTCTTTTGAAGTGTCATTCTGTCAAGTTATTTCAAGTTGTTTATCGTTAGTTGACTAACAGTTTTCATCCGTAGAGGGGTCATTTTTACCCAAAATGAAATGTTAGAGGTTAAATTAATTCAAAAAAGAATAGAGGTCAAAATATTTATTCAGCCAAACGCTATATATTTTTATTTTATGCCTAAAGCTTATTAATAAACTTTTAGCAATAATATAATAAAACAATACCATTCTTTATCGAGTAAAAGCCTTTAACCTTAAAGAAAACAATGCATGTAAAATCGACTATTGCACTTCCAATGTAAAAACGAATCCCAATAATAAAGACAAATCGAAAACTGATGGAGGTAGGATCAAAAGTTGGGAGGATAAAACTTTATTAAGTCTTTAAATTTAAAAAAAATTAAAAAGATTAAAGATCTTATTAGAGTAATATTTTAAACTTAAAAGGACCTCAAATATTATTATACTAAAATATTTGATAGTTCCGTACTTGAATTGAAGTACATGAAAACATACTGAAAATATATAATAAATATGGTCTAGAAATATAAAGTCCTCCGAGTACCAAAATCTTAGCTGCCAAAAATATTTGTAAGGAAAAACTAGGGGAGAATGAGCTAGAAGGCTTATTGTATCCTCAAGGTGCGATATAAAAGTAACAACCAAATAGAACACGGAATATCAAGAAAACGTAAAGCAGACGTCTTGCTTTTCAATAAAGGGAAATGTAATACACACGTCATGCTCATCAAACAAAAAGGAATACAAGAAAAGTATTATTCCCTAAACTACCTATCATTGTCAGAACCTGAAATAAAGGTGGCCTTACCATCCGAATTACGGATGAAGCAGAATAAAAAAGGTGACATTACCGTCAGAAGCGGACGAACAATAGTAGAACATAATGTGGCCTTACCATCCGAGGATGAACCATAGCAGAACAAAAGCAAGTCAGAACTCTCAGAAAAACCTTTACCCAAATCCCGATTAAATAGCTAGAATTATTATATGATGACCAAACAGATAACATACAACATCAACAGAATTGTCGCATCGGTTCATAAATAACAGAAATTTCAGTAAAACTCATAATATAACATGCTTTCAGAATCACGGAATAGTAACACCAAAAATCATGTCATAACAAACAATACATAAAAATCAAAACATAGCACCAGGGGAGAAACACACCTTAGTCAATTAGTAATCACTACTGAGCACAATTGTCACGACCGACAATATTTGCTATAACAGTAAAAGAGCTTATGAATCAATGAACACTAATATAAGTAATCTAAAATTGAACCATTAGTCCAAACTTATTATCCAAATATCTAATTATCTTACCTGTAACTCTTTGAGAGATCGAAGGGGAAGTTTGAAATGTATCTGGTCTAATTGGAGATCGTACTGGTGAGTCGTGATTGATCGCCTTCAACAGAGAACATTCAAATTAGTCTAACAATATCATAAATAGTACGCAGTTGAGTAAATAAATAATTAAAGAGCTAAACGAAGGGTTTCGAGTTGGAATATGGTAAAAACATATTGTTGAACATAAATCGAGAGGTCAAATTTAGTTAGACTAGGTCATCAGGGAAAAGTCAACGGTTTAGTCAACGACTCAACTCGGTTCAACTGATTTGGGTCAGACTGTTCAAATAGACCAATTAGATCATAATTTAAGTCGCCATATCAGGTTGTGGTTCGAGTCATAACGGTTTAGATAGGACATAATTTATACTGACTATATATATAGGGTAAAACTTTGATACACAGGCTGTGTAAAATTAATTTTACACAAGCCTGTGTGTTTACATTATAAATCAAAATTAAATCTAAACCCTAAAAAAATTAAACCCCAAACCCTAAACTCTAAACCCTAACCTTAAATTTTAAACCCTACAACCCAAACTCCTAAACTCTAAACTAAACCCCTAAAACTAAAAGGTCTGTGTAAACTAAAATTTACACAAAATGTGTATTGAAGTTTTTCTCATATATATATATTTATACATGTTATAACAAAAGTATTGGTACAATGTAAAAAATGTAAACGTATTTTTTTAACAATTTCTACCTAGGGAGAGGGGGAAGGAAAATTTTTACTCTTAATGGGTCTTGAACCCACAACTTAGGGGAGGAGAGAGTGTCAATTGAGAACTTCAACCACCTACTTTAGAGATTATTGACATGTAAATGTATTTTCATAAACACCATATATAGGTACATGATGGAACTAATAATTAGTTTATAATGTACACATATAAACAAATAAGTATAATAGTAATTACGATGCTAACAGCATCATTAATATATATATATATACGTATATACATATATTAAAGAAACAATATATATATAATGGTAGTTTGCATACACATTGTTAAAAGCTATTAGTAAAATAATAATAATAATAATAATAATAATAATAATAATAGGTTTAAATAAAAACAGCAAGCATGTAAATATACATAAACATGTATAAAGGGGTGTTCACGGGCAGTTAATCGTACTGGAACGATTTATTGGTACGGTTACCGGAAACATGTATAAAGGGGTGTTCACGGGCAGTTAATCGTACTGGAACGATTTATTGGTACGGTTTTGATATTTTGTGAACCGTTATCGTTCTGTTTAAATCGGTTATCGTTTAAACGGTTAACCGCTTTATTCAATACGATTACTCGGTTAACCATAAACCGTTTTATATTATTATTAATAATAAATAATATATAATTATTACTACTAATTTTAATTTTTTTTTAAAAATATCAACCAAATAAATTAAAATAAAGTCTTTAATAATAATAATAATATAGTGCAATATCATGACCATAAAATATTATGGCAGAAACATCAGACTAAAAATATTATGCCATAAAGTATTAAAGGCATACTAACAACATACTAAAAAGCATTCTCATGGCAAAATCCTTACATAAAATATCATGGCCATAAAGTCTAATAAAATCATTACATCAAATACTAAAAGCAAAGCTTCCCATCAAAGCTCCATCATACGACATAAATTGAAAATATTTGTATTCATAGAATTATTTATATTACATTATCTAAATTTTTATTAAAAGCAACATGTTATTAATACAATTAAATATTAAATATACTTTTTAAATAATTTTTATAAGTATTATATTTATATAGAAATAAAATATAATATGAAAAAATAATGTTATGGTCTCGGGTACACATATTAAATAATTTGAATTATTAAGTTATAAATAATTTTAATAAGTATAATATTTATTTTTATAAAAATATAATATATTTATTTAACAAATTATTAATACAATTACTTGAACAAACTAATAATTTTCTCTCAGCTGCATGAAAACAACATAATACAATATATATTTTAATTCACATGTGAGTTGTGTTTAGTTAGCTGTAATTATACTGGTGTAAATGTGTTATAGTTAGATATTAGTTTAGTTGTACTTACACCGGTGTAAATACATTATAGTTAGCCAAAAATATGAAATTAATTGCACAAATATAACCAAAGCAATCAAGTAAATATGACCAAAGCAAAATTAATTGCACAAATATAATGAAATATTAGTAATAATCAATAAATTAAGTTTAAATATAAAATTAATTTTAAATTTTATCATTTTTTTCATTTAACCCTTTAGCCAAAAATTGTAATTGTTCATGTCCTGTGCAACTGTTAATTTTACCTGTATGATTACCATACCAATTTTCCAATTTTTACCCATATCTTTGGAAGGCTTCGGCTCCACTAGCCCTTCCAAGGTCGTTCCCTCAATGGTAGCCACCAAGTCTACATCCTTGATTAGCTCAACAGCATTCGGCACCTTGGTCCTAACCCTCGCGTCTCGATGAACCGAAATTATGCATTGTTTACGAGGATCCAAAATGCAAACACAATCGACAAAAGGGATAAGGAGTGCATTAATCTGGTCAAGAAAATCTAAACCCATGACAAAATCATAGTCATCCAAGTAAATTACCTCGAATGTTTCCTTGTCTTTCCATTCTTCAATGTGAAACTCCACGCCTCGTGCCACTCACACGGTTGGAACACCTTTGGAATTGACGATCTTGATTACCCCAGTTGACTCCTCAGCCTTCAAACTAAGCTTGTCGAAAGCTTTCTTGGACATAAACAAGTGAGAAGCTCATGTGTCCATAAAAGCATTTCTCCTCTGACTCGCAACGTCGATGTCCACGAACATCAACCCTCTCTGCTTCTGGCCTTTCCATGCCTTGGTAGAACTCAACAACATCGAACCAAGCTTCAAAGCCTTGCTGCTCTCGGGCTTGTCCTCCTTAGACAGTTTGACCCGATCCGAGAACTCTTTCACTAAATAAGGCCCTTTGCATCAGTAACACTCTGATCGCTTCGCCTCTACCCTTGACTACTTTGTAGCTTGCAATCACACCAAGTTGACATTCCCTTTCTTCTTGCTCGTCATCCCCATCTTCGATAGCCTCGGGCGGCTCTTCTTGTGATAGTCTTTCACCAAGTATGGACCATCACAATTGTAGCACTTTAAGGGCCATTGATCTTCATTTCTCATGGCTTGACGAACCTGTTGGGCTCCCCATCACCATCACTAGAACAATGATCATCCTCGTCTCCCCCATCATTGCCCTTTCCACGGGGATTGGAAGACTTGGACTTCCCAACTTTGAACTGAGCTATGGCATCGACTGTGGTCAATGCTTTAGAAAGTTTCTCGACTCTCCTCTACTCAAGCTCTATTTGGGCCCATCTTTGAAGTCCATCCATGAAGTAAGAGAAGCCCTATGTTTCACTTAAGTCCATAATTTAAAGCATGATCTCGATGAACTGACTGACATAGTCTGGGATGAAACCCTCATGTTTCAATTACCGTAACTTTTTTTGAGCCTCTTGTTGAGTGTTCGTCGGGTAGAATTGGTCCCTGAACTCAACTCAAAACTCTTTCCATGTCTCAAAAGGAATGTCCCTGCTCTTCTCCTTAGAGCACCTGTGTCGCCACCACAAAAAACGACATCAGTTAAATACATTGAAGCAATGTTTAAATTTTTCGCATCATCCTTGATATTTGCAGCCCGAAAATACTTCTCTATGCCCTACACGAAGTTCTCAACATCTTGGGCTGATCGGTTTCCCTTGACCTCTTTTGGCTTTACGATGTCCTTCCTTGGCTTGGATACAGTTGGCGCTGCTCCATTCTTCAAGGCAACCTTGTACAGAAATAGGCCTACCTTCATCTCCTCTAGCTTCAACTTCAAAGCCCTTGCGTCGGCTTTAAGGGCATCACTCCTTTCATTCGCGCTGTTGGTAACCTGGTCGAGTCTGTCAACTCTTTTTTCCAGCGTAGCCACAGTATCCCTCGAACTCGCTCTCTTGATTTGCCCAGCAAGGGTCTCCACACCCTTTGCCGCAACATATCCTTCTTCACATGCCATCTCGATTAGTGCCTTGCTCGAACACTCTCTCTAATACCACTTGTAACGGGGCTAGCGTTTTGACATAGCTAACTGTGCGCCCTTAGTCAATGTTACTTAGACAAACGACTAAGTCAGCCTTAGAACTCCCTTTAGAAGATCAAATTCTTCCTAGGCACTAAGAACGCTGAATCGTTCTAGCAGAAGCAAACAATTGAGAAGACAACTCAAGAACAACGCTAAGAACGCTCAAGAATAGAAGAGAGGTTTAGAGTAAATGCCTTTTTACTTAGAGAATTGATAATTCAAATGAGATGGGGGAAGGCCTCTATTTATAGTTGAGTCCCCTTACATCTGATGGTCCCTAATGATTTACATCGATGGCTATGATCGAAGCCCACCAACCACAATAGCATAATATCATAATATTCCCTAGAATCAATATGCTATCTATGGAAACAAATTCTATGTTTTCATGGAAAGTTTACATATGTCAAAGTGGTTGTCTTCTAGAATCCCCCACGGATCTGGCTATGTTTGGTGGTCTCTTTAAGCCCAAAATCTCCTTCAGAACCTCTTGGGCAACTATGTGTGCATGTGACTCGGGCTCGAACTGGCGGTATGTGACAATATACAATACATAAGCTTATTTTCCACCATTTTTTATGATATTAATTGCAATTAATATTTACTTTATCATTTTATGATAAATGAATGGTACATTGTTATTTGAACTATTAATTGTGTTATTCTTTATTTTTCAATGTTTAACGGCATATTGCTTGAACTATTTTGCAAGGTAACTCCAAAAGTAGAAAAACATGAATATTTGTGTCGTTTGTCCCTCCAAATGTTTGGGCTTTTAGAGGTTCTAGGGGATGAACAAGTCATCCTTTGAATCATAAAAGGAAAAAATATAGGAGAGAATTGTGCTTCACATTCTCACATTTTTAGGCAAGATACCAAAATACATAGTCAAGATGTTGTCAATTTACAAGATAATCTCGAGGATTTTAATATGTAGTCCTATTATAATGCAAAGCTCAATGGCCACATATCAAATTACTTGTCAAAAATGTCATTTACGCTGATTGTACGGTTTACTTGTGACTATCCGTGATCTAACCACAAAATTTATCCCATAAATTTTTTATGAGAATGAATTTAACATAAAATTTGGAAATTATTTTGTCGGGATTAAGAAAAGAAAGTCTTTTGTTCAATCACTCCTTTTTCATTTTCTTCATTGAGAGAAGAAAAATAAGGTTCATAAAATTTGATTATTTACATGGTTCTCTGCATTGTTTATATATATAATTAGCTCCATGCATCATTAAGACATTTTGGTATGACAATTTTCTTTCAGGGTAGTCGTGATTTTCTTGCATGCAATCATAATTAGTCTCAAATGATCAATGTACACGTAGCCTGTCGATCGTAACGTACGCAAAAGGTTACACAAAATGAACAAAGAGCAAAGCGGTGTTCTAAAGGCATGGGAGGCCACCGTGCGCAAAACACATGCTGCAAAAAAACGTGCAAACAGCATTTTTGGGACAATAACTATGGCCACTACAGCGGAGGATGATCTTGAAAATCATAATGATAAAGGGGATAACGTATCTGGGGAGCCATACCTAGTAGAGAAAATTCTGCCCAACGGGGATTATTTTACCGGGCAGTGGTATGATAATTTTCCCGAGGGGCAAGGGAAATACCTATGGACCGACGGATGCATGTACTTAGGAGAGTGGCATAAAGGCAAAACTACGGGAAAAGGAAGGTTCAGTTGGCCATCGGGTGCCACTTATGAAGGGGAGTTCAAAAGTGGATATATTGACGGGATTGGTATATATACTGGGCCTAGTGGGGATACATACAAGGGGCAATGGGTGATGAACTTTAAACATGGTAATGGCATAAGGCTATATCCAAATGGGGATTGGTATGATGGCGAATGGCGTCGTGGTTTGCAGGAAGGACTTGGGAAATACCAATGGCAAAACGAAAACCATTATATAGGTGAGTGGAAGAATGGGATGATTTGTGGCAATGGTACTTTTGTCTGGAGTAATGGGAATAAATACGATGGCCAATGGGAAGAGGGTTTGCCCAATGGAAATGGAACTTTTTATTGGCCTGATGGAAGTTTTTATGAGGGAAATTGGAGTAAGGATCCTGGAGAACATAATGGGACATATCACCCTTCAGAGTCCTCCCAAGCTGAAAATATCGACTGGGATCCTCAGTCTGTGTATGCTGAGTTGGCTGATTGTAAGATCTGCCCAAGAGAAAATGTTTCGATCATGCCATCCCAAAAAGTGTTGGCATGGTATACGGCGAAGACCGATGACAATCAGAGGAGGTTGTCGGTCGATGGGAGGGCAAGCATTAGCATGGAAAGGCCAGATAAAATGCACATGTGGGAGAGTGATGATGATAGTAATGATTGTCCGGAGCCCAGGAGAGAATCGGACTCTGAGATCTCATGTATTCAACATCAACATGATGATACAAATCCTAAGTTCAACCCCGATTTGCCATTGAAAGTGCCCAAAATTGGAAAAAGACCAGGAGAAACTATATCCAGAGGGCACAAGAACTACGAACTTATGCTCAATCTACAATTGGGAATCAGGTGTCATTCTCTATATTATTAATATTTTTTTTCTTGTATTTCTACCTTTTTTTAATTAATTTTCTAAGTTCTAACAACTTTATTACAGAATTGTGCGTGGTAGTCAACATCTTTGATATTCAATTAGGAAAAGCTAACTAGTATTGATAATTGTATTTTGCTTTCCTTCCTTCCAATTAGTTGTTTAAGTTTTATGGGATAAGCCAAAAGAGACTTAAAAAGTTTGACCACAAAAGGAAACATATTTAAGTTCTTTTGGAAGATTGGAGAAAAACTTTAGGGTAAAGAAAGTACAATATACACATAAAAATAACTATACATATGGTGAGTATAATGATGAAATGAAACGATAATACTTATTCAAGCTAAACATGGCTCAAATGATGAAATTCATTTTGATTGAACCAATTGATTCTACCAATCCAATAAGTGCTTAGAGGTCTCATCTATTCCTTAATGAGTTTATTCACTAAAATTGTGTTATATCTTCATTTTAATGAAAACTACAACTATAAAAATACATTAAAGAACAATGACTTAATAACAATTTATACTCGTTAATTTAATCTATCTATTTATTCTGTGGTGAATGAAAGATTAAGTACAAATATAAATAAAATGTTTACTTGTTCTAATACAAATCTTGATAAACACATGTGAAACACATCCCTTTTCTTCCTTTGTACTAATTCTACATGAAATTACTGTATCATTTTCTTTCTTAAATTTCATAAAATTCCTCTGATAACTATATGCTTTACGAGAGATTACACAGGCATTCTGTGGGAAGGCCTGCTCCAGCAACATCTCTTGATCTAAAGGCAGCAGCTTTTGACCCTAAGGAAAAAATATGGACAAGATTTCCAACAGAAGGCAGCAAGTACACTCCTCCACATCAGTGTTGCGAATTTAAATGGAAAGATTATTGTCCAGTAGTTTTTAGGTAAGGCATATTATGTGATTCATTTGCTATTATTTATCCCGTCTACATGGTTTGCGAGTAACTTCAAACTACAATATGTATAAAGGGCTTTAAGGAAGTTGTTCAAGGTGGACCCTGCAGACTACATGATATCAATATGTGGGAACGGTGCACTTAGAGAACTATCTTCCCCTGGTAAAAGTGGTAGCTTCTTTTACTTGACAGAAGATGATCGATACATGATAAAGACAATGAAGAAATCAGAAGTAAAAGTAAGTTATCTACTTTGACACCTTTTATATCTAGTTTCAAAGTAGTGATGATTCCATTAACTTAATAACTAATCTTGATTTGTTGTATAGGTGTTTATAAGGATGCTCTTTGCATATTATAACCACGTTCGAAACTTTGAGAACACGTTGGTCATTAAATATTATGGCTTGCACTGCGTAAAGTTAACAGTGCCCACTCAAAGAAAGGTCAGCGAATAATATTGTCATACAATCCAAATTTATTTTGCTTCTAGAAATAATAACAATGACATTGCGACTGTTGTGAGTATAATAATGTTTTAAAGGATGCAATTGATAGAACTGACAATCCAGGTACGATTCATTATCATGGGGAACCTGTTACGCTCCGAGTATACAATTCATAGGCGCTTTGATTTGAAAGGATCTTCTCTCGGACGCATAACAGATAAGTCTGAGTCTGAGATCGACAATACTACCATACTTAAGGACCTTGATTTGAATTTCATATTCAAACTGCAAAAATCTTGGTTTGACGAGTTTTGCTGGTAAAATACAGTTTCTTCCTTTTTGTTCTCTACCTGAATCTTTCCACCTTAAAGAAACTGAGCACATGTTAAATAATTACAGATATAGCACCTAATATTTGTTGTAAATTCTTTTTTGTATACCAATTCATAGTCCTTTCATCCTTGAATTGAAAAGTACTTTAGTTTTTGCTTGAATCTTTTGCACTGATTATTTCAATGTTTTTACTAGCAGGCAAATAGAGAGGGATTGTGAGTTTCTTGAACAAGAAAGGACCATGGACTATAGTCTTCTGGTGGGCATTCACTTTAAAGAAATAGCAGCTAATGGAGAGTTAGTTCCTTGCGGAAGCCGAAGTTCATCCGGTTATATTTCTTTTCCTTCTTCTCCAATTGGTCAATTAAGTGCTTTCTTCTACACTCCAAAGTTTCTCTTTCGGTTCACAAGTTCCATTATTTGCCAATATTGTAGGAAATCACGAGAATGAATCAACTCCACCAGATATGGAGGAGCAAATTCTGGACCCTAAGAGGTAAACAGACACTATCACTAGCTTGTATGTGATTATAGCAAGCAAAATTTTACCCTGAGAAGCAAATGAACATGGCATTGCAGCTTGGGTGCCATCAAGTTGGGTGCGAACATGCCCGCAAGAGTAGAAAGAACTATAAGGAAACCCGAGGCTGTATTTCATCTGGTAGGAGAACAAACGGGGGAATGCTACGAGGTGATAATCTACTTTGGAATCATCGACATACTTCAAGATTATGACATTACCAAGAGGCTTGAGCATGCATATAAATCCATACAATACGACCCTACTTCCATATCAGCTGTGGATCCAAAGCAGTACTCCAAGCGATTCCGCGACTTCATATTTAAAGTTGTTTGTGAGGATACTTGAACAATGTTTTAACTTTGAAGAGGGTTCGTGAGTGGTACTAGATTTAATGTTTTTATGGCATATGCCCCAATTATCGCAATTTTTGCTGTAGTCATTGTTGTCGATACCCTGTTTTGTAGCTAAACTTAGCACCAATTAATGGTGTTTCAATTTTTTTTCCACCTACCATTTATTTATTGGATTCAATTAATAGGATGTCACGCATTTACGTGAAGATGTAGAATATATAGCAGCACAAAAGAGTTAAATTTAAGTTTTAACTGTATATCTATATTTGTTGTATTATATCAGTTTTTAACTATTGATATTTTATATCGAAAATAAGATAGAAAAGAAATTGTGACTTTTAAAAGTTGTTGAGACAATTTTAAAACACAAAAAGGATAAATTTAAAGGGACATAAAAGTATTTTTTTAATATATCACCTTGGATTTTATATTTTGAACAAAAAGAAATTATCATTTTTTAAGAAAAAAAATCTACGAGTTTATGTTTTGCAAAAACGGGAGTTGGATTTCATAGTCGATTAGTCATTGTTTTCTGTCGATGGTGTAAGCAAGAAAGTCCATAAGTAGTTCTGTGGAATATATGTTTTAACTAATATGCAAGGGTTGCTTGTAACGTCCCAATCCGAGCTAGTCAAAAATCGGACCAACGATGTCACATAGATCAATTAGAACTTAGTCGATTACATTATTAACCCTTTATGGTGTGTTTGGTTTGCGGAAAAATGATTACCAGGGTAATATTTTTTTTTTTTAGAATTGAATTCTCATGTTTGGTTTGAGAGGATTCCTCCTAAAGAGTAATAATCTTTTCCCAAGAGTGGTACTTTCCCCTCAAATGGTGAAAATGTCATTCCTTCATTTTATTAGGTAGTACACATTTTCCTCCCCTTTGGACAATATTACCCTTAAGATAATGAATTTTGTTCATGTGCATCATTTGTCGCATTTTAATTAGGTGACTGGTGTAAATTTATTAAATATATTTATTAAAGGGAAATCTACATATTTGGTACCCAACCTTTACCCGTGTTTCTGTTTTGATACCCCATATATTTTTTTTTGACAAAATGCTACCTAACGTTAAGTTTTGTTTCTATTTTGGTACATTACTGTTAAATTAAAGGCAAACTGACTAGGAGAGAGAAAATTATACGTGGCAAATTGTCACATTTTTTTCTCTCTCCTGGTCATCATGTCACATTGACTAAAATAAAAAATCACAAGTAACATGTTGACTATGAGAGAGAAATTGACATGACAGCATGCCACATGTGATTTTCTCTCTCGTAATTAGCATTCCATATGAGATTTTCTCTCTCCTAGTAAGCATGTTGTTAATTTTTTAACGGGCGGGTACCAAACTAAAAATGAAACGTAATGTTAGGTACCATTTTTCTAAAAAAATAATTGGGGTACTGAAATAGTAACGTGAGAATAGGTGGGGTACTATTTAGGTAGTTTTCCCTTTATTTAATTATTAGTTCAATATTTAAATGGTGTAACATTTATTTAAATAAGTTGTAACATTTAATATATTTTTATTAATATTGTATTGATGATGTTTGATACATGCACAGATCGAAAAAAGTCAATTGGAGCAAACATATAAGATGAATGAGGAAGATGATTTCCATGGTCAAATAGTTAAATTAGGAAGTTATCTTTTAAATTAAATTAGATGTTTATTCCATGTAAAATCTTGTCCACACACTTGTCCACAATGCTAGCCATATTTGTTTTTAGTTTATTATTTACATTCCTTAATTTAGACACTTAATTAAGGGAATTATTCTTTAATTTAGGAAAATTATCCTTTGTATTCAACATCCCTTACACTATAAAAGGGGGCAAATTCTTCTCTTGAAAACCACAACACAAAAACATGAATATTTGAAATAAAACATTGTTGGCCATGGGCCATTTTATTTTCATGGTTGATGGATTCACCTTAGTTATTTTCAGAATTATTCTTCAACATAAGTTCTTCCAGTTCTTTTGTGGGAGATCGTCTTCACACTCTTGCATGCCTAGATAATTGCGTCTAAGAGGGTGGGTTAGAGTCGCTTGAGGGTGTTTGCCTATTTAATTGTGATTAGGAGGGTGCCCGAGGACAACTAGCTCATTTTCTATATCAAGAATGCTATCTTTTTGATTTTCTGAACTTGAAATATTGAGATTTTCTCGGATCGTATTAGACTTTGCTAGATTAATTGCAATCTAAAAGGTTCCTAGATTATGAGGTCATTCCCGGATCCTGGGTTACGTATCATTTGGCATTAGAGCTTTGGTTCAGGTGTTTAAAACATTTATCTTTTATTGTTTTATTAGTAGTTGTTTAAAAAGAGAGACAAAATTCGATATTTTATTTTTGTTTCTTTATACCAAGTCTGTCAGTTTGGATAATTTCCATTCAAAAGGAAATTATAAGAAAGTTGAGGTTGCAATCCAACAATATCAAAGATTCAAGGACGAATTATTTTCAAAAGAAGGAGAATGATACTTGCATAGATGGGAAATAATCAATTGGAGAAAACATATGAGTTGAATGAGGAAGATGATTTCCATGGTCAAATAGTTAAATTAGGAAGTTATATTTTAAATTAAATTGAATGTTTATTCCTTGTAAAATCTAGTCCACGTATTAGTCCACAATGCTGGCCAGATTCATTTTTAGTTTATTATTTACATTCCTTAATTTAGACACTTAATTAAAGGAATTATTCTTTATTTTAGGGACTTAATTTAGGAAAATTATCTTTTGTATTCAACATCCCTTACATTCTAAAAGGAGGCAGATTCTTCTCTTAAAAACCACAACACAACAACATGAATATTTTAAATAAAACATTGTTGGCCATGAGCAATTTTCTTTTCAAGGTTGACGGATTTACCTTGTTGTAGCGATCCTTTTTACAAGTTTTCGCTAAAAAAGGGTTTTCAAGGTGTTTGGGGGTCTTTCGGGTATTAAAAATAATGTCTTCTGTGGGGTTTCAAGGAAAATCATATTTTATTTTAAAAATAGAGTCGCCACCGGCCACTAAGGTAGGCCGAGCATCATAAAACCAGAGATTTTAAAATTGTTGGGTTCGAGAGTTGGTTACGTATGGGGAAGGATTAGCATCCCCACGCCGCCCAAAATTGGTACTTTAATAATTGCCACTTTATTAATATTAAACTTTCTGGATTAAAGTGACTATTAAATTAAAATTTGGTTATAAGTGCGAGTAAATTTTAAAGGCCCCGTTATTCGAGAATAAACTGAAGACCACCATCACTACGCTTGATACTGGCCACATTTACGCTTGAATAAAAGGGCACCGCATTGGCAAATAATGTATTCGTTATGCAATCTTAGAAAACATATTATAAAAAACAAACATATCTAATTTAACATGATATTTAACAAAATGCATGACCATAAATAAAAATGACATGTCACGAGAATCAAAACTAAACATAAATATAAACATAAACATATAAACATGGTAAAAAAAACGTGCTTCAAGATTAAATTAACTAATTATAGCATGCTTAAGCACATAAAAAAAACACAAATGCGACATATACAAGACATACATATAATGTGATACTAAATTAACAAAGAAACCTTACCACAATATTACACTAAAACTTTATCATATGACACAATTTACATGCATATATTAAAACATCATGACATTAAATGTAACGAATAACATCACACTAACATATAACCTAAAAATGCAAAAAAACATAAAACTCATGCTAACACATATAAACATACCAATAACAAACAAACTAAACATAAGCTTATAAAAACATATGCATCAAAAACATTAATGAACCTAATATGTAAACTAAAATACATAAATAATTAAGCACATGAAGAACATCACCAATCATGCTAAAAAACATAACAATAGCATTCTTTCAAACATGAAAACTTAAAATAAAACATGAATATACATGACTGAAATGGAATAAAAATAAAAACAGAAGGCCATAAACAAAAAAAGAAAAAAACACATTTGGGGACTAAATTATAAACAAAAATAAACTTAAAAGGATTGGACATGTAATAAAACCAAGGGGCAGACTCGAAATGAAAATATCAAGTGGGACGGAGGGACTAACAGGGTATTTTTACCATTTAAAAACAAATTCGGTTTAATTTAGGGGCTTAATTGAAAGATTTTAAAAAAGAAAGAGGGACCAAACTTGTAATATACCCATGCGGCGAGCTCAAACTAAAAATATGGGCTGGGACGGAGGGATTTATGAAGCAAATAAACCAAATATTTTTTGTTATTTACTATATATCAAGATACCCGGCCCCAAATCCCCTATTTTCTCATTTTTTACCCTTAATAACACTCTCTCATTCTCTCTAACATTCCCGTAAAAAAAACAGCCCCTAAAACCAAAACCTCCCTCGGCCGTCGTGTTTAAACGGTCTCAGGAGAGGCTCAGCCGCAACGGCCGCCTTGAGCCGTCTTGGACCTCCATATTCTGGCCACTAGAAACCCCCCAAAAAAACCAGATACCTCCATATAAACCCTCTTTTAAACCAATGACTTCTGTTTCAAAACCAAAACAACCCTCACCCTTTGAACGACTCACCACGAATGGCTTATTGCTGGCGGGGAGAGGAAATGACTCAGGTAAAAGCTTCCCCCTTTCGTGTTCTTTTCGTTTTTTCTTCAATGGATGCATGAAAGAGGAAAGGAAAAGAGAAAAAGGAAAATTACCACTAGATTTTTTCTCTCAAAACTTTTCTTTCCTTTTTTGTTATTTTCTCGGTCTTGATTCTGATTGTTGTTACAAGATTTTTGGTTTTTATCATACCTATCTGCCCTGATCTTATGTTGGTAGAAATAAAACATAAAATACATGTATTTTTGCGATTTGGTAACCGACATATCTCTTTTTTTCTTCTATTTTGAACGTCCCTAAGCGCGGTGGTTGGAGAGCCGGTGAAGGTCGGCATGGTGGAGGGATACACTCGGCTAGACTCGTTCTTGGCCGTTGGATCAGATCTGATCCAACAACTGAGATGGCTTGATGCACGGACGGCCCAGATGCAATCTTGGAAATAGCGGGACTGCATGAGATGATGACACGTAGCGCACGACAGTTGATGAGTCTTACGCGTGGGATGCACGCGCGCGTGGGAGATGAATGGTCTCGAGCGTGTACCGCACGCGACAACTAGTGGGAAGCCTAGCTTTAATCGTGGCCGTTGGATCAAGATTTGATCCAACGACTCTTGGTTGGCTGCGCCTAAAGAAGAGATTAGGGTTTAATTGGGTCTGGCCGAAAATAGGCCATGTAATTACTTGGGTTTTGTAATATATATTGGACTATGGACTTTTAATATTATTTGGGTTTTAATATTTTTTGGATTTCATTTTAATTTAGCCCAATCCCAATAATAATAATAATAATAATAATAATAATAATAATAACAATAATAACAACAATAATAACAACAATAATAACAACAATAATATATATATATATACACACACACACATATATATATATATATATAACATTCACACACATTCAAGCACATAATACAAACATATATATTTGTTCACACATAATTAATATAACTATACACATATTGCACATATACAAACAATGTATGCATATAATATAAACATACATATGACACACATATGCCATATTAATTATTAATACGTACACATGCATAATATATATAATATACATATACCACACACAAATTTTAAGTACATATTAATCACACGTACATAATAAACGTATAATATATAATATATGTATACATGCATTAATAATATATATTAATAATTACATAATATTTAAAAACCAGATAAAAATGAGTGATTACAATTGCCCCTCTTTGCTTGTTCTTGTGAAACGGGAACAAAACAAAGATCATAAACACTCATTTTTATCCAACTTCCCTGTTTGTAGCTTCGGAATCACGTATTCTTCTGGAACTTTCCGCTTTTCCTTAGCTGAATCTTCAGGTTCGTAAGTTCTTCTTATATAGAACTTTTTACCTTGAAATCCTGGAGTTAGGGTTCTTCCTATATAGAACCTTTCATTATGAAGTTTCGAGTTACGAGTCCCTCCTATATGAACTTTTCACTTTGAGAAGGTAAAGCTTATAGTCCTTCCTATATAGAACTTTTCGCCTTCAATGCTGCGTGTTTTTCCTATATAAAACCTTCCGCGTCACGAATGGATTCTTCCGACTGAGAGTTCCTCCTATATAGAACTGCTAGTCTTCAAACCCTGGAGCCGTAAATCCTTTCTAAATAGAACTCTTAACTTCTGAAATCTCACAGTTACGGGTTCTTCCTATATGGAACCTTTCACTACGAGGGCTCGAAAATATAGGCCCTTTCTATATAAAACCTTTATCTTCGAATTTGGGATTCAAGCCAAAATGGCTACCGATCTTTCTGGACTCATGCTACTAAAGCTGCCAAAATATTTCTTTAAATTTAGGGATTTTCGTTGAAAATGGCTACCGATCTTTCTGGACTCACGCTACTAAGGTTGCTGAAATCTTTCTTCAAAATTTGGGGTTCACATCGAAAATAGCTACCGATCTTTCTGGATTCACGCTACTAAAGCTGCCGAAATCTTCCTTCAAATTTGGGGATTCACGCTAAAAATGGCTACCGATCTTTCTAGACTCACGCTACTAAGGCTGCCGAAATCCTCAAATGAATCCACCTCTTCAATACTAAGAGCCAGATCAAAAGTCATTGGTAATCTGTAAGTACCTGTTTAAAATAGACAAAATGTTATAATAAATGAGTTAGCATGCTCCTAATCCTAGGGATGCCTAACTATACATGATGCATGAGTGTCATCATCTTAAAATTATCGATGCGCCCGCTTCCGTAATCAATCAATCTCAACTTTCTGCTTGCTTTCTCTTCCTTTTCTTCTTCTGGTGGTAGTACCCTATCTCACTGTTGGGTTCAAACATTTCAGCCTTTTTTTCTGAGTTTTCGATTCGAAGTTCTAAAGTGCCCTTTCGGGTTTTCGCTTTAGATTTTTTTGTTCTTTTTTATTTGTTTTTTTATTTATTTTTGTTTTTAGGCGCCCTTACGGGTTTTCACCTGGGAGATCTCTATTGTCATCTTGAATATTTTCTCAGACAAATATGAATGGTGCATGACATTGGTTATCTTATTCTGATGCTTGAAGTCTTCCCCTCGTCGTGCCTCGACATACATTATGTAGAAAGCTTGAGATCAAAGTTAATTTTGTTTTCTAATCACTTGTATTCTCAGGGTTAGATCATAATAATGCTCAGAAATCTTTTGTTTATCATAAGTCTATGTTAACCTGTTTGCATGATGCTTATGAAAACAATGAGAAGACAAGGAATGGAAGGCACAAAAACATGATCTTATTGACATTAAGGACTTGGAACAGTTTTAGAAAAGTCATGGCAAACATGAGGAAAAGGAAAAGTAGAACATGAAATGCAAAGCCCCAAATATCCACTATATGAATGATGCGTGATCCCATCAACCGAAATAGAATCTTTGCTTGGAGCTCCTTCTTCTGGTACTCATGAGGGTAATTCTACTTGTCAGAGGCCCAATTTCAAAATTTATCTAAGCCACCCTTAACGGGTTTTCAACTTAGATCATTCTTTTACCTCAAGACGCCCTTTTTCGGGTTTTTGCCTTGAGCTTTTATTTTACCTAAGGCACCCTTTGTGGGGTTTCCCCTTAGGTTTTCATCATTTTTTATTTCATTTTTTTGTTTTATTCAAACATAATACTTCTTAACTGAACCGGAATTCACGAGATTTTTCAATTCTTCTTTATCCATTT
Source organism: Hibiscus mutabilis (assembly GCA_019671005.1). Lineage (NCBI taxonomy): Eukaryota > Viridiplantae > Streptophyta > Magnoliopsida > Malvales > Malvaceae > Hibiscus > Hibiscus mutabilis. Next base: position 29,794,198 of record CM033750.1, on the reverse strand, counting down.
CAGTTAAAATCAACGCTTCTCCCGAAAAGGCCTTCTTGACAATATATGGCCCTTCCCAATTAGGTATCCACTTCCCTAAAAAATCTTTCTAAATTGGGAGGATCTTCTTAAGCACCAGATCTCTCTCTCAGAATTCTCTCGGGCGCACTTTCGTATCATATGCCTGCATCATTCATTTTTGGTACATTTGACCATGGCAGATGGCTTCAGCTTCTTGTCTTTGATGAGATTTAATTGGTCAAGCCTAGTTTGCACCCACTCTGATTCATCCAGTATTACTTCATTCATAATTCGGAGTAACAGAATCTCAACCTCAATGGGTAGTACCGCCTATGTGCCGTACACTAGAGAATAGGGCGTTGCCCCTGTTGATGTTCAAACAGATGTTCGGTAGGCGAACATAGCAAATGGCAGCTTCTCATGCCAATCTTTGTGGGTGTCTATTGTCTTCACAATGATTTTCTTTATGTTCTTGTTTGCCGCTTCTACTGCCCCATTCATCTTAGGACGGTAGGTCGTGGAATTATGGTGTGTTATTTTGAACTGGTTGCACACCTCAGTCATTAATTTGTTATTTAGGTTGGAAGCATTGTCGGTGATAATCCTTTCCAGCAACCCATATCGGCAAATGATCTCTTTCTTCAGGAACTTGCACCCGTTGTCCTTGTGATATTGGCGTAAGATGTTACCTCTACCTATTTAGTGAAGTAATCAATGGTAACCAAAATAAAACGGTGCCCGTTGGAAGCCTTCAGATGAATCTGTCCAATGACATCTATGCCCCATGCTGCGAATGACCAAGGCGAGTTCATGGTGTGTAAAGGTAAATGAGGATCATAGATCTTGTTGGCGTATATTTGGCACTTACGGAATTTTCTGGCTTAATTGATGCAGTCTCCCTCTATAGTCGACCAAAAATAGCCATATCTCATGATTTTTTGGGCTATCGACAAACCATTGGCGTGTGTTCCACAAAAACCATCATGCACTTCATCCAAAATTTCTTTCGCCTCCCGAGCATCTACACATCTCAACAACACTTGATCATGGCCTCTTTTGTACATAATCTCCCCGTCCAAAACATATCATGTTGCTATCTTTCTGAGTGTTTTTCGGTCATTTTCGTTTGCCCTTTCAGGATATGTTTTAAACTTGGTATATTGCAAGATATCGTAATACCAAGGGTTGCCATCTATTTCTTCTTGCACATTATAACAGTGAGCTGGCCTCTCAAAAGTCTTCATCTCAATTGGCTTCATTTCTAGTTTCGTATTTGCTTTGAACATGGAGGCCAGGGTTGCTGTTGCGCGTAATAAGTGCTCCGCAATTGTGCAAGTGTACACGTCACAAGTTATAGTATAAAAGATATCGTCTCCACAGGGATTGGTGCCACTTCAAGAATCTAGTCTCATGCACTATAAAAAGTAAAAACACAAATAGAAGATCATAGGAGTTTTACTAATAACTAAACTAGAAAGCAATAAAGTAAAAGAATAGATGAGATCAAATTAGAGAGATAGGCCAGGTTATCGTGATTTGAGGTGTGATAGCCGATTGGATCGTCTTGGTAAAAGAGTGCAAGGGCAACTCAGTTGTCGTGGCAACTTGTACAACGGGTTGCCTTGGCAACTAATCGATGGTTGCCTGGGCGACTAGTTGGGCAACTACTTGGGCATCTGGGCAGCAACTTCAAGGTTCGGCAGAGCGTTCTTCAATGGTTTCTTCTTATCCCTAAGTCAAAACTCTAGCTACTTGTGCATGCCTTGATAATACATCCCTGAGTGTATCAAGGGTGAACAACAACCAATCTTGCGCTCTTCTTAGCCGTTGAAATCCTTAACTTATTCCTAAGCCGAATTAATCTTCACCATCAATAGATTGAATAAAGATCATATTCATTCGTTTCTTGAATCTAACTCTCCCAATATCAGATAAATAGATGAAGTTACGAGATCCTATCCCAATTCACTCGCAAACAAGAATAAGAACCAAGAATGAATAAACCTTGAATAGAAAAGTGCAAACTCTTATTACCTAAACAAAATCCAATTGTTTCTCACAACCACAAGACACAATAACCTTAGCCAAATAGATTTAGTTCATGGCTAGGTTCCAAAGAAACACAAGATAAGAATTCCTAGCATGAACCTAATTGAACAAGAAAGAAAAAGATGAAGGATGGATGAAGCCTTCTAGTCGAGATCTCCCCTTGAAGCTTGTCGAAAATTCTCTCCTCTCTCCTCTGGAGTTGACGGCATGGCCTCTAACTTATAGGGCTAGGTCAAAGTCCTTCTTTGAGGAGGAAGTTAAGTTGGAGTTAAATTATCTTTAAAGAATATAATTCTTTATTATAATTATATTCCTTCTAGAACTTATCCTATCTTCTTGGAATTTAATTATTCTTTAACCTCTTCATGGAAATCAAACTCCTTTGGAATTTAGCTTTGCTCCACGTCATCTTGGGCTTGTCTAGTCATCAATTTCGACTACCATATCACCTTATTCTTTGTCGACAGTTGCCCTGGCAATTGGCTCGGCATCTTCTTCATGCATTGCCCTGGCAACTAGCTCGCCATCTCCTTCATGCATTGCCCTGGCAACTAGCTCTAGCCTTGCTTTGGCAAGTGATTCTGCACATACACACAAAACACACCAAAGGAGCATCTTTTCCCACAAAAACAACCAAGTTATGCAATCAAGCTCAACGATGGAAGGAAACATGGATTAATGCATGGATGACTAATTATGCAACTAATATGAGCCTAAGTCTAACAATAATATGAGTAAAAAGGGTAAGAAAAATAGTACTTTTGAACACTTATCACACCCCAAACTCGAACTATTGCTTGTTCTCAAGCAATGCAAACTAATAATTACCCGCCAAGACTTCAATTTTCACAAACTTAGCTTTGACTTGATTTCAATTCTCAGAACCGGGGCACAAAGTATGATTGGCTTTTCATTTTTCAGAAAACTTAGGAGTTACTCGGAATCAAACTATAATGCTTGTGAGTGTGTGCGGAGTTGTGTGCAAGTTGATTTTTCGGATTCTATGCAAACAAAAGGTTTTCAAATTACTTCATTGGGTTCTTTTTAACATGTTTTAACTAGAGCCAGTTTCGGGCACCTCTAGTGTTTTGTTTTTAGTTTTCTTAAGTTAATTAATTTATTCGACTAGAGCCGGTTTCGGGCACCTCTAGCGATCAATTTTTAGCACATACTAGAGCCGGTTTTGGGCAGCTCTAGCGATCAATTTTCAGCACATGCTAGAGCCAATTTTGGGCACCTCTAGCATTCATCCAATTTTTATTCTAATCCCCCAATTTTTTTAATTATCAACCTAAGTTCACTAGACTTCGTTAAATCAATCAAACCACAATAGTGTTTCATCAAATTTAGCATCATAGTAAAATTCTAAGTTTTTCCATGGTTATCCTAGAATAAAAATTCTATCAATTAAGTGCATTGGCAAAGTCATCATCGGATATTCATCAAATCCAGGCAATTCTTGTTCCAACTAAAGGCATGGCAAGCAATTTATGTATCCTAAATGCAATACTTAAGATGAATGCAACTAAACATGGTAACTAACTAATAACAATCCCCCCAAACTCGAGTGAGGCATTGTCCTCAATGCATGCAACAAATAAAAATAAAGAAAAGTAAAATGCAAACGAGGACTTACTCCGAGAATTCGTCGTCGTGGATGATTAGTTTCTTTTTGGTCGGTGTCTTGATTCTTTTGCTTGAACGCGGTGGTTGCTTCCTTGTTGCCCATGGTGGAATCAATCCTTGTACGGGGTTGTCCTCATCGTCCTCTTCATCAATGTCATTGACTTTTCGCTTGGGCTTGGAGGATTCGATTGGTGCTGTCTTTGTTGGTGCAATAGAGGACTCATCCGAATCTGAAAAATCAGACAATGATTCCGTATGAGTTGATTCTGGCATAGGTGCTTTACTTTTGGCTTTTGCAGTGGTTGCTGGGACGTCTTTGGCTTTGTTTATCGTGGCATCTTCAGGGTTGGTTGCCGTGGCATCTGCTTGGGCAGGCACGGTGTAGGTTGCCGCGGCATCATCTGTTGCAGTTTCTATGGCGACTGCTTCATTGGTTTTCGGGGCAAGGATTTTGGTAGGAAAGATTGGGAACAGCACACGACTGTCCGGGTACTTTTCTAGGATGACTTGGGTGATGGCATTGTTGTGCTCCTTCATGTACTGCATGAACATTAGTTTATGGCCTTCAATTTGCCTAAGGTGGCTCGCCAATGGTTGCAAAAGTGCTTCAAAATTTCCCGAGGTTTATGGTTGAGTTACCCTGGTGTTAGGTTCTTGGGTATTAGGCGTTGCCGAAGCGGCAGGGGTTGCCGCGACAATTGGAGGCAATGAGGATTTTACCGGTGCCTCTCCCATTAGCTTTTGGATTTGTACTTGATTCCAACCGGACTTTGGTAGGGCCTTTTCATCAGTGGACTCACTTGGGACATGCATCTCCTTGCAAAGATTGGAAATTAAGCAAGGGAAGAAAAGAGAACCCTTGTCTTTTGAGCTACATACAAAAATCTCATCACAAATAATTTTTCCAATGTTAATGATACGATTATGCAAGATAGAATGTATGAGCAAAAGACGAGGTGTATCAACGGTAGTATTTTGTGTGGTGGGCATTAATGAAGTTTTAACAAACTTATTCCATAATTTTGCCTCAGGTTTAAGCCGAAGGCGATTTACCGTGCCCTTGTATTTACCGTCATTCCATTGAGTTCCCGGTAGAGTGAGTTCTTGAAGCACCTTGTTGAGTTGCTTGGGCATGAGTTGATCAACAAAGGCTTGATGCTCGTCCTTCTCAACGTAGAGCCCGTAAAAGGTGTTGATGTTTTCGGGGCTTATGAGTATAGCCTTGTCACGAACAAAAACATAAGGATTATTCGGGTTAGGTGAGTGAGCATAGAATTCTGTTACCCATGAGATATTACCCGATTCTGATTGATGTCAAAAGATTTGCCACTTTTGATGTGCAATCCTCTCGAAGATGAATGTTTCAAGGCCGAAATCTTGATGAGAGTTAGAGTATTCAAAGCCTTGTTCTTCGTAAATTTCTGACTTTCAAACTTGGAGTGAAATCTTTCTTGAACCACCGGTGTAGCAAACTTCTTGTATCTTGGTTCTTTGGAGGAACTTGGATGAACCAAAAATTTAATTTTGGATGCCATGGATGATCTTGGTTGTGAGCTTTGTAAAAACAAAGAAAAGAAAATAAAAGAAACTAAACAGCTGCAAGATGAAAAGTAGGAATAGGTTTCTTGGAAGTTAAGGGTGATGGGCTATATAGAAAAGATAGGTAGGAAATATGGTGGGTGGGTTTAGTGGAAGGGTGACGGCTAGGGGGTTTAATTAGGGTAAGTTGGAGGCTTTATATAAGCCTTAGATTCAGCCCATTAATTTCCTTGTTGAAGATGTTTTCCTTCTTGAATCACAATTCCTCTTTATCTTGAACTCTTTTCCTACAATTCAAAGGCAAATCAAATAAGGATTAAAATTAAAGATAAACTAATAAAAGAAAATAAATAAAGATGTATAAAGAAATTCTTAAACTTAAAAAGATAAATATGAAAGAAAGATGTAGTTTTAATCTTAAAGAAAATAAATCTATCCTAAAAAAAACAAATAATCGACAATAATAAAATAAAAATTAATTAGTTTGAAAAAAATTAAAATTTAAAATAAAATAAAATTAGAAATAAAAAATAAAATATCGAAAAGGAGAGCATGCTCATGCATCTCCTAAGGTGACCATTTCTTTGTTACGTTCCACATGGGCACCATTGTAGTGCTTCAATCTTTGTCCGTTAACTTTGAATTCATGTTCGTCAGTGATGGACTCGATTATCACGACACCATGGGAGAATGGTTTGACAACTTCGAATGATCCCGACCATCTTGATTTCAGCTTTCCCAGGAAAAGTTTTAGCCGAGAATTGAGTAAGAGAACTAGTTGCTCTGGCATGAATTATCGCGGCAATAGTTTCTTGTCATGCCATTGCTTTGTTTTCTCCTTGTAGATTCGTGCATTGTTGTAGGCGAGTGCACATAATTCTTCTATCTCGTTGAGGTCCAACAAACGCTTTTGTCTGGCACTTTCAATCCATATTCACGGTCTTGATTGCCCAATATGCCTTGTGTTCGATTTCCACCGGTAGATGGCATATTTTTCCATAGACAAGTCGGAAGAAGGACAGACCTAAGGGTGTTTTGAATGCAATGTGATATGCCCAAAGTGCGTCATATAGTCTTAATGACCAATCCTTCCTAGAGGGATTTACAACTTTCTCGAGTATACCCTTCAATTCCCGGTTGGAAATTTCTGCTTGCCCATTGGTTTGTGGGTGATACATTGTGGCAATCTTGTGTGATACGCCGAAGCGTTGCAACATCTTGGTAATAAGTCTGTTGTCAAAATGCTTGCCTTCATCACTGATAATTGCTCTCGGCATCCCAAACTGTGTAAATATGTTTTTCTGCAAGAATCATTGCACGGTCTTGGAATCGTTGTTGGGAACTGTAGCTGCCTCAACCCATTCAGACACGTAGTCAACGACAAGTAGAATGTAGAGGTTGCCGAATGAAGATGGGAAAGGTCCCATAAAATCATCCCTTATATATCGAATAATTCCACCTCGATGATGTTTTAGAGCGGCATCTCATGTCGTCTAGAGATATTGCCCGTCCTTTGGTAACGATCACATTGCTTGTAAAAGTCTTGGGCATCTTTGTACAATGTTGGCCAATACAAACCGGATTGTAAAACTTTGTCCGCGGTACGAGTTCCTCCAAAATGTCCTACATAGGGTGAAGAATGGCATTGTCGGAGTACATTCTGCTGCTCCTCTTCAGGGACACATCGGCGTATAACCTGATCTGCACATTGTTTAAACAAAAGAGGCTCATCCCAAAAGTAATGCTTAGCATCATGGTGGAACCGCTTCTTCCCTTGGTGAGTAAGACCATAAGGTAAAATACCACAAACAAGGAAATTAACTAAATCCGCATACCAGGGTATTACCGAGGCATGTGCTGCTGTGGCGATTGCTCCCAAAATTACCGAGGCATATGCGTCTAGGGTTGCCGAGGCGTGTGTGTCAAGGGATGTCGAGGCATGGACATCTATGGTTGCCGAGGCGTGCGCGTCAAGGGTTGCCGAGGCGTCGAGGGTTGCCGAGGTATGCACATCCATGGTTACCGTGGCGTGCGCGTCAAGGGCTGCGCATCCATGGTTGCCGAGGCATGCGCATCCATGGTTTCCGAGGCAACTAAAAGTTGCTCATCTGAGAATGCATCGCATATCTCTAGATCTGCGTCCTCCTCCCTATTGCGTTCTAAACGTGATAAGTGATCAGCCACTTGATTTTTTGTTCCTTTCCTGTCCTTAATTTCAATATCAAATTCTTGTAAAAGTAATATCCAACGAATCAAACGAGGTTTGACATTATTTTTAGCAAATATATATTTAATTGCTGAGTGGTCTGTATGAACAATTACCTTTGTACCAATCAAATAGGATCAGAACTTGTCAAATGCGAAAACTACAGCTAGTAATTCTTTCTCTATTGTTGTGTAATTCACTTGAGCACTATTAAGAGTTTTACTAGTGTAGTATATCACATGGAAGGTCTTACCTGTGCGTTGGCCTAGGACTGCTCCTACCGCAAAATCACTTGCATCATACATGAGCTCAAAAGGTAGCGTCCAATCTGGTGGAACGACAATGGGTGTCGAGGCAAGCTTTTCCTTTAGGGTTTCGAATGGTTGGGCGCAAGAATCATCAAAATTGAAGACTTTATCCTGTTGAAGCAAATTGCAGAACAGTTTAGTGATTTTAGAAAAATTATGAATGAACCTCCTATAAAAACCCGCATGTCCAAGAAAGCTTCAGATTCATTTAACCAAACTTGGTGGGGGTAATCTCTCGATTACGTCTACCTTGGCTTTGTCTACTTCAATTCCCTTGGATGAAATCTTGTGGCCGAGCACTATTCCTTCATCTACCATAAAATGGCACTTCTCCCAATTGAGGACTAAATCAGTTTCTTCACATCTTGCCAACACCTTCTCTAAATTACCAAGGCAACTGTCGAAGTCATTACCAAAAACAAAAAAATCATCCATGAAGATCTCAAGGAAGTCTTCGACCATGTCTGAAAAAAGTGCCATCATGCATCTTTGGAAGGTTGTCGGGGCGTTACACAATCCGAACGGCATCCTTCGGAAAGCATAAGTACCATATGGGCATATGAAGGTTGTCTTTTCTTGATCTTCTGGTGCTATGGCAATTTGATTGTAACCTAAATAACCGTCAAGAAAATAATAAAAGGGTTTACCTGTAAGATGGTCAAGCATTTGATCAATAAAGGGTAATGGGAAGTGATCTTTCCTAGTGGCTTTGTTTAGCTTTCGATAATCCATACAAACCCTCCAACTGGTCACAGTCCTGGTTGGAATGAGTTCATTGTTTTCATTACTTACCACCGTTATACCTCCCTTTTTCGGTACACATTGTACCAGACTTACCCATGTACTATTAGAGATAGGGTATATAATGCCGACGTCAAGCCACTTGATGATTTCATTCATTACAACCCCTTTCATGGCATGATTCAGTTTCCTCTGGGCCTCAATTGAAGGTTTGTGATCATCTTCCAACAAAATCTTGTGCATGCACACTGCCGGGCTAATTCCCTTCAAGTCGGCAATTGTCCACCCTATTGCCTTCTTGTGTAGCGTCAATATTTTGATCAGCTTCTTTTCCTGCTCAAGCTGTAACATAAAAGAAATAATTATAGGTAATTTATCATCGGTTCCTAAGTATGCATATTTTAGTTGCTCTGGCAACTGTTTCAACTCAAGAATCGGTGGCTGTTCAATAGAGGGCTTTTCGAGCTTACCTTCCTTACCTGAGTAATCCAGTGGTTCAAAGTATGTACCTGGTCGATTGACTAGCCAATTTGCCTCTTTTTGTTGTTCCTCATTGATCGGTTCTTCATACTCATCAGGTTCCTCTTGATCGGCAATGTAGTTGCCGAGGCAACTAAATTCCTCGTCGAAGTTAAACTCTGCCGTGGCATGCATAAGTTGGCATTCTTCTGGATCATCGGCATGCCTTAGTGTTTAGAACACATTTAGTTTAACTTGCTGGTCATTCACCCTCATTGTGAGTTCTCCCTTTTCAACATCGATCAAGGTTCTCCCTGTTGCTAGGAATGGTCTCCCGAGAATGATAGGTGCATGCTCATCTGCTTTACAATCCAAAATAATAAAGTTAGCGGGAAAAATAAATTTATCAACTTTTACCAGAATGTCTTCGATTTTTCCCTCTGGATGCACATAGGATCTATTGGCTAGGTGTAGCATAACTGTTGTAGGTCTTTCCTTCCATATTCCTAGTTTCTGGAAAACCGATTTAGGCATCAAGTTTATGCTAGCCCCAAGGTCGCATAATACTTTCCCGACATTGTGGTTTCTAATGGAATAGGGTATTGTGAAACTTCCGGGATCCTTCAACTTGGGTGGCATACGATTGTGCAACATGGCCATGCATCCCTCTATTACAGCAACTGTTTCAAACTCTCCTTGCCTTGTTCTCTTGGACACAATGTCTTTAAGGAACTGGGCATATTTCGACATTTGTTCAATTGCTTCCACCAATGGCAGGTTGATGTGGACTTGCTTTAGGATATCAAGAAACTTCTTGAATTGATATTCTTGTTTTTGTCGCTTCAACCTTTGTGGGAATGGTGGTGGAAGTCAGATATATTTGATCCTTTTATTGGTTTGGAATCTGATTGATGGCATTGCTGGAACAACTGGAGTTGCCGAGGCATCATCAACTGGGGTTGCCGTGGCGTGCCTATCTTTGGTTTCCGAGGCATGCTTATCGTTGGTTGCCGAGGCATGCTTATTTCTGGTTGACGCGGCAATTCCTGGTTCATCCTCTGAGGTTTTGTCGTTGGATTCGTCTTGATCTTTTTGTGGAGTTTTGTTTGGTGAGCGAGCTTGAGCCTCTTTAAGTTGTTGGCCACTTCTAGTGGTGATCGCCTTACATTGCTCATGGCCAGTTCCTCTTGCGACTTCAGTATCGCTAGGTAAATCTCCTTGCGGTCTAGTATTCAGGTTTTCAACAAATTGTCCGACTTGATTTTCCAATGATTTGATTACCGCTTCTTGGTTTTGCAATCTCATCTCGGTTCTGTTAATAAAAGCATCAGTTCTTTTTATGAAGTTACTATTCTCAGGCATATAAGGTTCAGTTTTCTACATGAAAGCATTGAGAGAATTTTCCAAAGAACTAGATGTTGTCGGTTGTTGCTGCGGCAACTATTGCCGTGGCATATTCTGCTAGAATCCTGATGCTTGTGGATTCTGAATGTTATGGTTTAGAGCATTGTTGGGATTACTCCAAGAAAAATTCGGGTGCTTCTTCCAAGCTGGATTGTATGTATTGGACATCACATTGTTGTTCCGGTTGTAATTCCCCACATAGAAGCTGGATTTTGGATTCTGCATACATTCAGAAGAATCATGGTTACCACCACATAACTCACAAAAAGAATCCATTACCTTGACCTCATGTGTTTTGTTTGGTTTCTACATGTTCTGGACCATCTTGGTTAAAGTGGCCAATTGTGCCGAAATTGAGTCTGATGATCCTAGTTCATGTATTGTAGCTTGGCGTCTAACTCCTCCTCTTGTAGTAGAGGGGAATTGATAATCATTCTTGGCAAGCCTATTAGAATTTGCATTGCTTCCTCTGGCGACTTATCTAGGAGTATGCCTTTTGTCGAGGCATCTAGAATCATCCTTGTTGGTGTATTCACGGCGTTGTAAAACATTGTTACTTGTGTCCACACTGGGAATCCGTGTAGGGGATATTTGTGTAGAAGTTCTCTATATCGTTCCCAAGCCTCGTACATGGATTCATCATCTGCCTGCCGAAAAGAAGTAATGTCGTTACGAAGCTTATCAGTCAAATTTGTAGGATTAAACCGAGCAAGGACATCACGACAAAGATCGGTCCAAGATCCTATTGATCTAGCATGAATGCTATTTAACCATGCTTTGCCCTATCCCTCAGTGAATAGGGGAATAATCTTAATCGTAAAACATCAGGGGTGACTCCGTGTATTTTGAACGAGATGCAAATCTCGAGGAAAGATTTAAGATGTTGTCGTGCATCTTCAGTTGCTGAGCCGCCAAATTGACCAATTGTGTTGATCATATTAAACATCACCGGTTTCAACTCAAAGTGGTCGGCTTCAATTTCAGGTGCGACAACTCCTGGATTAAGTCCGTCAAGATCTTCTTCAAGATAGTCTCGAATAGTTCTGTTTCGTGCAAGAATCACTCCTCCTGCTGGAATATCTTGATTCATATTGCCATCTTGATTAGCCATTGCTACTCTTAACCTTCGTCTAAGTCTTTGTAAGTTTCGTTTGATTTCTGGATCAAAGGGATATTTTGGTGTAATCGGTCTCGCCCTGGTCATATACCAATGCAAAACCAAAGTTTGTTAGCCCTTTGAATCTTAAACAAGAAAAATAAAAAGAAAGTGCAAGAAAATAAAAGCAAAGTCGCTATTGCCAATCCCCGACAACGGCGCCAAAAACTTGTTGCGCGTAATAAGTGCTCCATAATTGTGCAAGTGTACACGTCGCAAGTTATAGTATAAAAGATATCGTCTCCACAGGGATTGGTGCCACTTCAAGAATCTAGTCTATTGCACTATAAAAAGTAAAAACACAAATAGAAGAATATAGGAGTTTAACTAATAACTAAACTAGAAAGCAATAAAGTAAAAGAAATGATGAGATCAAATGAGAGAGATAGGGCCAGGTTATCGTGAGTTGAGGTGTGATAGACGATTGGATCGTATTGGTAAAAGAGTGCAAGGGCAACTCAGTTGCCGTGGCAACTTGCACAACGGGGTTGCCTTGGCAACTAATCGATGGTTGCCTGGGCGACTATATGGGCAACTACTTGGGCGTCTGGCCAGCAACTTCAAGGTTTGGCAGAGCGTTCTTCAATGGTTTCTTCTTATCCCTAAGTTGAAACTATAGCTACTTGTGCATGCCTTGCTAATACATCCCTGCGTGAATCAAGGGTGAACAACAACCAATCTTGCTCTCTTCTTAGCCGTTGAAATCATTAACTTATTCCTAAGCCGGATTAATCTTCACCATCAATAGATTGAATAAAGATCATTTTCATTTGTTTCTTGAATCTAACTCTCCCGATATTAGATAAATAGATGAAGTTAGGAGATCCTCTCCCAATTCACTCGCAAACAAGAATAAGAACCAAGAATGAATAAACCTTGAATAGAAAAGTGCAAACTCTTATTACCTAAACAAAATCCAATTGTTTCTCACAACCACAAGAGACAATAACCTTACCCAAATAGATTTAGTTCATGGCTAGGTTCCAAAGAAACACAAGATTAAGAATTCCTTGCATATAATTCTCAACCGATAACCTTAGCTAACTCTCTCGATATTAGATAAATAGATGAAGGATGGATGAATCCTTCTTGTCGAGATCTCCCCTTGAAGCTTGTGGAAAACTCTCTCCTCTCTCCTCTGGAGTTGACGGCATGGCCTCTAATTTATACGGATAGGTTAAAGTCCTTCTTTGAGGAGGAAGTTAAGTTGGAGTTAAATTATCTTTAAAGAATATAATTCTTTATTATAATTATATTCCTTCTAGAACTTCTCCTATCTTCTTGGAATTGAATTCTTCTTTAACCTCTTCATGGAAATCAAACTCCTTTGGGATTTAGCTTTCCTGCACGTCATCTTGGGCTTGTCTAGTCATCAATTTCGACTACCATATCACCTTATTCTTTGTCACCAATTGCCCTGGCAACTGGCTCGGCATCTCCTTCATGCATTGCCCTGGCAACTAGCTCGGCATCTCCTTCATGCATTGCCCTTGCAACTAGCTCTAGCCTTGCTTTGGCAAGTGATTCTGCACATACACACAAAACACACCAAAGTAGCATTTTTCCCACAAAACAACCAAGTTTTGCAATCAATCTCAACGATGGAAGGAAACATGGATTAATGCATGAATGATCAATTATGCAACTAATATGAGCCTAAGTCTAACAATAATATGAGTAAAAAGGGTAAGAAAAATAGTACTTTTGAACACTTATCACTTGCCAAGGCGTCTGCCATCTGGTTGTCTTCTCTAAGAAGGTAGGTGAAACTGACCTTTTTAGAATTCTTTAATGAGCTCTTGGATCAACTTGTAGTATTTGACTAGCTTCGGATACCTAGTTTCCCATTCTTTTCGTAACTGATAGATCATTAAGGACGGATCTTCGAATACTCAAAGTTCTTTGATCTTTCTTTCAGTGGCTGCATTCAGTCCCTTGACACAGGCTTCGTATTCAGCTATGTTGTTTGTGCAAAAGAATTCTAGTCTGCTAGTGAAGGGATAATAGACATCTTCTAGAGAAATTATCACGGCTCATATTCCGTGGCCAAGGGAATTGGAGGCTCCATCAAAGTAAAACTTCCACGAGCTGTCATCTGAAACAACGTCTTCCCTAGTTGTAATGCACATCAAGTCCTCATCGGGGAAATCAAAGTTCAACGATTCATAATCATCTAAAGTACGACTAGCTAAGAAATCTGCTATAACACTTCATTTTATAGCTTTCTGGCTCACATATACAATGTCAAACTCGAATAACAACATCTTCCAGCAGGCCATCCTCCCCGTTAATGCCGGTGCTTCCATTAGAAACTTTAAGGGGTCCAATTTGGATATCAACCAGGTAGTATGGTATAACATGTACTGTCTAAGCCTTTTGGTAGTCCAATCCAAAGCATAACATAGCTTCTGAATTGGTGGGTACCATGTTTCGCAATCAGTGAACTTCTTGATTAGGTAGTAGATGGCTCTTTCCTTCTTCCCAGACTCATCATGTTGCCCCAACACGCAACCCATCGAGTTTTCAAAAACTGTTAGGTAAAGGATCAAAGGACTGTTCGGTACCAGTGCGACTAAAATTGGAGCATTTGTCAAGTACTTCTTAATCTTCTCTAGAGCTTCTTGACATTCTTCATCCCAGACCCCCAGGTTATTCTTCCTAAGTAGTATGAAGATAGGGTCACACTTATCTGTTAATTGAGAGATGAAGTGGGAGATATAGTTTAACCTTCCCAGGAAACCTAAAACTTCTTCCTGAGTATGAGGCGGTGGGAGGTCCTGGATAGCCTTTACTTTTTTTGGATCAATCTCAATCCCTTCCTACTTACTAAAAACCCCAAGAGTTTTCCAGATGTGACTGTGAAGGTGCATTTAGCCGGGTTGAGCTTCAACTGGTATTTTCGTAGTCTTTGAAATAGCTTTCTCAGGTTTTGAAGGTGCTCTTCCTCGGTTCAGGAATTAGCGATCATATCATCTACGTATAGTTCTATTTTTTTGTGCATCATATCGTGGAAAAGAGTCACCATTTCTCTTTGATAAGTCACCGCTGCGTTCTTGAGTCCGAAAGGCATCACCTTGTAACAAAACGTGCCCCACATGGTTACAAATGTGGTCTTCTCCATGTCTTCTGGGTCCATCTTTATCTGGTTGTATCATGAGAAACCATCCATGAATGAGAACAATGAGTGTCCCGCGGTATTGTCAACCAACGTGTCAATATGTGGCAAAGGGAAATTGTCTTTAGAGCTTGCTCAATTGAGATCCCTATAATGTACACACAGCAGACCTTTCCATCCTTCTTTGGCACCGGTACGATGTTTGCAACCCATTTAGGGTATTTGGCAACTTTCAAAAAGGCAGTATCAAACTACTTCTTTACCTCTTCTCTAATCTTTAATAGCCTCATTCTTCTGAGCTTTTGCTGGATTGGTTTACATTCTGGCCTCGTTGGTAGCTTGTGCACCACTATGTCTGTATTCAACCCCGACATATATTGATAAGTCCAAGCAAAGACGTCCTTGAACTCTTGGAGCAAGGCTATCAGTTCGCACCTGGTTTCTGAGGAAGATGTAGTCCTAATTTTCACTTATTTTCTCTCCTCACCGGTTCCCAAGTTCCCAATTTCTATTTCTTCTTGGTGGGCCATGATTTGCCTTTCTTCATTGTCCATCATCCTTACCAACTTCTTAGAAGCCTCGCATTCTGCCTCGTCATCCTCCTCTTCAGTTTCTACTGAGATCTTGGGGTGCTCAAAATCTACCTCGGGATTGGATTCAGAATCATTCATACAGTTAATCATAGGGACCCTGCATGAAATGAGAACGAATGTATTGGGAAGAGAATGATTTTAAGTGAAGTGAATGAATATGAGTAAGAAATGAATGAATAAAGTAAATGAAATGTTTTCCATTTGAGAAAAAGAGGAAGACATTCTTTCATTGCAAACAAAAAGTTAACATAGATGCCCCATACAAAAGATCCCTATTGCCCATGGGCAAAAACAAAAGGGTTAGTTCGGAGCATTACTCTGATCTGGCCCTAAAGACTATAGTAGATCAATGTAGCTCCAATTATTGAGAGTTTCCCCGGGACGACAAGGGCGGATGCTGGTCAACACGTTGCTGGCATTGTCATCTTCAGCTATCATGTTGATGAACATCCCTTCAAGCGATTCACTGAACATCTCATTCTCGTTAAGTACGTCATTTTCTTTAATTGCTTCATGTAATTTCTGTTCTGTATGGTCAATTTCTCCAAAGACAAAAATATATTTTACATGAGGGAAAGACATCGGTCTCTATAGAATATCCTCCCCTTTAAGTCTAGCCATTATTTGTTCTCCTTTCCTTCTATATTCCTCTCTCTTTTAATGAATACTTAGTTTGTAGCCAAGACCAAAACAATCTTTCTTCATGATGACACTTTTGGGTCGTAGGCTTCCTTCTAATCTCCTTCCTAGCCCTCTTCCTGTTTTGGCTCCTCTGCCCAAAGTTTCAGAAACGGTCATCTTGATGCAGTTGGATAACCTGGGGCAAGGGATCCGACTATCTTTCGCAACAAATGTCAGAAAGAACATTCCACAGCATCTTCATCATTCTGCATGTAAGGGGCATCCGATGTTACCGAGGTGATGATTTCTTGCTCAGCCTCTACAATGACCAACTCCGCTCCAATCACAAATTTCAATTTCTAATGGAGTGATGAGGGAGCAGCTCCAGCAGAGTGAATCCATGGTCTTCCCAATAAGCAACTTTAGGTCAACTTTATGTCTATTACCACAAAATCAATTGTGTACTCTGTTGGCCCAATCAACAAAGGTACTTTAATTTTTCCAAGTGCTCCCCTTTGAGTACCATCAAAGGCTCTTATAGAATTATGACAGGGTTTCATGTGGGAATTGATAAGTGCTCAAAAGTACTATTTTTATTACCCTTTTTACTCATATTATTGTTAGACTTAAGCTCATATTAGTTGCATAATTAGTTATTCATGCATTAATTCATGTTTCTTTCCACTGTTGAGCTTGATTACATAACTTGGTGATTTTTGTGGAAAAAGATGCTGCTTTGGTGTGTTTTTGTGTGTGTATGTGTAGGATCACTTGCCAAAGAAATGCCGAGCTAGTTGCCAGGGCAATGCATGAAGGATATGCCGAGCTAGTTGCCAGGGCAATGCATGAAGGAGACGCCGAGCCAGTTGCCATGGCAATTGTCGACAAAGAGAAAATGCAATAGGGATGTCGAAATTGATGACTAGACAAGCCCAAAATGACATGGAGCAAAGCCCAAACCCAAAGGAATTTGATTGCCATGCAGAGATTAAAGAAGAATTAAATTCCAAGAAGATAGGAGAAGTTCTAGTAGGAATACAATTATAATAAAGAATTATATCCTTTAAAGATAATTTAATTCCAACTTAAACTCCTCCTCAAAGAAGGACTTTGGCCTAGCCCTATAAATAGCAATGAGATTTCGACAATCCATAGAGAGAAAAATAGAGAAATTTCGACAAGATAGCAAGGAGGGAGAGAGTTCGATTTCTTCTTCTTCTTCTTTGCTTCCATTAGATTCATGGTTTGGGGATTATTCTTTGTATATCTTTTGAACCCAACCATGAACTAACTTGATCGGTTGGGGTTATTGTGTTTTGTTGTTGTGAGAAACAATTGGATTTTGTTTAGGTAATAAGAGTTTGCACTTTTCTATTCAAGGTTTACTCATTCTTGGCTTTTATTCTTGTTTGCGAGTGAATTGGGAGAGGATCTCGTAACTTCATCTATTTATCTAAATCGGGAGAGTTAGATTCAAGAAACGAATGAGTGTGGTCTTTATTCAATCTATTGATGGTGAATATTAATCCGACTTAGGAATAAGTTAAGGATTTCAACGGCTAAGAGGAGCGCAAGATTGGTTGTTGTTCACCCTTGATTCACGCAGGGATGTATTATCAAGGCATGCACAAGTAGCTAGAGTTTCAACTTAGGGATAAGAAGAAACCATTGAAGAACGCTCCGCCGAACCTTGAAGTTGCTGCCCAGACGCCCAAGTAGTTGCCGAGCTAGTTGCCCAGGCAACCATCGATTAGTTGCCAAGGCAACCCCGCTGTGCAAGTTGCCACGGCAACTGAGTTGCCCTTGCACTCTTTTACCAAGACGATCCAATCGGCTATCACACCTCAACTCACGATAACCTGGCCTATTCTCTCTTTTTCTTTCATCTATTCTTTTAGTTTATTGCTTTTACTTTTCTCGTTAATTAAAACCTCTATTATCAATTGTGTTTTTATTTTCACAGTGCAGTAACTTAAGCAAAGTGGCCCAAACCAATCCCTGTGGAGACGATACTCGATACTCATATCACTTTATTACTTGCGACGTGTATACTTGCACATTTGCGTAGCACTTATCACACGCAACAAGTTTTTGGCGCCGTTGCCGGGGATTGGCAATTGGTGTTAGTTGTTTTTGTTATTGCATTTTTTCTCTCTCTTAGTTTTACTAACTTTTCTTTTTGTTTGTTTTATAAAAAAAAAATTTAGTGCGCTACAAGTTAAGGAACATCAACATGTCGGGAAATAAAAGCCAATCTATTCGAGAGATGATGTTGGAAGATATGAATCAATCCAATCAAGAGTTCCTTGCACCCTTTGATGATTACCTATACCAACCGAGAAAAGCCCAAAGAACTTATAAAATGGAAAAATCTTGTGCTATGTGTGGAGAACATCATGTGTTTGAAAATTGCCCTCACATTTTCGGTGCATATAACTACATGGAGGACCATAGAGGGAACCAGCAGCAAAATTCTTCATGGTATGGTCAAAAAGCTCAAATTTTTTTTACCATAACAATTTTGCCGCAGCAACAGTTACGCCATGGAAATGTAGTCCTTTTCAAGAGCATTCCAATTCCTTAGAGGAAACGTTACTAGCTTATTTGGATAGACTTGACAGATCAATTGAATAGATTCGAGAACTATCAAAATCTATGGATACGAGGATAGCTCAGTGGGATGCAACCTTAGGTGATTCAGAAGATCAATTGAGGAGATCCACATATGTCATGGATAACATGCACCAACAATTCATTCCTAGGGATACTGACGTCCCAAGGCAAGAGGATAAGGAGCAATACAAAGAAATCTCTCCGATGTGTGAGGAACAACTAGAACCTCAAAGTCAAGAGGATGCCAATAAGAGAGACTGCCCAACACATGATGAGCTTGAACAACAAATTGCCTCGGCAATGATTGAGGAGCCTGAACAGAGCAATGCCGCGATAACACTCGGTGAAGCTGAGAACAACAATACTACAACAAATTCTGAGGAACTTGATGCCTAGAAAGTTACAACGTTGATGTTGAAGCAGGAATGTGTAGATTGCTCTCATTTACAATTGCCACGGCAATTACACGACCACATGCAAGATCAACGAGATGATAATACTTTGCCAATGGAATATGAGCAGGTAATAGTTGAACCTTTTGAATTCTTTAAAAACTCACCTCGTCCATTGCAGGTATGTCTTGAGGAACTGAGGTTGGTAGATTTGAAGCCATCGAAATCTCTACTGATGGAGATGTTTGAGAGGCCAAAAGAAAAAGGTGTTTGGATTCTTAAAGCTCTTCAGAAAATTGATTCTTCCCTTGACTTAAAGAAAAATTTGACAACTGATTGCCACGACAATTGGCTTGAGCAGCAATTGCCACGACAACAAAGGCTACATCCAACCATGATAGAAGTCGACAAGAATGAGGTAATTGAATGGTTGAGAATGGATATAATTTTTCCTATTAATATATTTGTGCCTTCAGGAATAGTAGCAAGGTGGAGCGTATACATGGACTACAAGCGAACAAAGAAGAAAGACACCTCCACCATGGTATTGCAAAAGGGAGTAGCTGGGAGCACATTGGCCCAACTCTTTTTGGGCAATATTGTCACCCGATGGAGGGTAAGGATGGACTATAAGAAGTATCGGAAACGACTCTCCTCAAGTTTTCTCAGATATGCAGTAACATTAGAAGTGGTCACTTTAGGAAATGCCTGAGCATGCTCTCCTTTCAATATTTTCTTTTTCTTTTTATTTTTATTTTTATTTTTAGGAGATATTTTATTTTTCTTCATTATCTTTAGTTTCCAGGTTTTCTTTATTTTCTTTTCCACAACAAGACTCACAACCACCATGATAAGGAAATTTACTGCCGACTACTCGCCACAGCAATCACAACAGAAACTGGCGATGCCCAGGCAACAACAATGGCTTCGGCAACTACTGATGTACATGCAAGTAAACCTGCATCGGCAAACATGGACCAAATCAAGGCAATGCTATTCACGCGGTGCCAGCCACAAGCATTCAACCACTGACCGGAAATTGAATCAAGCAAACGGCACGAAGGAAACTCATCACTCGAGGTGACGACCTCTCGGACTAACTCATTTCATTTAGTTTCTTTTAAATTTTGTTTCACTCTTACATGCATTGAGGACAATGCTTCTCTCGAGTTTGGGGGGTGTTGGTTTCTAGTTAGTTTCATGTTTAGTTGCATTCATCTTTAGCAATCACATATGGTTGCATATGTTACTTGCCATGCCTTTAATTTGATTTAATTGCTTAAGACTTGTTGAATATCCAATGATGAATTTTTGCCACTGCACTTAATTGAAAGAACCTTTAATTTTAGGATTACATGAAAAGAACTTAGAATTTTACTATGATGCTGAATTTTTACACGGTTGTGGCTTGTTGATTGAAAGAAACTTAGTGAACTTAGGTTGCTTAAAATTTGGGTAAATTTGAAAATTAAAAGTTAATTTCTTGCTAGAGGTGCCCAAAACTGGCTCTAGTAGTAAATGCACTTTCTTGCTAGAGGTGCCCGAAATTGGCTCTAGTAGTTAATGCACATTAAATAATCGCTAGAGGTGCCCAAAATTGGCTCTAGTCGACTAAAATAAAATGAGAAATTGCTTACTTTGCTAGAGGTGCCCGAAATTGGCTCTAGTGAAAATAAAAAAAATGTCTCGGTACTTAAATTGATAAAAGCCTATTGTTCAGATAGAATCTTGAAAATCAACTTGTACACAACTACGCACACACATTGTCACGAGCACTATAGTTTGGTTCCGGGTAATTTTTGTGTTATCCGAAAAATTAAAAGGTGATCATACTTTGTGCCACGATTCCGAGGTTTGAATTCAAGTTTGAAGCATGTCTTGATGATTAAAGTCTTGTCAGGTAATTGTTAGTTTGCATTGCTTGAGGACAAGCAATAGTTCGAGTTTGGGGGCGTGATAAGTGTTCAAAAGTACTATTTTTATTACCCTTTTTACTCATATTATTGTTAGACTTAAGCTCATATTAGTTGCATAATTAGTTATTCATGCATTAATTCATGTTTCTTTCCACTGTTGAGATTGATTACATAACTTGGTGATTTTTGTGGAAAAAGATGCTACTTTGGTGTGTTTTTGTGTATGTATGTGCAGGATCACTTGCCAAAGCAATGCCGAGCTAGTTGCCAGGGCAATGCATGAAGGATATGCCGAGCTAGTTGCCAGGGCAATGCATGAAGGAGACACCGAGCCAATTGCCATGGCAATTATCGACAAAGAGAAAATGCAATAGGGATGTCGAAATTGATGACTAGAAAAACCCAAGATGACGTGGAGCAAAGCCCAAACCCAAAGGAATTTGATTGCCATGCAGAGTTTAAAGAAGAATTAAATTCCAAGAAGATAGGAGAAGTTCTAGTAGGAATACAATTATAATAAAGAATTATATTCTTTAAAGATAATTTAATTCCAACTTAAACTCCTCCTCAAAGAAGGACTTTGGCCTAGCCCTATAAATAGCAAGGAGATTTCGACAATCCATAGAGAGAAAAATAGAGAAATTTCGACAAGATAGCAAGGAGGGAGAGAGTTCGATTTCTTCTTTTTCTTTGCTTCCATTAGATTCATGGTTTGGGGATTATTCTTTGTATATCTTTTGAACCCAACAATGAACTAACTTGATCGGTTGGGGTTATTGTGTTTTGTTGTTGTGAGAAATAATTGGATTTTGTTTAGGTAATAAGAGTTTGCACTTTTCTATTCAAGGTTTACTCATTCCTGGCTTTTATTCTTGTTTGCGAGTGAATTGGGAGAGGATCTCGTAACTTCATCTATTTATCTAATATCGGGAGAGTTAGATTCAAGAAATGAATGAGTGTGGTCTTTATTCAATTTATTGATGGTGAAGATTAATCCGGCTTAGGAATAAGTTAAGGATTTCAACGGCTAAGAGGAGCGCAAGATTGGTTGTTGTTCACCCTTGATTCACACAGGGATGTATTATCAAGGCATGCACAAGTAGCTAGTGTTTCGACTTAGGGATAAGAAGAAACCATTGAAGAACGCTCCGCCGAACCTTGAAGTTGCTGCCCAGACGCCCAAGTAGTTGCCCAGGCAGCCATCGATTAGTTGCCAAGGCAACCCCGCTGTGCAAGTTGCCACGGCAACTGAGTTGCCCTTGCACTCTTTTACCAAGACGATCCAATCGGCTATCACACCTCAACTCACGATAACCTGGCCTATTCTCTCTTTTTCTTTCATCTATTCTTTTAGTTTATTGCTTTTACCTTTCTCTTTAATTAAAACCTCTATTATCAAATGTGTTTTTATTTTCACAATGCAGTAACTTAAGCAAAGTGGCCCAAACCAATCCCTGTGGAGACGATAGTCGATACTCATATCACTTTATTACTTGCGACGTGTATACTTGCACATTTGCGTAGCACTTATCACACGCAACAGGAATCATCTACTGGTAGCTTTTACAGAGTCATCATCGGTAGTACGTTTAACGCTGACCCATTATCAATTAGTACTCCTATCAAAATATACCCTTTGTAGTGGGTGGTGATACTTAGAGCTTTGGTGGACCCCATACCTCCTTCCGAGATCTCGTTATCACTGAATGTGATGTAGTTGTATGCGGTGATATGCACCACTATTCTGTCCAGCTTAGACACAGAAATGTCATCGGGTACAAACGTTTGGTTCAACACCTTTAACAATGCATCATGATGCTTTTCTGAACTCAAAAGCAACTCCAACACCGTAATCCTTGCTGGTTGCTTTCTCACCTATTCCACTACATTGTATTCGCTGTGCCTCAGGAACTTCAAAAATTCCTATGCCTGAGCCTCACTTATCGGCTCATTAATCTTTGGAGGGGGCTCCTCGCCAAATATTTTCGCAGGACCAATTGATGTACCTTTTCCCTTATCTTTGGAGGGTTGTTTCCTTTGGTCTAGAGGGGACAACAAAAGGTCTGTCTATTCTATACTTGATGTTGGGGCTATCTGATGCACATACATCTAACCCCTTCCTTCCTGCAACCTCCTCAAAGAACTCTATCTCTTTGTTGTCCATCAACTGTTGAATCAATCTCCTAAATTCTTCACATTGCTGGATGTCGTGCCCTCTGTCCTGGTGGAACTCGCAATAGGCTCTACATCCCTTTTGCACCACTATCATGCCTTTGTCAATCAAGCAGGCCATGCATAATTGTTGGAACACCCACCGTAAGGGAGACTTAATTTTTGACACATCTTCCTTAGCCTTCCTAGCAGAGTACTCTTCGATAGTGTTCACTCCGCAGTTCCCGTAATTAGGCAATAGGTTAGCGGCTACATTTGGTTCTCCAAACTTTAATACCCAGAATTAATCAGACTATGTACAAGTTTCTTAAATGCGAGGTAATTTTCTGTGGAGTGACCAGGAGCACTGCCATGATAATCGCAATGTGCGTTAGGATCATACCATGACGGAAACTGAGGTTTAAACTGAGTGACATAGTATGGGCGGACCAAAATCAGCTTTGTACAACTAAGAATAAAGCTCGAAGTATGTAAATGTCAATGAAGTAAAGGCTTTTTTCTCTCGCTCTGTTCCTGGAGCTCTCTTTTCTCTTTGGTTTGGGTTTTGAGCCTTCCCTGTTGATGCTTGCGGCTAAGAGACCGTAAAGTTCTTTGGGGCATTGTAAGTACTCGTAGTATTTACCTCATTATCCCTCTTGTTGTACTTTCAAGAGTTATCCCTGCTATCAATCCTGCCACTCTTAATTGCCAATTCGAGAGACTCCATAGTCCTGATCAAATCGGCAAAGCTCTGAGTTGTAGTATTGATAAGGCGATCGAATAGTGTTCCCTTCAGAGTATTCATGAATAGGGGCGTAATCTCGTGCTCAGGAATTGGTGGCTGGATCTGAGCGGCCACCTTTGGGCATATTGTCACAGACTTTCGTTAGACTTCTGTCCCATGTTTTCCAACATGATCCTACTGGGGGTCATATCTGTTACATGTTTGTACTATTCAATGAACGCATTCGAAAGGTCCTTCTAGGACTTGATATTTACCCGGCTTAATTGGGTGTACCACCGGAGTGCTGCTCTAGTCAGACTATCCTGGAAATAATGGATTAAAAGTTTTTTTAATCCTTGATGAAGGCTGCCATCTTTCAGCAATACATGGTCACATGCACGAACAGACATGAAGTTCCATCATACTTGTCAAATTTCGGAGTTTTGAATTTTGGTGGTAAAATAAGGTCGGATACCAGGCTCAGATCACTAGCCTCATTCCCTGGTTCATCTGTGTCCTGCAGTGCTCTAATTTTTTCTTCCATGAGACAAAACCTTTCCTCCCATTTTTTCCACTTCACTTCTAATTTTCTTGACCAAATTTAGATCTGGCACCTCTTCTTCGTAGAATGCCTCTGTATCGACGAGTTGATTTTTAGATGCCCTTGCTTGAAGACTATCAGATATCCCGATAGGGTCAATGTATACTCTTCTTACCGGATTTGGCGTCTTTGATTGAACCTTCCCGTGAGATTTAATATATTCTGGCTCCTGGGTGACTTTGTCTTTAACCTTTTCTTTCCCATAGCTTTTTTCCAGCAATGCGGTTAACTCGGATACTATCGCAGCTTGTGATTGAGCGATCTGCTCGCTGAGGCACTATCTAGCTTCATCGAAGCGTGCTTCTAAATCCTTCTACCCTTTTTCCAAACCGACTATTCTGTCCTCCATTAGTTTGCTTTGGAACCGAGTAAAGTATGGATGCGGAATGGTTGCGGCTTATCTTTTAGTTTCACTGCCACAATATTTACACTATCAATATTATTGCAAAAAAAAGATAAGTGAGTGCATAATGATGCAAATGTCGTGATGCAATGCAAGAATGTATGCAAATAAAGGTACTGATTCCGCTGGTAATCACCTATTTAAACTACTTTCATGAGAATTAAAGGGTCCAGATTACAAAATAGTAAAATAGAGTTCTACACATAAGCCCTAGCTCTAGCTCCTAACTTCTCGATAGCCCTAAGCAATTTGATGAACCTAGGCGCTTCTTTCATGTCCGAGGTTATGAAAGGTCAAAAAACTTCGTCTTCTACAGCTAAATCCTTCACATGTCCCGCAACTCGTTGTATCTCCACCATCAAGGTCATGTAATACTGGTCTCTGTCTTGAATCATCTAGGAGGCATCACGAAGTCTTTGCCGCCAATAATTGTCTCCACTTGCTGCAGCTTCTTCGAATACCCTAATTCTCCCCCAGTAATCCTGAACGGTTTCCTCGAGTGACTCAATGTGGGCTCGTAACATACGAATTTCATGCTCTCTTTTTTGTAGCTCGATGAAACCATTCCTCCGACTATAGGTCTGAAAGGACTGTTCCAACTCTGTCAATCTCCCTTCTAGCTCAAAATTCTGATCTTGGCTTCGATTCAGGCTTTGAACAGTGTCATTGTACAAGTTTTGCATCTCTAATAGTCTATTCCTGCTCCCCATGGATTTCCTCATCCAAACGGTTGTGTTCTCTCTTTCGGAGATGATTGCTTGCTTGCCTTTGTCAATCTCTTGCCTAGCTCTTTCTTTCTCTTGGTTAATGGTGTCCTTAAAAGACCGTCTTTCACTCTCGATGGCTAACTTGCAGCTTTCTAACTCTTTCTCGATTGCTCGCTTGCCTTTCTTTCGTTCTTCTTCAACTAAACGCGTACCATTCATGCTTTCCTCCTCCATGACTAGGAACTTGCTTCGGCTGGCATTCTGCACCTTTTCTTGAAGCTAGAGAGTATCTTTCTGATAAAGAGCTTTATTCTCACTCAGATCTGCGTTCAGCTTATTTAATTGCCTAATGGTCCCATCTCGTTCGTCGATATCTGAACTTACCTTGTAGAGCTCACTCGTATGTTGAGTCTGTAAAGCCTCTATCTTCTTCTTAACCTCCTCGAGTTCATTTCACAAAATTTCAGCCTCAGACGGTACCATCCTCATACATTCCTCAAGTGACACGGTTGGTCCTTGGTCGGGTTCTAGAATCTTGTCGTTAATCCTTAGACGCCTCCAAAGATCGTAATCCAGGGTAAACATGCACTCGGTATCTCTTTCTACCCTTATCCGATAACAGTGATCCCAAGCTCTCATGATGGTCTGAACCTTCGCCCTGAACTCACCCTTGAAAGGAAACTCACTTCGACTTAAAGTAGCGGTGACGGAAACAAACTATCGCGATCTAAATTGCTGGGACACAAAAAGAGGAGCACAAGCAATTCCACCATGTAGCCCTAACATCATTAGCCAGTCATAATCGCCGCAGTTGTATAGGAACTAACTAACCCTGCCGAGCCAAGGAACTCTCCACACTATGTCTTCGTCTTTAATTTGCTTAAAGATTCAGGTCCATTTCTTCCTGTTCAAGTCTTCTCGCCATTCCTTCGCTAAGTATTCCCGCATAGGCGAAAAATCTCGAAATGATATTCCCGGTAAAACCCTCGTTGATGTCTTCCACATATGGCTCTGAATCCAAACCTGTAGTAACTGTGCACACCATATGAAACGTCCATCTTCATGCTTCCGGCTTGCATTCAAAGAGATGAAAGTTTCAGTTAAGATTGCTGGTACTGGATTTGCCTTCCGTTTCATATGCTCAAATAGATCTAGGATGGCTACATCGATGTTTCCAAGAACCCTCGGAAAGATGACCAAACCATATATCCCTAAGGCGAATAGGTCCATCTTCATCCCCTCATCTGGGTGCGGGTATGATGTCTCGGATACTCTCCCATGCAAAGGCTAGGCTGTCTCCTCAATTTTGAATCAGGTCGTTAACCTAATCATCACTCATCCCGGTAAAAGTTTCGAGCTTCGAAGGGTAATTCTGGTTCCTTGGCGGCTTCGCATAGATCTAATCTTTCTGGACATTCTTCTAATTAAGTAAGGCCGTGTATTCCTCTATCATAGGCATCATATCTTGCCCGTTGAAAGTGAAGCAGCAAAAAGCAGGATTCCATAAGTGGAAGATGGCTTGGAGTAAAGGCTGGTTAACTCGAATATACATCAACTGTGCTATATCATCTAACTATCGAAGAATAAGTCTTGTAGTCTTCGATCCCATCCTTCCCAAATCCTTTTAAGTTCCCATAGGTCATTATGTTGGAGGCTCACGTAAGTATACCTTGGAACTATGCGCTCACTCGGTAAACTATTACCTTGGGTCCTCTGATTGACTTCTGACCAATGTCTAACAGCTAAGTTGAGGTCGTCCTTCTTAAGATACCTTTTTTCCACGATGAAAGATTTTCTGATCGGGCAAACCACTCGATTCAATACCTTTATATAATGAAGATGCAATGATATATGCAAAAAGCAAAACAAAAAAGAAAACAAGTCAGTACCGGATAAAATCAATAAATACATAAATAAAGGGTAAGTTAAATAAGATAAACAAACAATGCAACCCTATTTACATCTTGTCTAAAACACCTAGGTTATCGGCATAGCTCTAAAAATGGTGGGTTTTTATGTTCTCTACATATAGTGTTGGTGCTAGGAGGTACCCGAATTGTCCTTGCTATCCCCTACTAAGGGTAGCAAGGCCCCCGATCATCACCCATTATAGGCTCATTTCAACCGGGTTCAATTCAAGGGGACCCATTCGCTTATGCCCATATGAAGGAACGATATCATCACAAAAGCATAAGGTACTCGAGCCCCGAAGGTACTTTGGTAGGCCCATACGGAGGAACGATATCCTCATGAAAGCACTAGCGTTTTCCCCCCACTTAAAAAGGACGGGTTTATATGCCAAATTTTAAATGCGTTAAAATAAACGCACAATTATAACCAAATGTTAATTTAATAGTGACTTTAATCTGGAACTTCCGATATTAATAAAGCGACAATTATTTAAAAAGCTTGGCTCTATTTTGTTTTTGAAAAATGAAAAATCTCCCCATCGGAGTCACCATCTATAATGATATTTTTTACGAGTTTTCGCTAGGGGTTTCAAGGTGTTTGGGGGTCTTTTGGGTATTAAAAATAATGTATTCCGTGGGTTTCATGGAAAATCATATTTTATTTTAAAATTGGAGTCGCCGCCAGCCACTAAGGTAGGCCGGACACCATAAAACCAGAGATTTTAAAAATGTTGGGTTCGAGAGTTGGTTACGGATGGGGAAGGATTAGCACCCCCACGCCGCCCAAAAATGGTACTTTAATAATTGCCGCTTTATTAATATTAAACTTTTCAGATTAAAGTGACGATTAAATTAAAATTTGGTTATAAGTGCGAGTAAATTTTAAGGGCCTTGTTATTTGAGAATAAACCGATAGACTACCATCACTACGCTTGATACTAGCCACGTTTACGCTCGAATAAAAGGGCACCACATTGGCATATAATGTATCTGTTATTCAATCTTAGAAAACATATTATAAAAAACAAACATATCTAATTTAACATGATATTTAACAAAATGCATGATCATAAATAAAAATGACATGTCACGAGAATCAAAACTAAACATAAATATAAACATAAACATATAAACATGGTAAAAAAAGAAAAAAAACGTGCCTCAAGATTAAATTAACTAATTATAACATGCTTAAACACATATAAAAAACACAAATGGAACATATACAAGACATACATATAATGTGATACTAAATTAACAAAGCTACCTTCCTACAATATTACACTAAAACTTTATCATATGACACAATTTACATGCATATATTAAAACATCATGACATTAAATGTAACGAATAACACCACACTAACATATAACCTAAAAATGCAAAAAACATAAAACTCATGCTAACACATATAAACATACCATGAACAAACAAACTAAACATAAGCTTATAAAAACATATGCATCAAAAGAATTAATGAACATAATATGCAAACTAAAATACGTAAATAATTAACCACATGAAGAACATCACCAATCATGCTAAAAAACATAACAATAGCATTATTTCAAACATGACAAATTAAAATAAAACATGAATATACAAGACTGAAATGAAATAAAAAAAAAGCAGAAGGCCAGAAACAAAAGAAGAAAAAAAACACATTTGGGGACTAAATTATAAACTGAAAATAAACTTAAAAGGATTGGACACGTAATAAAACCAATGGGCAGACTCGAAATGAAAATATCAAGTGGGACGGAGGGACTAACAGGATATTTTTACCATTTAAAAACAAATTCAGTTTAATTTAGGGGCTTAATTAAAAGATTTTAAAAAAGAAAGAGGGATCAAACTTGTAATATGCCCATGTGGCGAGCTTAAACTAAAAGTATGGGCTGGGACAGAGGGATTTATGAAGCAAATAAACCAAATATTTTTTGTTATTTACTATATATCAAGATACCCAGCCCCAAATCCCCCATTTTCTCATTTTTTACCCTTAATAACACTCTCTTATTCTCTCTGACATTCCCAAAAAACCAGCCCCTAAAATCAAAACCTCCCTCGTCCGCCTTGTTCAAACGGTCTCAGGCGAGGCTCTGCCGCAACGGCCACCCCGGCCGTCCTGGACCTCAACCTTCTGGCCACCAGAAACCCCCCAAAAGAATCAGATACCTCCCTAGAAACCCTCTTTTAAACCAGGGACTTTTGTTTCGAAACCAAAACAACCCCCACCCTTTGAACGGCTCACCCCGAATTGCTTATTGCCGGTAGGGAGAGGAAACGACTTAGGTGAAAACTCCCCCTTTTGTGTTCTTTTCGTTTTTTCTTCAATGCATGCACGAAAGAGAAAAGGAAAAGGAGAAAAAGGAAAATTACCACTAGATTTTTTCTCTTGAAACTTTTCTTTCCTTTTTTGTTATTTTTTCGGTCTTAATTCTGATTGTTGTTGTTGTTACAGGATTTTTGGTTTTTTATCATACCTATTTGCCCTGATCTTGTTTTGGTAGAAATAAAACATAAAATACATGTATTTTTGCGATTTGGTAACTGATAGATCTTTTTTTCTCTATTTTTGCACGTCCCTGAGCGTGGTGGTTGGAGAGTCGGGGAAGATCGGCATGGTGGAGGGATACACTCAGCCAGACTCGTTCTTGGCCGTTGGATCAAATTTGATCCAACGGCTAAGATGGCTTGATGCACGGACGGCCCAGATGTGATCTTGGAAATGGCGGGACTGCATGAGATGATGACTTGTGGTGCACGACAGTCGAGGAGTGTTACCCGTGGGATGCACGCGCGCATGGGAGATGGATGGTCTCGAGCCTGTACCACATGCGGCAATTGGTGGGATGCCTTACTTCAATCGTGGCCGTTGGATCAAGATTTGATCCAACGGCTCGTATTTGGCGGCGCCTAAAGAAGATATTAGGGTTAGATGTTAGGGTTTAATTGGGTCTGGCCGAAAATGGGCGATGTAATTATTGGGCTTTGTAATATATATTGGACTGTGAACTTTTAATATTATTTAGGTTTTAATATTTTTTGGATTTCATTTTAATTTAGCCCAATACCAATACCAATAATAATAATAATAATAATAATAATAATAATAACAATAATAATAATAACAACAATAATACATATACGCACGCACACACACACATACATATATATATATATATAACATTCACACACATTCAAGCACATAATACAAACATATATATGTGTTCACACATAATTAATATAACTATACACATATTGTACATATACAAACAATGTATACATAAAATATAGACATACATATGGCACACATATTTCATTTTAACTATTAATATGTACACATGCATAATATATATAATATACATGCATTCACATATACCACACACACATTTTACGTACATATTAATCACACGTACATAATAAACGTATAATATATAATATATGTATACATGCAATAATAATATATATTAATAATTACATAATATTTACAAACCAGATAAAAATGAATGATTACACTTGTTTATTTTTTAGAAGTCTTCTTCAACATAAGTTATTCCATTTCTTTTGTGGGAGATCATCTTCAAACTCTAGCATGCGTAGATAATTGCATTTAGAAGGGTGGGTTAGAGCTGCTTGAGGGTGTTTGCTTATTCAATTGTGATTAGGAGGGTGCCCGAGCACAACTATCTCATTTTCTATATCAAGATCATGCTTTCTTGTCGATTTGTTGAACTTGGAATATTGAGGTTTTCTCGAATCATATTAGAGAGTTTGCTAGATTAAATGAGAGTTTGCTAGAGGGTTCCTAGGTTTTGAGGTCATTCTCGGATCATGGGTTACGTGTCATTTGGCATCAGAGCTTTGGTTCAGGTGTTTAAAACATTTATCTTTTATTGTTTAATTAGTAGTTGTTAAAAAGAGACAAAATTTGATATTTTATTTTTGTTTCTTTAGACCAAGTCTATCAGTTTTGATAATTTCATTCAAAAGGAAATTATAAGAAAGTTGAGGTTTTAGTCCAGCAATATCCAAGATTCGAGGACGAATCCTTTTCAAGAGGAGAAGAATGATACATGCACAGATGGGAAAATGTCAGTTGGAGCAAACATATGAGTTGAATGAGAAAGATGATTTCCATGATCAAATTGTTAAATTAGGAAGTTATCTTATAATTAAATTGAATGCTTATTCCTTGTAAAATTTGGTCCACACACTAGTCCACAATGCTGGCAAGATTCATTATTAGTTTATTATTTACATTCCTTAATTTAGACACTTAATTAAGGGATTATTCCTTAATTTAGGGTCTTATTTTAGGAAAATTGTCCTTTGTATTCAACATCCCTTGCACTATAAAAGAGGGCAACTTCTTCTCTTGAAAACCACAACACAACAACATGAATATTTGAAATAAAACTTTGTTGGCCATAGGCCATTTTCTTTCCAAGGTTGATGGATTCACCTTATTTATTTTTCAGAATTCTTCTTCAACATAAGTCCTTCCAGTTCTTTTATGGGAGATCGTCTTCACACTCTAGCATGCCTAGATAATTGCGTCTAGGAGGGTGGGTTAGAGCCGCTTGAGGGTGTTTGTCTATTCAATTGCGATTAGGAGGGTACTCGAGAACAACTAGCTCGTTTTATATATCAAGATCATGCTTTTGTTTTGATTTGTTGAACTTGGAATATTGAGGTTTCCTCGGATCATATTAGAGAGTTTGCTAGATTAATTACGATCTAGAGTGTTCCTAGATTTTGAGGTCATTCTCGGATCCTGGGTTACGTATCATTTGGCATCAGAGCTTTGGTTCATGTGGTTAAAACATTTATCTTTTATTGTTTTATTAGTAGTTGTTTAAAATAAGAGAGAAAATTTGATATTTTATTTATTTTTCTTTAGACCAAGTCTTTTAGTTTTGATAATTTCCATTCAAAAGGAAATTATAAGAAAGTTGAGGTTATAGTCTAACAATATCCAAGATTCGAGGACGAATCCTTTTCAATAGGAGGAGAATGATACATGCACAGATGGGAAAAAGTTAATTGGAACAAACATATGAGATGAATGAGGAAGATGATTTCCATGGTCAAATGGTTAAATTATAAAGTTATCTTTTAAATTGAATTGAATGTTTATTCCTTGTAAAATCTGGTCCACGCACTAGTCCACAATGCTGGTCAAATTCATTTTTAGTTTATTATTTATATTCCTTAATTTAGACATTTAATTAAGGGAATTGTTCCTTATTTTCAGGACTTAATTTCGGAAAATTATCCTTTGCATTCAACATCCCTTACACTCTAAAAGGAGGCAACTTCTTCTCTTGAAAACCACAAGACAACAACATTAATATTTTAAATGAAACATTGTTGGTCATAGGCCATTTTCTTTTCAAGGTTAACGGATTAACCTTGTTTATTTTTCAGAAGTCTTCTTCAACATAAGTTATTCCAGTTTTTTATGGGAGATCATCTTTAAACTCTTGTCTGCCTGGATAATTACGTCTAGGAGGGTGGGTTAGAGCCGCTTGAGTGTGTTTGCCTATTCAATTGCGATTAGGCGGGTGCCTGATGACAACTATCTCATTTTCTATATCAAGATAATGCTTTCTTGTCGATTTGCTAAAGTTGGAATATTGAAGTTTTCTCAGATCATATTATAGAGTTTGTTAGATTAATTGTGATCTAGAGGGTTTCTAGATTTTGTGGTCATTCTCGGATCATGGATTACGTATCATTTGGCATCAGAGCTTTGGTTCATGTGTTTAAAACATTTATCTTTTATTATTTTATTAGTAGTTGTTTAAAACAAGAGAGAAAATTTGATATTTTATTTATTTTTCTTTAGACCAAGTCTTTTAGTTTTGATAATTTCCATTCAAAAGGAAATTATAAGAAAGTTGAGGTTGCAGTCTAACAATATCCAAGATTCGAGGACGAATCATTTTCAATAGGAGGATAATGATACATGCACATATGGGAAAAGTCAATTGGAACAAACATATGAGATGAATGAGGAAGATGATTTCCATGGTCAAATGGTTAAATTATAAAGTTATCTTTTAAATTGAATTGAATGTTTATTCCTTGTAAAATCTGGTCCACGCACTAGCCTACAATGTTGGTCAAATTCATTTTTAGTTTATTATTTACATTCCTTAATTTAGACACTTAATTAAGGGAATTGTTCTGTATTTTCAAGACTTAATTTAGGAAAATTATCCTTTGCATTCAACATCCCTTACACTCTAAAAGGATGCAACTTCTTCTCTTGAAAACAACAACATTAATATTTTAAATGAAACATTGTTGTCATGGGCCATTTTCTTTTCAAGGTTGATAGATTCACCTTGTTTATTTTTCAGAAGTCTTCTTCAACATAATTTATTCTAGTTTTTTTTGTGGGAGATCATCTTCAAACTCTTGCTTGCCTAGATAATTGCATCTAGGAGGGTGGGTTAGGAGGGTGCCTGAGGACAATTATCTTGTTTTCTATATCATGATCATGCTTTCTTGTCGATTTGCCAAACTTGGAATATTGAGGTTATTTTGGATCATATTAGAGAGTTTGCTAGATTAATTACCAGCTAGAGGGTTCCTAGATTTTGAGGTCATTCTCGGATCATGGGTTACGTATCATTTGGCATCAGAGCTTTGGTTCAAGTGTTTAAAAAATCTATTTTATTGTTTAATTAGTAGTTGTATAAAAAAGAGAGAAAATTTGATATTTTTTCTTTAGACCAAGTGTAACGCCCTGGTTTTGGACCTAGGAGTTTAGGGCTGGTTTAGACGGTTCGATGGATCAAATTAGAGGATTAAAGTCAGTTTCGGGAATAATTTGAAATAAGTATTTTTTATAAGAGATAAAAATATGGAAATTGGTCTAAAATCATTATTTAATAATTAAATGATTTTGGTAAAATTAATGTTGGAAAATGGGATTTTGAAATTGGACATTTTGGCTGGTGACCAAAATATAAATAATGAAAACTGTTTTTAGTGACTATTTTGTAAAAGGTCAAAACTTAGAATCTTTAAG
The DNA here is from genome assembly GCA_019671005.1 of Hibiscus mutabilis. Classification (NCBI taxonomy): domain Eukaryota; kingdom Viridiplantae; phylum Streptophyta; class Magnoliopsida; order Malvales; family Malvaceae; genus Hibiscus; species Hibiscus mutabilis. Next base: position 29,759,918 of record CM033750.1, on the reverse strand, counting down.
GATCTATTTGCCCAAAGTCTAATATCAGACTTTTTTCTTTAATTGGATATTTTAAAATGGTTTTAAAAGGAATAAAAGAGCTTGGAGAATTAATTTCATAATTAATTTCCAAAAACAAACTTTACATATCTAACTTTTTACAAAAAGATTTTCTCTCAAATTCTCTCCATCCAAACACTCTTTTCTACATTAATTCTCTTAGGTAAATTCTTGATTTTAACAATCTTTTGATTTCATAAGAGTTCTCGATGATTTCCTAACAAAACCTCATTGTTTTACTCTTGTTTTCTCATGAAAATCAATCCAATTAAGGGGAAAGCCAAAATTAGAGGTGAGCTTCGTTCTTCTCCTCTAATACAAGTTTCTTTATTGAAATTTCGAAGTTATTGCTCCTTTATAAGTGTTTTCTAATGGGTTTTTATGATTATAACATGATTGGATGTTTTAATTAAGGTTTATTGTGGAAATTGGTTGGTTTTCATATTAGATATGTTTTGCTATGTTCTTGATTAGATTAGAACATGATTTTAATGTTTTATGTGGATAATAAGTTGGTTTTAACATTGGAATCCCAAAACTAGGTGAATCTCTAATTTTCTAGATTGTTAGTAATGAGTTTTTGAGGAGTTGGGGGTGTTTAATGTATGTTGAAGGTATAAGGATATGGTAATAATGCTTTTAGATGTTGTTTGATGTTAATTGAGGGTTGAGATTTGTGGCTGGGTTATATTTGTAGTTGTTTTGGTGTTGTTTGCGGTGTTGTGCTTGGGTAATTGAGTGGGAACTGATGAGGTTTGAAATAGAATGTTGTTGCTGGGTTACGAATGCATTTTAATGCATTGGAATCTCTGTTTTTATATGGATAAAACAGGGGAAGTTAAGCCTCAGGCTTGAAAATGTGTTTTAGAAGCTTTGGGGGAATGTTTATTGTAACGGCAAGCGAGGCTTTGCGTGTCGGTGAGTGAGGACGTGTTTTACAACTTTTCAAGGGTTTGGAAGTTGTGTTGGTGTAGCGATATCCTTTTACGCTAAAAGAAAGATTGTGTTTATTTTGTTTTGAAAATATTGTCTTCTGCGTGGATTTTATAAAATATGTGTTTTATTTAAAATGGAGTCGCCACCGGCCACTCATGGTGGACCGGACACCGTAAAGATCCAGAGATTTCAAAATGTCGGGTTTGGGAGTCGGTTACGGATGGGGAAGGATTAGTACCCCCACACCACCCAAAATTGGTACTTTAATAATTACCACTTTATTAATATTAGACTTTCCGGATTAAAGTGACGATTAAATTAAAATTTGGTTATATGTGCGAGTAAATTTTAAAAGCCCCGTTATCCGAGAGTAAACGCCCAACCACTATCACTACGCCTGATACTGGCCCCATTTACGCTCTGATAAAAGGGCACCATATTGACAATTTATATTTCCAAAATGCAACTTACAAAATATTATAAAACAAATATTCATAAAGACATAGAACTAAAAAAACATAAATAATAATATTAAAAATGAAATGCATGAACAAAAATAACATGACATGTCATAAAACAAAATATAAATATAAACAAGCAGAAAAAAGATATGCTTCCAAAACTAAACTAATTAATTCTAACATGCTAAAACACGTTAATACGAACCACAACTATAACACGTGCATGACATATGACAAAATATGATACTAAATTAACACAACAACAGGAAAATATATAAAAAAAACTAAAAACTTGACATCTAACATGAATAAAATACTAATATAATCTAAAAGTATAATAATAATTATAACAATAATAATAATGATAACAATAGCCAAGGATTTATACTAACATACATAAAACAACATGGAAATAATAACTTAAGGACTAAAATGCACAAACATTAAATTACATGGCATGAAAAATATATATTACAAGACTAAAATGAACAAAATATAAAATGCAAGGGCAGAAATATAAATGACATAAAATAAAAGTGCTAAAAATTAAATACCAAACAGAGCAGTTACTAAAATCGAACAAAATGCAAAATAAGAGACACAAATAAAGCACAAATGGGCAAGATTAAAAGCGCATAACAAATACAGGGACCAGATGCGGGATTATTCCATGGGCAGAGATGAAAATGGGGAAGAAAGGAAGGCTACGCACGTAATTTGCCCCTTAACCAAAAAACGCGGATCCTCCCCGGATCCGGGTCACCGCGCGGGTCGGGGATATTGAAACGACGTTGTTTCATTTTGGCCAATTTAAAACATAAATAGGATTTTATTTTTCCTTTCGAAATGTTTTAAAAAAAAACCTAAACCTAATAAAACTCTTAACTCTCCTCTGCTCCCACCACTTGAACCAGAGCGGCGGCCGCTCTTACCGACGTCTCCGTTCCTCGGCCGGATGGCCTTACGGCGAAGCACCACAGCAGCGATCTCTACGGTAGGTAAACTCTTGACCCTCTTTTTTTATTTTGGCAAAAAATGCAAACCTTTTGATTTTGGATTCGAAATAAAAAGTAAGGTTTCGATTTAAGATTTAACACACACAAGAAAATTTTTGCTTGATTCCAAAATAAAGAAAGGAAAGACGTTCTAAAATTTTTATTTCATTCTACTTTTTTGTTTTACAATCGTATTATCCCCTCTAAAGCTCTCTATTTTTCTCTCTGATTTTCGAACTCTAGCCCCCTTTTCATTCTTGCTTGGCTCGGTTTTTTATCCCCAATACCATAACAACTTCCTTCTATTTTTAATCTACAGATCTTGATGGAGAGATGGCCGGATTTTATGGCTTTGGCAGAGTATGACTGGGTATGGGTGTTGTAGAGATTTGGTGAGTCAAGCGATATAGGGTTGTTTAGGGTTAGGTTATTGATTTAATTTTAGGATTTTTAGATTTAGGGTTTTGGGAAATTAAGGTTTAGGGGTTGATTTAATTTGGGGTTTGTTTTGGTTACCGGTGAAGTGGCAGTGGCGGTGGACGAATGGCGGCGGCAAAGGAGGTTATTTAGGGTTAGGTGTTTTTTTGGGTCTTTTGGTTTTAGGCCGGGTCGGGTTTGGTCCAGGATTCGGTTCGGGCAACCCGGATGAAAATGGGTTATTATAGCTGTCCCTCTTTGTTTGTTGTTGTGTAACGGCAACAGAGCAAAGATTAACAATGACCCATTTCATCCGGTCTAGCTGGTCATCTCCCATCTTGACATATGTCTTCGTTCTTCTGTAGATCTTATTTCTTTTTTATACAGGTCTTCTTTCTTGTCTTGGTTGATCTACCTTGTCACTCTTGGGAAATAAAATCTTCAAAATAAAAGGGGTTGTTTGTTGGGGAAGAAAAATGAGTCCAACTTACTACATTATTGATGATAAGCTAATACCTAAAGAAAATTTGACCCAACTGCAATGCCGACGAAGAGGCAAGATCGGTGGATGAAAGTTCTGATATCTGATCCAGCTACAACTCTAACAAAGAGGCAAGATCAAAGGATTGAAAGCTCATTTTGATTTTCTTTCTCTTTTTTCTTTTTTCCTTTTTCCTTTTTCCTTTTTCCTTTTCATTCTTTTTTGTTTTTATGTTTTTTTTTTCATTTTTCATTTTTCATTTTTTCTTTTTCATTTTTTCTTTTTCATTTTTGTTTTTTTTTCATTTTTTTGAATTTCATTTTTGCTTTTTTTCATTTTTTCTCTTTTCTTGCTTTTTCTTCATTTTTTTCAAGAAACAACATTGATAAAATTTGGAAATTAGTAAATTTTGACCAAGCTACAACACCGACGAAGAGTCATGGTCTAAAGTTAGTAATGTTGATCCAGCTACGACACCGACGAAGAGGCAGGATCAAGAGTTAGTGAATTTGGTCTAGCTACAACATCGACGAAGAGGCAAGATCGGAAGTTAGTGATTTGGTTCAGCTACCACATCGACGAGGAGGCAGAAGCGGAAGTTAAATTTGACCAAGCTACAACACCGACGAAGAGGCAAGGTCTAAAGATTTGAACCGGCTGCGACACTTACGAAGAGACAGGATCAAAGTTTTTTTGTGTGTGATCAAGCTATGACTCTAACGAAGAGGCATGATCAGAATTTGGCAAATTTGGTTCAGCTACATCACCGACGAAGAGGCAGAACCGAAAGTTATATTTGACCAGGCTACAACATCGACGAAGAGGCAAGGTCTGAAAATTTGATCAAGCTACAACTCTGACGAAGAGACAGGATCGAAATTTGGCAAATTTGGTCCAGCTGCAACATCGACGAAGAGGCAGAACCTTAAATTTATGAAGTTGGATCTATCTACACCATCAACGGAGGGGTAAGATCAGATTTCACAGATCTTACTATACCATCAACGGAGGAGCAAGATCGGCAAATGATAACAACTTGATCTTCATTTTGATTTGATTTTTTCTTTTTCGTATTTTTTTTTGGATTTTTCCTTTTTTTTCTTTTCTCTTTTCTCTTTTTGATTTTGCTTTTTTTCTTTTCATTTCTTCTTTTTTTTGAAATTTTTTGATTGATTTTTTACAACTATAATAAAGGTAAATTCTGAGTAAAATTTAGGTCTAGCTGCAACACCGTCGAAGAGGCAAGACCTTAGAGGATTTGATCTGTCACACCACTGACGAATAGACTAGATCAGCAAAATGTGAGACCCACTACACCACCGACGGAGAGGTAGGGCCGAATGGAAAATTTGATCTGCAACACCACCGAAGGAGGCAAGATCTGGATAGGATTTGATCTGCTACACCACTACCGGAGAAACTAGATCAGCAAAATGTGAGACCCGCTACACCACCGACGGGGAGGTAGGTTCTGGATAGAAAATTTGATATGCAACACCACCGACGGAGGCAAGATCTTCATTAAGTTGGCGTACCACCACTGACGAAAGCATGATTTGTAAGATGTTGAATTACTATTGACAGCGAGACTATGTCTGAAAAAATTGCCATGCTTCTGTCGGCAGAGGGTAAGATCTGGAATGAGTTATTTGTTGGCAATAGTAGAAATTGGGAGAATGTTGACGTCCGTCACACCATCGTCGGAGGAATGAAATCCTGAAAAGAAAAAAATGGTCAATAATTGTCAAAGATTTTGTCGCTGACACCTTTTATTTTGGGTGTTTCAGCATCTTCTTCATGTTTGGCCTCATTCAGAACTAGGGTTGGCCCTCTTGTCATTGCCCCATGTTGAGGGTACTCGGTCTTTTTCCTAGACTTGTTATGTACAAGCAAGATTGCATGAATGTATATAATTTTATGTCTAAATGCATGTGTCTACCCTAAATGCATGGTGATTTTGGTGTATGCACTTAATCTAAATGTATGACATATACAAAAATGGTTTAATGCAAGATGAATGTAATCTAAATGCATGAATATGATATGATTTTTTTGGCCCTCAATGGGATACCCTTGAGTCCTCACTGGCCCTGTCAGGATCTTGGTCTTTTGTAAGTGCCCCAACCTTGTCTTGGGTTTGATCAGCTCTCATCTGAGTGGATGCCCCAAAATTTTGTTCATTACATGACATCATCTGGCACTGCTCTTGTAGAAAATTTGAAACTTTAGGGTGATATATTTTGGATATTCAAGACTCAAATACAGACAAAACATGTTTGCATTGCTACTTGTAGTTTTGATCCCTTACAAAATACTCTCGCCACCATCGTACTTAAGTCAGTGAGGTTGATTTACAAAAATTATTACTCTGAAAGTGATAAAAACTACAAGGGGACCTACTATGGTCAAGACAGTGCAATACTTAAGCTGGATTAAAACATGGTCCAGTTCAAAATACCTTCAACACACCCTTAATTGACATCTTCATGCTTCGGTAAAGGGTCTTTGCTTGTAGCCGTTCTTGTTGAGTTATCAAAGCTTACCACCCCAAGCTTAATGAATTTTTCCACCAACTTTTTGAAACCATAGCAGTTTTCAATGGTATGGCCAACCTGTCCCGCGTGATAATCGCATTTTGCGTTGGGATCATACCATTTTGGGAATAGAGGTTGTACTGGATCTCGGTAAAAGGGTGCCACCATGTGGACATCATACAACTGCTTGTACAATTCTCCATAAGAAATTGGTAGTGGAGTAAATTCTACGTTTTCAGTGTTCTTCTTTTGACCAGAGCCTTGGCTTGAGGAACCGTGAGCACTTGGCATGGCCTTAGGTTGCACAACTGTGATAGGCTTAGAATAACCGGCATTATAAACTCTTACAGAGTTTACTTCATGATATTTATTTGCATGGTAGGGCTTTTCCTGGGATGGACTACCTCCGTCATCAATTTTTCCAGTCTTGACGGCATTCTCAATGAGCTCCCCGAATAACACAAGGTCAGCAAAGTTGGTAGTCGCCTTGCCTATCAAACAACCCAAGACTGGACCCTCCAAAGTCTGGACAAACATGACCACCGTCTCTCTTTCGCTGAGTGGGGGTTGGACTTGAGCTGCCACATCTCTCCAACGTTGGGCATACTATCTAAAGCTTTCATTTGATTTTTGTTTCATATGTTGTAAGGTCCAACGGTCTGGCACCATATCACTGACGTGTCGGTACTGTTCTAGGAATGCTTTTGCCAAGTCTTTCCATGACTTAATCTGATGACGGCTCAATTGATTATACCATCGGGCAGCAGATCCTAACAGACTGTCTTGAAAGTAATGAATTAACAGCTTGTTGTCCTGGCCGTATCTAGTCATCCTCCGACAGAACATAGTGAGGTGAGTGCGAGGGCAACTGGTTCCGTTTTACTTTTCAAATTTCAGGACATTAAATTTTAGGGGTAACACCAATTTTGGGACAAGGCTGAGTTCACTGGGCTCAAACCCACTGAAGGTATCCTCTACTCCCATAGCCTCTGGCTTATCTTCGAGTCTTTTACATCGATCTGCGATTTCCTTTGAAGCTTCTACCTCTGGCCTCTCGATCTCAAACAGATGATCCATTTATGAGATAAAATTTTTAGCTTGATTGCCCCCGAGCTTAACTTCTAATGCAGATGGCTAATTTATAGGGATTGAAGTGCCGGCCTGATGGAGATGAGACTTTCCCCGAGAAATAATCACCTGAGGTTGAGTTTCCGATTGTATCCTAGCTTGAATGGGCGTGAACCCTGGAGGATACATAAGATCCTCGTCCCCAACGGTGGGTTTAGGATTTGCAGTGGGATTTACAACAGAGGCCTCTCCAAGCTCGGGAAGCTTTAATCCCAGCATTTGTGCCATTTGGCCCAACATGTCTTGTTGTGATTTTGCAAGTTGTTCCCCCATATCCTGTTGGACTCTTGCCAACTGTTCATCAACCTGCTTGGCTATGTTTGCTTGCAATTCTTTCTGATCTTGCTCAATTTTTTTCAATCTTTCATCGTTCGCCATCTTTGTTTTGTACCGGGTTCCGTATGGATGCTGAGCTGACTGATCTTCTACTTTATCCAGTATCACTGTCATAGGGCACCCCTAGAGTCAGTTTTCTTATTTTGAAAATGAATGTATATGCATGCAAAATGTGTCCTAAATCGATGTTGTGTATGAATGCAATGCAAAATCAAGATTGTGATGATGTTGTGTAATGATGTAGATGAAATTAATGCGATGAGAATAAAATGAAACGAGTTAGTATCGAATAAAAATATTAAATAAAACAGATGATAAATATAACAAAAATAGAGTAAAAAACTGTACATAAACAAGAAATAAGGCACCAGAGCCTAAATAAGGTAACAAGAAAGGGTTGGCTCCTACGGCTCACTATATGCAGTTTTGGTGCTAAAAGGTACCCGAATTGTCATTGTTGTCCTCTACTAAGAGTAGGAAGGCCCCCGATCATCACCAATTATAGGCTCCTTTCAACCGGGTTCAATTCAGGGGAACCCATTCGCTTATGCCTGCACGAAGGAACGATATCCTTACAAAAGTATAAGGTACTCGAGCCCTGAAGGTACTTGCTAGGCCTACACGGAGGAACGACATCCTCACAAAAGCATTAGCGTTTTTCCCCCACTTAAAAAGGACGGGTTTATATGCCAAATTTTAAATGCGTTAAAATAAACGCGCAATTATAACCTAATACTAGTTTAATAGTCACTTTAATCCGGAATTTCCGATATTAATAAAGCGGTAATTATTTGAAAAAAGCTCGACTCTCTTATTTTTTTGAAAAAAAATAAAAATATCCCCAGCGAAATCGCCATCTGTAGCGATATTCTTTTACGCTAAAAGAAAGATAATGTTTGTTTTATTTTGAAAATATTGTCTTCCACGTGGATTTTATAAAACCCGTGTTTTATTTAAAATTGAGTCGCCACCGGCCACTCAAGGCTAGAGCAACGCATAATGTTTGTTGGGTTTGTGGATCATGAGATCATTTGAAGTGAGACTGTCTATGTTTGGCTAAAGAGGGATAGTCTTATTCGGTTGTTGCTGTGAATTCCTGTTGGAGTTGTGGATCTGGGGATCATATAAGACGTGATTGTCCGTTGTTGGCTGAGGGTAGACATGATCCTGCACCTGTAGTTGCACCACAGAGAGGTCATGGGCGCTACCGAGGTAATTTCTAACGAAGAGAGGAAGGACAAAGGACTGTTTCTCATACAGTGGTGATTCAACATGAGGGTGGTGGACCAACAAGGATCTATGCGCATCGCGAGGGGAGGAATGACACTGATGTGATAGCAGGTACTTTTACCTTATAGTCTATGTCATTACTTTCTCTGATAGATGTTAAGTGTCTAAAAGTACTATTTTATTCACCATTTTTATTCATATTATTGCTAGACTTAGGCTCATATTAGTTGCATTATTAGCCATTCATGCATGTTTGCATTGTTTCCTTGGTGGACAAGCTTGATTTCATATTTTACTTGATTTTGTGGAAAAAGAGTACTGCCGATAGTTGTTTTTGTGTGTGTGCAGAATCACTTGCCTAAACAAGGTTGGAACCAGTTGCCAGAGTAGTGCATGAAGGAGATGCCGACGCAGTTGTTTGGGTAATGCATGAAGGAGATGCCAAGCTAGTTTCCAGGGCAATTGTCGATAAGGGATAAGATGATATGACAGTCAAAATTGATGACTGGATAAGCCCAAGATAATGTGAAGCAAAGTTAAATCCCAAAGGAGTTTGATTTCCATGAAGAGGTCAAAGAGAAATTAAATCCCAAAAAGATAGGAGAATATCTAGAATGAATTTAAATATAATAAAGAATTATATTCTTTTAAAGTATTTAATTCCAACTTAACTTCCTCCTCAAGAAGGACTTTAACCTAGCCACCTCCTATTTAAAAGAGACCAAGTCGTCAAACTCAAGAGAGAGCAAAAGGGGAGAGATTTCGACAAGGTCTTTCAACCATTCTTCATCTTTTTCTTTCTTGTTCGATTAGGTTTGTGTTAGGGATTCTTTGTTTTGTGTTTCTTTGGAACCTATCTATGAACTAAATCTATTTGGCTAAGGTTATTGTGTTTTGTGGTTGTGAGAAACAATTGGATTTTGTTTAGTTAATAAGAGTTTGCATATTCAATTCAAGGTTTACTCATTCTTGGTTTTTATTCTTGTTTGCGAGTGAATTGGGAGAGGATCTTGTAACTCTATCTATTTATCTAATATCGGGAGAGTTAGATTCAAGAAACGAATGAGTATGGTATTTATTCAATCTATTGATGGTGAAGATTAATCCGACTTAGGAATAAGTTAAGGATTTCAACGGCTAAGAGGAGCGCAAGATTGGTTGTTGTCCACCCTTGATTCACGCAGGCATGTATTGTCAAGGCATGCACAATTAGCTAGAGTTTCGACTTAGGGATAAGAAGAAACCATTGAAGAACACTCTGCCAAACCTTGAAGTTGCTGCCTAGCTGCCCAAACTATTGCCCAGCCAGTTGCCAGCAACCTTCGATTAGTTGCCAAGGCAACCCCGCTGCGTAAGTTGCCACAACAACTGAGTTGCCCTTGCACTCTTTTACCAAGACGAGCCAATTAGCTATCACTCCTCAACTCACGATAACCTAGCATATTCTCTCTCTTGATTACATATTCTTTTACTTATTTTCCTTCTAGTTTAGTTGTTAGTTAAAACTCCTATAATCTTCTACTTGTGTTCTTTTACTTTTACAGTGCAAGAGACTAGATTCTTGAACTGGCACCAATCCATGTGGAGCCGATATCTTTTAGACTATAACTTGCGACGTGTACACTTGCATAATTGCAGAGCACTTATTACGTGCAACAATAGATTCTATTTCTACTCATTTATATATTTTTCATGAGTATGCGCATTTTCTTGATATACCGGTATAAATGTTTTATGTGAGTATGCAAGTGACAACTTCTTTTAGAGAGACAGTTGTTATGAGAAGGTTGTTTAGGGGATGTCTTTTGATGGTTCAAGGGCATGTATTTGCGGCCGATTTGGTGGAGTTGTCGTTTCATGGATATTACGTGATCTTGGGTATGAATTGGTTAATTGAGCATGGGCCTGTGGTCGAATTTGTAACCAAGCGAGTTTCGTTGAAGCTTGCCAATGATTATGAAGTGGTGGTTGTGGGTGAGAATGTTAAGTTCTTATCCAATGTGGTTTCGGCTTTGAAAGCACAGAAGTTGCTGGAATGTAGGTGTCAGACATATCTGGCTTATGTTATGAACCCAAATATGAAGGAAGTACAGACTAAAGATATATGTACTATTAGCGATTTTCCAATGGTGTTTCTGGAGGATTTATCGAGGTTGACACCTAATAGAGAGATAGAGTTTTGTATTAAGACATATGCAGATATGGCTCTGGTGTCGATTATACCATATCGCATGGCACCGAAAGAGTTGAAGGCGTTGAAGATGCAACTTCAAGAGTTGTTGGACCATGATTTCATTCGACCTAGTGTGTCACTGTGGGGCACATCAGTGTTATTTATGAAGAAGAAAGATGGCACCTTGAGGATGAGCATTGATTATCGACAACTAAAAAAGTTGACGGTTAAGAATAATTATCCTTTTCCGTGGATTAACGACTTGTTTGATCAATTCCAGGGTGCTACGGTGTTTTCTAAGACCGATTTGAGATATGGATACTATCAGTTGAGGGTTAAGGATAAGGATGTGCCAAAGAATAATTTTTGTATGAGGTGCGGGCATTATGAGTTTTTGGTGATGCCGTTTGGGTTAACGAATGCGCCTACAACTTTCATGGATATGATGAATAGGGTATTCCATGAATTCTTGGATCAATTCATAGTGGTGTTTATTGATGATATTCTTGTATACTCTCATACTGAGGAGGATCATGATTGATACTTACAAATTGTGTTGCAAACCTTATTGGATAATCAGCTTTATGCCAAGTTGAGCAAGTGTAAGTTTTGGATTAAGGAAGTGGTATTTCTTGGTCATGATGTTTCGGCGAAAGGTATCTGGGTGGATCTACAAAAGATTGAAGCGGTGGTGAATTGGAAACAACCCAAGTCGGTGAAGGATGTCTATAGTTTCTTGGGGTTGGCAGGTTATTATTGCCTTTTTAAGGATGGTTTCTCAAGGGTTGCTGCTCCGTTGACCAAGCTGTTACAAAAGGATGTGCGTTTGGAGTGGACAAAGGCTAGACATCAAGCTTTTGAGAAGTTAAAGGAAGCTTTGACGCAAGCTCCGATCTTGATTCAACCTGAGTCATGAAAATAGTTTGTAGTTTCTAGCGACGCATCCTACGTAGGTTTAGGGGTTGTGTTGATGCAAGACGGAAGGGTTGTGGCTTATGCATCGAGGCAGTTGAAGGTGCACGAGCACAACTATCTTACTCATGATTTAGAGCTTGTTGCGGTGGTGTTTGCATTGAATATTTGGAGGCATTATCTGTATAATGAGAAGTTTATTGTGTACACAGATCATAAGAGTTTGAATTATTTGATGTCGCAAAAGGAGTTAAACCTTAGGCAACATAGATGGTTAGAGTTTCTTAAGGATTATGATTTGACAATCGAGTATCACATGGGCAAGGCAAATGTGGTGGCCGATGCTTTGAGTAGAAAAGCGGTTGTAGAGTTGAGGGCCATGTTTGCAAGGTTGAGTGTGACGCATGATGGGGGTTTGTTAGCCGAGTTACAAGTGAATCTATCTTTGTCGCAGTTGATAAAAAAGAAGCAACCTTATGATGAGGCGTTGGTACCATATGTTAAAGATATTATGGATGGAAATCCTACATATTTTTACTTTAATGGTGATGGAGTGTTATGCTTCAAAGGTCAGAGAATGGTACCTAGTGATGATGAGTTGATGCGTACCATTTTGACTAAGGCTCATACTAGTCCTTTTTCTATGCATCCCGGTAGCACCAAGATGTATCAAGATCTAAGGGAGGAGTACTATTTCATGGGTTTGAAAAAGATGTGGCTGAGTTTGTTGCTAGGTGTATGGTGTGTCAGCGTGTGAAGGATTATCATTAGTTTCCCTCCGGGTTGTTGCAACCGTTGAGATTTTCAGAGTGGAAATGGGAGAGGATCACCATGGATTTTGTGTCGGGTTACCTATGACACCGACTAAAAAGGATTCCATTTGGGTGATTGTAGATAGGTTTACGAAGTGTGCACATTTCCTGCTAGTGCATACAACGTATACCTTGGATAGGTTGGCAGATCTTTACATCGCTGAGATTGTGCATTTGCAAGGAGTGCCCAAGTCGATCAATTTGGATAGGGATCCATTGTTTACATCAAGTTTTTGGGAGTGTTTACATCGAACTTTGGATATTCGCTTGAATTTTAGTACCTCGTATCATCCTTAGACTGATGGTCAGTCTGAGTGTACAATTTAGATCTTGGAGGATATGTTGAGGTGTTGTATCATTAAGTTCCAGGGAACTTGGGAAAGACGGTTTCATTTGGTGGAGTTTGCGTACAATAACATTTATCAGGCAAGTATAAAAATGGCACCGTATGAGGCCTTCTATGGTAGTAAGTGCCTTACGCCTTTGTGTTGGGCTGAGGCTGGGGAAAAGTATGTTTCCATGCCTGATGCGTTGAAAGATACAGATGAGAAGGTGAAGCTTATTTGTGATCGCTTGAAAGCGGCCTCGGATAGGCAAAAATCTTATGCGGATTTGAAGCGTAGGGAAGTTGAGTATGCGGTTGGGGAAAAGGGTTTCTTGAAAGTTTCGTCTTGGAAGAAGGTGATGCGCTTTGGGCGTAAAGGAAAATTGAGTCCAAGGTTTATTGGACTGTATGAGGTGTTAGAATGCGTAGGTCTTGTAGCTTACCGGTTGAGGTTGCCTCCTGAGTTGGAGAAGATTCATGATGTGTTTCATGTATCTTTGTTGCCAAGGTATCGTTGTAACACCCCTTACCAGTCTAGGAGAAAAACTGATTTAAGAAGTGTTACTAAACATAAACCAAACAATCATAAACAAAACTCGACTAAGCATGCAGTCAAAAATCAGGGGAATTTAAAACTTTTTTAAATGTTAGGTAGGCCTACCCTCAACTTTAAGTCATGCACAAGTGATACACATACATAAAGCAAAATATTTCAAATCATTTCTAAAATATATCGAACAACGTTTAAGATTGTTCAAAATAACAGAAAACCATTGATTAATGATCTTTATGCTTACATGCTATATTATTAAAAATTCTAACTTATTATCTAAGATTACTATCTATGTATCACATACCACCAAACCTATAGCCATGGTAACAAGTATCATGTCTAACATAGCTCATCCAATATACAATCATTCGAACTTCATATTTAATATAGCTTTACCATCAAGAAATCGAGAGACATTAAAGACCGTTAAAGAAGGTGATATTTACACTAAAAAACTAATATCAAAATTATTTAAATAAATATACAAACATTGGCTCGCGAATATATGTCCTTATCTAAGGTCCTAAGGCATGACAAAGTTAAGATTTTCTTTTCAAGATTTCATATCTATCTTGAACTTATTCCTTTGAACAACTTGCTGTTACAATACTAAATTAATTATAACCTAACATAAAACAACACAATCGAACATGATTTAGCATGTAACTAAATACTAAGAAAAACATTTGACTTTATTAATCCATGAGAATATAATCGATCATACTCTAGTTTAATATAGCTTATTCCACAAGTGAATCATCCAAATCTCATGACAATGTATCTACTCATCTATTAACCATTTAAACACCATACTCAAGCATCTATGACCTTAAATTTTCAGATATCAAACCTTTAAGTAATTTTGGCTACTTTAACCTAAACCATTAGAACTACATTATTCTATCAGATTTAATTACAGGATACATATAAGCATACATACACACATACAACGCAAAAATGACTAACTACTTTAGGCATAAACATATGCCCAATTTACCAAACCAACATTATAACCATTATAACAGTTTAAAAAGCAAACAACCTATAAGACACATATAAAGGCCCATTACAAATCTTTGCATACTAATAAAGCTTATATATACATATATGATCAAAAGATGATCTAAATGCACATGCATACATAATGACTATGTGCCACCATCTAGGAGTACTAAAGAAATTACAATACATACGTCTTGATACTTGTGATCTCATTCAAGCTCAAAAGACAACCGAAGACGATTCGATCCTAAAATGTGATGAAAAGATAAAGTAAGTATACACTTAATGAGATAGCTTACAGTATCTGAAGACAAGGACAATCGACATATCCTTTCACCCAAAATACATAACAACTAGGTAAGGTTCCAGCTTGGTCAAGAAGCTAACCATTTGATCAATATTACCCGAATAAGGTATATCATTTCATACTTTAAATCAGTTATCAAACTAACCAATAGGATATCAAACGTAGTATCACAAGAATTTGTTTCAATATCTGTTACTTATCAATCAAGTTTTCAACTTAGAATATCATGAATATGAGTTACTGGTCATGGAAGCTATCAAACATATTATAGTCAAGTATGTATTACTTGAATTAAAAAGTATCAAACATATCACAGTCAAGTATGTCATAAACATAGCACATTCTAGACATATTTTGCTTGTTACACAAAATTTCCAATCATAGCACCTCGAAGACATGAATTTCTTAACGTACTAGTTATCAAGACAACATCTCGAAGATATATTTTACTTATCATACAAGATATCAAATTAGCATATTCATCATTCTTCCAGCTTTCGAACACAACATTAAAGCTTGAATCGAAAGTTAATACATGTATCATGTAAACAAGTATTACTTATCATGCAAGACATCAAGTAATATGTTGAGTTAGTTTACAATTTAATAACTTTTACTTTATCTTAGCCTTGAAATTTAGGCAACTTATTTCACTTGTATATCATTTGTTAAAAACATCTATAATACCACTAATTCATGAGTATATATTTATATACTTAAAACAGCCCGTACATATTTATATATATATTTCAAACAGTCCATGTATACATGTAGCTTATTCAAAACTGTCCATAAAGCATATATATACATTTATAATTTCAAAACAGTCCATATACTTGTAACTAATTCAAAACTGCCCATAATGCATATATATACATTTATGATTTCCAAAACAGTCCATATATACTTGTAAATTATTAAAAACAACCCATAGAGCATATATATACACTTATAATTTCCAAAACAGTCCATGTATACTTGTAAATTATTCAAAACTGCCCATAAAGTATATATATATATACATTTATAATTTCCAAAATAGTCCATGTATACTTGTAAATTATTCAAAACTACGCATAAAAGCATATATATACACTTATATTTCCAAAACAATCCATGTATACTTGTAAATTATTCAAAACTTCCCATAAAGTATATATATTCATTTATAATTTCCAAAACAATCCATGTATACTTGTAAATTATTCAAAACTGCCCATAAAGTATATATATACATTTATGATTTCCAAAACAGTCCATGACATAATTAGATTTAGTTAGAAATAATCCTTAATCTTCTGGAACATGGCATTTGATATATATACATATATATAAATAGGTGCTTCTTATCATGTAAATTATCAATCATGACATGATTTAAACTTAAATTTACTTATCATAATAAACGTTTGACATAACATATCTTAAACATGAATTATTTGTCACATATTGAACCGAACATAGGCATAAGTTACTTATCCTAGAAGATAACAAGTATAACATATTGTAGGCCTGAGTTACTTATCACCAAGTGTACAGAACATATCGTTTCATAATCACTGTTACTTATCATGAAAGATATCAAGCATAACATAACATAACATAACATAAACACAAACTATTAGTCACAAGTAGTGTTTAGATAATTCTTTAAATTGGTTTATAAACTTCATTATTTGTATTTAACATAGCCTTGAGAATCGAATTACAACCTAGGTACACGAATCCCCAACCAACTGTTGCCAAAAATAATGGTACTCGCAGTACCGGTCAATCCTTCCTATTGTCGCCAAGTGACCACAACACTTCCCTCCTATTGTCGCCAAATAAGGATCGTAGTCCAGGACTGTATGCCACCCTAAACATGAGCTCTATGGACTCTATGGCATGCCAACTATACCTAAGACTAACTCGAGACCAAGGCTTTCACATTTATCACCTTTTATTAGAAACCAAGTGAGCACAGTTCCTTATCATGACATCATATCAATAAGCTCATTACCTTTTTTCAATTTGAGTATATATTCACCTCATGTGAATCTCTCATTATAGATGAACATTGCTCCATGTGCTTATTAACATGCCACCAAGGCTTATTTCATATTACATCAAAAAATCAACCATATGTTTTCATTCAAACAAGGATGTAATAAGTGAATATAGTTCATTTATATTCATTCGAAAGGTAAGCATAGCTTCAAATTTCTTATACTTACAATAAGGCTTAAATCTGATCATGTCCAGTTTATACATATTTACATTTATATACATAAAATTCAACCATAAACATGCTTTCAACCAAATTTTTATATCATATCATAGAGTACTTACCTTATATCCAAGCTTAGCCATATCAGCACTATTTAACTTTAAGAGCAAGTAAAATCAATTAAAGTAAAATAAAAATGCTTGGGATAGTTTCACTCTATCATGAGACTTTAAACTAAACTTACAGTTCAATTCTGAGCTAGATCTGGTCAAGAATTACGATCCCCTTTTGTTTTTCCACTAATTAGTCCATTTTTGCATCTTATCCTTCAACACCTCCTTGGTCTAATATCACAAAGTATATTCATACATTATAACCATTCTTAACAACTTATTCACTTACAAAACTATTAAATTTTTCCATGTATACATATATTTTCATACAAAACAACCCAATAATACATTTATCAATACCAAACAACTTCTAATGTATACTTATATTCACATAACATCCACTTAACATTCCATTACATATATATCATGGCAAAATAGTCCCATATTGTTTCATTCTCCTCAAAACAGTCCAATTATTTTCTTAATATCCAGCACAGTCTCCTACAACCAAGAACACTCAAAAATAGTATTTTATACTTAAGATTCAGTTTTCTTACACTCATAATGAAATTCCCCTGTTTTAAAACTACTTCAAAACAGCTTACAAGTTACATTATACTATCAAAACGGTCCCAAATTTTGTATATAAATACCTATACACTCAATCAGTCCATAATGCTTTCAAAGTATTCGAAATAGTCCCTAACATGTTTTTATCCATTCAATCAGCTATGTTTCCATATACAAACACATTTACACAATGGTTTATACAATTATCCTAATCTCAATCAAAATTCAATATAATTCCAGCATTATTATTCTTATTCCAACTAATCTAACAACTTTGATTAATAAACAAAATCATAACTTCTTCATCAAGTCTTTCAAATCTTCATTTGAATGCTCTTAAGCTAGTTATCCATGATCTTTTTTTAAAAGTTAAAAAAAATATATCATCATTCAAAGCATCAAAAATGCATGTTATGCATTCTATTCGCCATACTCCTTAACGTGAACATGATTTATGGACAGCAAATTAAACATTGACTAAGCTGAAATTTTAAACAAAATCAAGAAAGGGTTATCATCACCTTAATTCAAAGCAAGATCGAAGTTCTACACTAACAACAATTTGCCTAAGATAAAGAAGCTTCCATGGATTCTCCAAATTCTCTCCCTCACAACTAAGGGTTCGATTTTTAAAATAGTGAAGAAGACATAAGGGGACTCTAACCAAGTGGCCGAGACCCCCTCATACTTGTCTTTCTTTTAGTTGACATGTGTGCAAGCCACCAAGGGGTTATTTTATTACCATGCAAACGTATTATTTCACAAAACATACATTTTGGTCTTTGTACACCGCACTCTTTCTTTTCATTTCTCTCCTTTTGGTCCTAAGTTCTTAATTTAGCTACCTAAATTCACAATAGGCCAAGTTATTTATAAAATCAAAGGTGTTAACATTCTTCTAGGCCCAGTTTTCACAATTCTCTCCCCTAAAAGAAATTTGTCCTCTAATTTTTACCCGAGGTGAAAAGATGTGGATATTGTTTTCTCATAGATACCTCTGGCTCCCAACTTGTCTCTTCAGCCTTATGGTTCCTCCACGAGACTTTAACAAGGGAAATAAATTTGTTACGAAGTCTCTTAACTTCACGATCTAGGATTTGAATTGGTTCTTCTTCATAGGACAATTTGGGTTGGGCTAAAATTCTTCATGTTCAAGCACATGAGAAGGATTAGAACAGTATTTGCGAAACATGAATACATGGAATGCATTGTGAATCTTATGTTAAAGAAGGAACAAATTTATTGAATTTTTCGTTCTACGGGGGAAGTATTCTTACTACTCAGGACAAATTGAAGGAGCTTCTTGCTACCGCTAGAAACATTCTAAGAATTTTGTTGTTCTTAGTTCATTATTACTCTTCTTCCTCCATTGGAGGAACCAGTCGGGCTCTCGATGTCCCGACCTTAACACATCTCATACATTTTTAAAGACTAATAACACATAAAAGAAAGCTTTTATCAGACGTAGATCACAAGTACTTATCAAATTTAACTCATAGGTGGCACAATAACTTATGATGATGCAACAAGTTCCGGTTTAGTCTGAGAATCGGCTAAACCTAAGCTCTGATACCAATAAATGTAACACCCCTCACCCGGTCTAGGAGAAAAATAGGTTTAAGAAGTGTTACTAAACATAAACCAATCAATCATAAGGCATCTTAACAAAACTCGACTAAGCACGCAATCAGAAATCAGGGGAATTTAAAACTTTTTAAATGTTGGATAGGTCTACCCTCAACTTTAAGAAATGCACAAGCGATACACATACATAAAGCAAAATATTTCAATTCATTTCTAAGACATATCGAACAACGTTTAAGATTGTTCAAAATAACAAAAAACCATTGATTAATGATCTTTATGCTTACATGTTGTATCATTAAAAATTCTAACTTATTATCCAAGATTACTATCTAGGTATCACATACCACCAAACCTATAGCCGTGGTAACAAGTATCATGTCTAACATAGCTCATCCAATATACAATCATTCGAACTTCATATTTAATATAGCTTTACCATCAAGAAATTGAGAGACATTAAAGACCATTCAAGAAGGTGATATTTACACTCAAAAACTAATATCAAAATTATTTAAACAAATATACAAACATTGACTCACGAATGTAAGTCCCTATCTAAGGTCCTAAGGCAGGAAAAAGTTAAGATTTTCTTTTCAATATTTCCTATCTATCTTGAACTTATTCCTTTGAACAAGTTGCTGATACAATACTAAATTAATTATAACCTAACATAAAACACCACAATCAAACATGATTTAGCATGCAACTAAATACAAAGCAAAACATTTGACTTTATCAACCCATGAGAATATAATCGATCATACTCTAGTTTAATATAGCTTATTCCATAAGTGAATCATCCAAATATCATGATAATGTATCTAACCATCTATTAACTATTTAAACACCATACTCAAGCATCTATGACCTTAAATTTTCAGATATCAAACCTTTAAGCAACTTTGGCTACTTTAACCTAAACAAGCATTATAACTACATTAATCTATCATATTTAACGCATGTTACAGTATACATATAAGCATACATACACACATACAACGCAAAAAGGTCTAATTACTTTAGGCATAAACATATACCAATTTACCATACAAACATTATAACCATTATAATAGTTTAAAGAGCAGACAACCCATAAAACACATATAAAGGCCCATTACAAAACTTTGCATACTAATAAAGCTTATATATACATATATGATCAAAAGATGCTCTAAATGCAAAATGCATACATAATGACTATGTGCCACCATCTAGGAGTACTAAAGAAATTACAATACATACGTCTTGATACTTGTGATCTCACCCAAGCTCAAAAGACAACCGGAGAAGATTTGATTCTGAAATGTGATGAAAAGATAAAATAAGTATACACTTAATGAGGTAGCTTAAAGTATCTAAAAATTAGGACAATCGACATATCCTTTCACCCAAAATACATAACAACTAGGGAAGGCTCCAGCTTGGTCAAGAAGCTAACCATTTGATCAATATTACCCGAATAAGGTATATCATTTTATACTTTAAATTAGTTATCAAACTAACCAATAAGATATTAAACATAGTATGACAAGAATTTATTTCAATATATGTTACTTATGAATCAAGTTTTCAACTTAGAATATCATGAATATGAGTTAATGGTCATGGAAGCTATCAAACATATTATAGTCAAGTATGTATTACTTGACTTACAAAGTATCAAGCATATCATAGTCAAGTATGTCATAAACATAGCACATTCTAGACATATTTTGCTTGTTACACAAAAGTTTCAATCATAGCACCTCAAAGATATGAATTACTTAACGTACTAGTTATCAAGATAACATCTCAAAGATATGTTTTACTTATCATAGAAGATATCAAATTAGCATATTCATCCTTCTTAAAACTTTCAAACACAATATTAAAGCTTGAATCAAAAGTTAATACATGTATCATGTAAACAAGTATTACTTATCTTGCATGACATCAAGTAATTTGTTGAGTTAGTTTACAATTTAATAACTTTTACTTTATCTTAGCCTTGAAATTCAGGCAACTTATTTCACTTGTATATCTTTTGTTAAAAACATCCATAATACCACTAATTTATGAGTATATATTTATATATTTAAAATAGTTTGTACATATTTATATATATATTTCAAAAAGTCCATGTATACATGTAGCTTCTTCAAAACTGTCCATAAAGCATATATATACATTTAAAATTTCAAAATAGTCCATATATACTTGTAACTTATTCAAACCTGCCCATAAAGCATATACATACATTTATGATTTCCAAAATAGTCCATGTATACTTGTAAATTATTCAAAACTGCCCATAGAGCATATATATACATTTATAATTTCCAAAACAATTCATGTATACTTGTAAATTATTCAAAACTGCCCATAAAGTTTATATATACACTTATAATTTCCAAAACAGTCCATGTATACTTGTAAATTATTCAAAATTGCCCATAAAGTATATAAATATACATTTATAATTTCCAAAACAATCCATGTATACTCGTAAATTATTCAAAATTGCCCATAAAGTATAT
Source organism: Hibiscus mutabilis (assembly GCA_019671005.1). Taxonomy (NCBI): domain Eukaryota; kingdom Viridiplantae; phylum Streptophyta; class Magnoliopsida; order Malvales; family Malvaceae; genus Hibiscus; species Hibiscus mutabilis. The sequence goes on along the minus strand of CM033750.1, from coordinate 29,738,282 downwards.
ATATATACATTTATGATTTCCAAAACAATCCATGACATAGTTAGATTTAGTCAGAAATAATCCTTAATCTTCTCGAGCATAGCATTTGATATATATATATATAAATAGGTGCTACTTATCATGTAAATTATCAATCATGACATGATTTAAACTTAAATGTACTTGTCATAATAAACGTTTGACATAACATATCTTAAACATTAGCTCTATGGATTCTATGGCATGCCAACTGATGAGTGTGCAAAAGTACTATTTTTTCTTGCCCTTTTTACTCATATTATTGTTAGACTTAGGCTCATTTTAGGTGCATTGATAGGCATTCATGCATAGTTTTCTAGTTTCCTTAGTTAATGAGCTTGGTATTGCATTTGGTTGATTTTTGTGAAAACAACACTGCTAGTGTGCTTTATTTTGTGCAGGTCTAGATTGCCGTGGCAAGTAGGGGTCATTGCTGAAGGAGTTGTCGTGGTAAGTAGGGGTCATTTCTGAAGAGGTTGCCGAAGTAGATTGCCGAGGCATAACTAGATAATTCTGGATAAATGCAATATTATCCAGATCATAGAAGATAAAGCCCAGATTCAAATTTCAAATGCCTGATCGGATAAGGATCATATCTCCAGGGAATTCAAACGCATTCAAATCTTTATCATCAACAACAAAGCTGATCGCATCACCCTCTTTAAATAGAAGATCAAATCGCAGCTTTAGGAGTCAAACTTTTGGGAAATCGGATTCTTGAGCAAAGACTGATCGCACACTTCATCTTCATTATTTTTATTTTATGCAATCCATGTCTGGGATTATTTTTATTGAATTTCCTTTTTCCCTAGCCATGAACTAATTTAAATTGGTTGGGTTATTTTGTGTTTGTGGTTGTGATAAAAGTTTGGATGGTTTAGGTTCAATGATTACAATTTTAATTCAAAGTTTGTTCATTCTTGGTTCTTATTTTTTATTTTGAGTGATTGGGAGAGGATCTCGAGAGTGATCTATTTATCTATACTCAAGAGAGTTAGATTCAAGAAATGAATGAACATGATCTTCATTCAACAAATCGTCGATGAAGGTTAATCAACCTTAGAAATAAGGATTGGATTTCAACGGCTAAGAGGAGTGTAGATCGGTTGTTGTTCATCCAAGGTTAACGCAGGGATGTATCACCAAGGCATGCACAATATTAAGTGTCTAAAAGTACTATTTTATTCACCCTTTTTATTCATATTATTGCTAGACTTAGGCTCATATTAGTTGCATTATTATCCATTCATGCATGTTTGCATTGTTTCCTTTGTGGACAAGCTTGTTTCATATTTTTCTTAATTTTTTGGAAAAAGAGTGTTGCCGATAGTTGTTTTTGTGTGTGTGCAGAATCATTTGCCTAAACAAGGCTGGAACCAGTTGCCAGGGAAGTACATGAAGGAGATGCCAAGCTAGTTGCTAGGGCAATTGTCGATAAGGGATAAGATGATATGGAAGTCAAAATTGATGACTAGATAAGCCCAAGATGACGTGGAGCAAAGTTAAATCCTAAAGGAGTTTAATTTCCATGAAGAGGTCAAAGAGAAATTAAATCCCAAGAAGATAGGATAAGATCTAGAAGGAATTTAAATATAATAAAGAATTATATTCTTTTAAAGTATTTAATTCCAACTTAACTTCTTCCTCAAGAGAGACTTTGACCTAGCCATCTCCTATTTGAAGGAGACCAAGCGTTAACTCCAAGAGAGAGAAAAGGGGGAGAGTTCGATTGAAGAGAGAGCAAGGGGAGAGTTTGATTGAAAGAGAGAGCAAAAGGGGAAAGATTTCGACAAGGGCTTTCAACCATTCTTCATCTTTTTCTTTCTTGTTCGATTAGGTTTATGTTAGGGATTATTTGTTTTGTGTTTCTTTGGAACCTAGCCATGAACTAAATTTATTTGGCTAAGGTTATTGTGTTTTGTGGTTGTGAGAAACAATTGGATTTTGTTTAGGTAATAAGAGTTTGCACTTTCAATTTAAGGTTTACTCATTCTTGGTTTTTATTATTGTTTGCGAGTGAATTGGGGGAGGATCTCGTAACTTCATCTATTTATCTAATATCGGGAGAGTTAGATTCAAGAAACGAATGAGTATGGTCTTTATTCAATCTATTGATGGTGAAGATTAATCCAGCTTAAGAATAAGTTAAGGATTTCAACGGCTAAGAGGAGAGCAAGATTGGTTGTTGTTCACCCTTGATTCACGCAGGGATCTATTATCAAGGCATGCACAATTAGCTAGAGTTTCGACTTAGGGATAAGAAGAAACCATTGAAGAACGCTCCACCGAACCTTGAAGTTGCTGCCCAGCCGCCCAAGCAGTTGTCCAGGCAACCGTCGATTAGTTGCCAAGGCAACCCCACTGCCCAAGTTGCCACGGCAACTGACTTGCCCTTGCACCCTTTTACTAAGACGATCCAATTGGCTATCACTTCTCAACTGACGATAACCTGGCCTATTCTCTCTCATTTGATTACATCTTCTTTTACTTTATTGCTTTCTAGTTTAGTTGTTAGTTAAACTCCTACAATCTTCTACTTGTGTTCTTTTACTTTTTACAGTGCAAGAGATTAGATTCTTGAAGTGGCACCAATCCTTGTGGAGAAGATATCTTTTATACTATAACTTGCGACGTGTACACTTGCACAATTGCGGAGCACTTATTACGCGCAAAATGTTTTGGCGCCGTTGCCGGGGATTGGCAATAGCAATTTTTTTATTTTCTTGAACTTTTTATTTTTCTTGTTTAAGATTCAAAGGGCTAACAAACTTTGGTTTTGCATTGGTATATGACCAGGGCGAGACTGATTACACCAGAATATCCCTTTGATCCAAAAATCGAACGAACCTTGCAAAGACTCAGACAAAGGTTAAGAGTAGCAATGGCTAATCAAGACGGCAATATGAATCAGGATGTTCCAGCAGGAGGAGGAGTGATTCTTGCCCGAAATAGAACTATTCGAGACAATCTTGAAGAAGATATTGAATGACTTAATCCAGGAGTTGTCACACCTGAAATTGAATTGACCACTTTGAGTTGAAACCGGTGATGTTTAATATGATCAACACAATTGGTCAATTTGGCAGCTCAGCAACTGAAGATTCACGACAACATCTTAAATCTTTCCTCGAGATTTGCAATTCATTCAAAATACAAGGAGTCACCCCCGATGTTTTACGACTAAGATTATTCCCTTATTCACTAAGGGATAGGGCGAAAGCATGTTGAATAGTATTCCTTCCGGATCAATATGATCTTGGACCGATCTTTGTCGTGATTTTCTTGCTCGATTTAATCCTACAAATTTGACTGATAAGATTCGTAACGAAATTACTTCTTTTCGGCAAGCAGATGATGAATCCATGTACGAGTCTTGGGAGCGATATAGAGAACTTCTACACAAATGCCCCCTACAAGGATTCCCAGTGTGGACACAAGTTACAATGTTTTACAACGCTGTGAATACACCAACAAGGATGATGCTAAACGTCATATTCCTAGATAAGTCGCCAGAGGAAGCAATGCAAATTCTAAGCAGTCTTGCCAAGAATGATTATCAATTCCCATATGCTATAAGAGGAGGAGTTAGACACCAAGCCACAATACATGAACTGGGATCATCAGACTCAATTTCGGCACAATTGGCTACTCTAACCAAGATGGTCCAGAACATACAGAAACCAAACAACACACAGGAGGTCAAGGTAATGGATTCCTTTTGTGAGTTATATGGTGGTAACCATGATTCTTCTGAATGTATACAGAAATAAGAATCCAGCTTTTATGTGGGGAATTATAACCGAAACAACAATGTGATGTCTGTTGCGTGTGATAAGTGCTACGCAAATGTGCAAGTATACACGTAGCAAGTAATAAAGTGATATGAGTATCGAGTATCGTCTCCACAGGGATTGGTTTGGGCCACTTTGCTTAAGTTACTGCACTGTGAAAATAAAAAACACAATTGATAATAGAGGTTTTAATTAACGAGAAAAGTAAAAGCAATAAACTAAAAGAATAGATGAAAGAAAAAGAGAGAATAGGCCAGGTTATCGTGAGTTGAGGTGTGATAGCCGATTGGATCGTCTTGGTAAAAGAGTGCAAGGGCAACTCAGTTGCCGTGGCAACTTGCACAGCGGGGTTGCCTTGGCAACTAATCGACCGTTGCCTGGGCAACTACTTGGGCATCTGGGCAGCAACTTCAAGGTTCGGCGGAGCGTTCTTCAATGGTTTCTTCTTATCCCTAAGTCGAAACTCTAGCTACTTGTGCATGCCTTGATAATACATCCCTGCGTGAATCAAGGGTGAACAACAACCAATCTTGCGCCCCTCTTAGCCGTTGAAATCCTTAACTTATTCCTAAGCCGGATTAATCTTCACCATCAATAGATTGAATAAAGACCACACTCATTCGTTTCTTGAATCTAACTCTCCCGATATTAGATAAATAGATGAAGTTACGAGATCCTCTCCCAATTCACTCGCAAACAAGAATAAAAGCCAAGAATGAGTAAACCTTGAATAGAAAAGTGCAAACTCTTATTACCTAAACAAAATCCAATTGTTTCTCACAACAACAAAACACAATAACCCTAACCAATCAAGTTAGTTCATGGTTGGGTTCAAAAGATATACAAAGAATAATCCCCAAACCATGAATCTAATGGAAGAAAAGAAGAAGAAGAAGAAATTGAACTCTCTCCCCCTTGCTCTCTTGTCGAAATTTCTCTCCTCTTGCTCTATGGAGTTGTCGAAATTTTCCCTCCTCTTGCTCTCCATGATTGTCGAAATTCCCTTCTTATTTATAGGGCTAGGGCAAAGTCCTTCTTTCAGGATGAAGTTAAGTTGGAATTAAATTATCTTTAAAGAATATAATTCTTTATTATAATTGTATTCCTACTAGAACTTCTCCTATCTTCTTGGAATTTAATTCTTCTTTAATCTCTGCATGGAAATCAAATTCCTTTGGGCTTGGGCTTTGCTCCACGTCACCTTGGGCTTGTCTAGTCATCAATTTCGATTACCATATCACCTTTGCTCTTGTCGACAATTGCCATGGCAACTGGCTCGGCGTCTCCTTCATGCATTGCCCTGGCAACTAGCTCGGTGTCTCCTTTATGCATTGCCCTGGCAACTAGCACTAGCCTTGCTTTGGCAAGTGATCCTGCACACACACAAAAATACACCAAAGCAGCATCTTTTCCCACAAAAATCACCAAGTTATGTAATCATGCTCAACGGTGGAAAGAAACATGAATTAATGCACGAATAACTAATTATGCAACTAATATGAGCTTAATTCTAACAATAATATGAGTAAAAAGGGCAATAAAAATAGTACTTTTGAACACTTATCAATGTCCAATACATACAATCCAACTTGGAAGAAGCACCCAAATTTTTCATTGAGTAATCCCAACAATGCTCTAAACCAGAACAATCAGAATGCACAAGCATCAAGATTCCAGCAAAATATGCCACGACAACAGTTGCCGCAGCAACAACCCACAACATCTAGTTCATTGGAAAATTCTCTCAATGCTTTTATGTTGAAATCTGAATCTTATATGGCTAAGAATAGTAACTTCATAAAAGAACTGATGCTTTCATTAACAGGACCGAGATGAGATTGCAAAACCAAGAGGCGACAATCAAATCATTGGAAAATCAAGTCGTACAATTTGCTCAAAACCTGAATACTAGACCGCAAGGAGGTTTACCTAGCGATACTGAAGTCGCAAGAGGAACTGGCCATGAGCAATGTAAGGTGACCACCACTAGAAGTGGCCAACAACTTAAAGAGGCTCAAGCTCGCTCATCAAACAAAACTCCACAAAAAGAACAAGACGAACTCAGCGACAAAGCTTCAAATACTGAACCAAGAATTACCGCGGAAACCATGGATAAGCATGCCTCGACAACCAGCGATAAGCATGCCTCGACAACCAACGATAGGCACGCCACAACAACCCCAATTGACGATGCCTCAGCAACTCTAGTTGCCCCGGCAATGCCATCAATTAGGTTCTAGACCAATGAAAGGATCGAAGATATCCAACTTCCACCACCATTCCCACAAAGGTTGAAGCGACAAAAGTAAGAATATCAATTCAAGAAGTTTATTGATATCCTAAAGCAAGTCCACATCAACTTGCCATTGGTTGAAGCAATTGAACAAATACCGAACTATGCCAAGTTTCTTAAAGACATTGTGTCCAAGAGAATAAGGCTAGGAGAGTTTCAAACAGTTGTCGCAACAGAGGGATGCATGGCCATGTTGCACAATCGCATGCCACCCAAGTTGAAGGATCCTGAAAGTTTCACAATACCTTGTTCCATCAGAAACCACTATGTCAGGAAAGCATTATTTGACCTTGGAGCAAGCATAAACTTGATGCCTAAATCAGTTTTCCATAAACTAGGAATCGGGAAGACAATACCTATAACAATTATGCTACAGCTAGCCGACAGATCCTATATGCATCCAGAGGGAAAAATTGAAGACATTCTGGTAAAAGTTGATAAATTTATTTTTCCCGCTGACTTTATTGTTTTGGATTGTGAAGCAGATGAACATGCACCTATCATTCTCGGGAGACCCTTCCTAGCAACAGGGAGAACCTTGATCGATGTTGAAAAGGGAGAACTCACAATGAGGGTGAATGACCAGCAAGTTAAACTAAATGTGTTCCAAACACTAAGGCATGCCAATGATCAGGAAGAATGCCAACTTCTTCATGCCATGGCAGAGTTTAACTTCGAAGAGGAATTTAGTTGCCTCAGTAACTACATTGTCGATCAAGAGGAACCTGAGGAGTATGAAGAACCGATCGATGAGGAACAACAAGAAGAGGCAAATTGGTTAGTCAATCGACCAGGTACATACTTTGAACCACTGGATTACTCAGGTAAGGAAGGTAAAGTCGAAAAACCCTCCATTGAACAACCACCGATTCTTGAGTTGAAACAGTTGCTAGGACAACTAAAATATGCTTACTTGGGAACCAATAATACATTGCCTATAATTATTTCCTCTAAGTTCCAGCCTGAGCAGGAAAAGAAGCTGATCGATATGTTGATGCTACACAAGAAGGTGATAGGATGGACAATTACCGACTTGAAGGGAATTAGTCCGGCAATGTGCATGCACAAGATTTTGTTGGAAGATGGTCACAAACCTTCGATTGAGGCCCAGAGGAGACAGAATCATGCCATGAAAAGGGTTGTAATGAAAGAAATCATCAAGTGGCTTGACGCCGGTATCATATACCCTATCTCTGATAGTACATAGGTAAGTCTGGTACAATGTGTACCGAAAAGGGAGGTATAACGGTGGTAAGTAATGAAAACAATGAACTCATTCCAACCAGGTCTGTGACCGGTTGGAGGGTTTGTATGGATTATCGAAAGCTAAACAAAGCCACTAGGAAAGATCACTTCCTATTACCCTTTATTGATCAAATGCTTGACCGTCTTGCAGGTAAACCCTTTTATTGTTTTTCTTAATGGTTATTCAGGTTACAATCAAATTGCCATAGCACCAGAAGATCAAGAAAAGACAATCTTCACATGCCCATACGTTACTTATGCTTTCCAAAGGATGCTGTTCAGATTGTGTAATGCCACGGTAACCTTCCAAAGATGCATGATGGCACTCTTTTCAGACATGGTCGAAGACTTCCTTGAGATCTTCATGGATAATTTTTCCATTTTTGGTAATGAATTCGACAGTTGCCTCGGCAATTTAGAGAAGGTGTTGGCAAGATGTGAAGAAACCGATTTAGTCCTTAATTGAGAGAAGTGCCATTTTATGGTAGATGAAGGAATAGTGCTCGGCCATAAGATTTCATCTAAGGGAATTGAATTAGACAAAGCCAAGGTGGACGTGATCGAGAGATTACCCCCACCAAGTTAGGTTAAAGGAATCTGAGGCTTTCTTGGACATGCAGGTTTTTACAGGAGGTTCATTCATAATTTTTCTAAAATTACTAAACCCTTGTGCAATTTTCTTGAAAATGATAAAGTCTTCAATTTTGATTATTCTTGCACCCAAGCATTCAAAACCCTAAAAGAAAAGCTTGCCTCGATACCCATTGTCGTTCCACCCGATTGGACGCTACCTTCTGAGCTCATGTGTGATGCAAGTAATTTTGCGGTAGGCGCGATCCTAGGTCAACGCACAGGTAAGACCTTTCATGTGATATACTATGCTAGTAAAACTCTTAATAATGCTCAAGTGAATTGCACAACAACGGAGAAAGAGTTACTAGCAATAGTTTTAGCATTTGACAAGTTTCGATCCTATTTGATTGGCACAAAGGCAATTGTTCATACGGACCATTCGGCAGTTAAGTATCTATTAGCTAAAAATGATGCCAAACCTCGTTTGATTCATTGGATATTACTTTTACAAGAGTTTGGCATTGAAATTAAGGACATGAAAGGAACAGAAAATCAAGTGGCCGATCACTTATCACGCTTAGAACGCAATAGGGAGGAGGACACGAATTTAGAGATATGTGATGCATTCTAGGATGAGCAACTGTTAGTTGCCTCAGCAACCATGGATGCGCATGCCTCAACAACCCTTGACGCGCACACCTCGGCAACTCCAGACCCGTATGCCTCGGCAACCACTGATGCGCAGGCCTTGGCAACTCCAGACTCATATGCCTCAGCAACGATTGATGCGCATGCCTCGGCAACCCTTGACGCGCATGTTGCGGAAACTCTAGACGCGCACTCCTCAGCAACTATGGAAGCAGTTGCCACGGCAACACATGCCTCGGCAATACCCTGGTACACAGATTTAGTTAATTTCCTTTCTTGTGGTATTTTACCTTATGATCTTACTCACCAAGGGAAGAAGCGGTTCCGCCATGATGCTAAGCATTACTTTTGGGACGTGCCTCTTTTGTTAAAACAATGTGCAGATCAGGTTATACGTCGATGTTTCCTTGAAGAGGAGCATCAGAATGTACTCTGACAATGCCATTCTTCACCCTATGAATGACATTTTGGATGAACACATACTGCGGCCAAAGTTTTGCAATCTTGTTTGTATTGGCCAACACTATACAAAGATGCCCAAGAGTTTTACACGCAATGTGATCGTTGCCAGAGGACGGGCAATATCTCTAGATGACATGAGATGCCGCTCCAAAACATCATCGAGGTGGAATTGTTCGATGTATGGGGGATCGATTTTATGGGACCTTTCCCATCTTCATTTGGCAACCTCTACATTCTACTTGCCGCCGACTACGTGTTTAAATGGGTTGAGGCAGCTGCAGTTCCCACCAATGATTCCAAGACCGTGCAACGATTCTTGCAGAAAAATATATTTACACGGTTTGGGATGCTGAGAGCAATTATCAGTGATGAAGGCAAGCACTTTGACAATAGACTTATTGCCAAGATGTTGCAACGCTTCGGTGTGTCACACAAAATTGCCATGGCATATCACCGACAAACCAATGAGCAAGCAGAAATTTCCAACCCAGAATTGAAGGGTATACTCGAGAAAGTTGTAAATCCCTCTAGGAAGGATTGGTCAGTAAGACTAGATGATGCACTTTGGGCATATCGTACTGCATTCAAAACACCCTTAGGTATGTCTCCCTTTCGACTTGTCTATGGCAAAACATGCCATCTACCGGTGGAAATCGAACACAAGGCATATTGGGCAATCAAGACCATGAATATGGATTGGGAAAGTGCCGTGCAAAAGCGTTTGTTGGAACTCAACGAGATAGAAGAATTCCATGCACTCGCCTATAACAAGGCATGAATCTACAGGGTGAAAACAAAGCAATGGCATGACAAGAAACTATTACCGCGGCAATTCATGCCAGGGCAACTAGTTCTCTTATTTAATTCTCGGCTGAAACTTTTCCCGGGAAAACTGAAATCAAAATGGTTGGGACCCTTCGATGTTGTCAAACCGTTCTCCCATGGTGCCGTGATAATCAAGTCCATCATTGACGAACATGAATTCAAAGTCAACGGATAAAGATTGAAGGACTACAACGGTGCCCATGTGGAACGTAAAAAAGAAGTGGTCACCTTAGGAGATGCATGAGCATGCTCTCCTTTCGATATTTTCTTTTTATTTTTATTTTTTCAAACTATTTATTTTTTATTTTTGTTTATTATTTTTGATTATTTTTCTTTTTAGGATAAATTTATTTATTTTCTTTAAGATTAAGACTACATCTTTCTTTTTATTTGTCTAATTGTTTTTAAATTTTAGGTTTAAGAATTTCTTTGCACATCTTTATTTGTTTTCTTTTATTAGTTTATCTTTAATTTTAATCCTTATTTTATTTGTTTTTGAATTGTAGGAAAAGAGTTCAAGATAAAGAGGAATTTGATTCAAGAAGGAAATTAATGGGCTAAATCTAAGGCTTATATTAAGCCTCCAGTTTACCCTAAATAAACCCTACATAGCCGGCCAAACCCTTCTCCTTCGCCAAATCCCATAGCCGTCCCCTTCCCCCAATCAAAACACTTGTTTTCTTTCTTTCCAATTAATCCCACCCGCCATATTTACTACCTATCTTTTCTATTTAACCCATCACCCTTAACTTCCAAGAAACCTATTCCTACTTTTCATCTTGCAACTCTTTAGTTTCTTGTGTTTTCATTTCTTTGTTTCTACCAAACTCACAAAAAAGATCATTCATGGCATCCAAAATAGAATTTTTGGTTCATCCAAGTTCCTCCAAAGAACCAAGATACAAGAAATTTGCTACACCGGTGGTTCAAGAAAGATTCCACTCCAAGTTTGAAAGCCGGAAGATTTTTTAAGAAAAAGGCTTCGAATACTCCAACTTTTATCAAGATTTCAGCCTTGAACCATTCATCTTCGAAAGGATTGCACATCAAAAGTGGCAAATCTTTTGCCATCAATCGGAATCGAGTAACATCTCATGGGTAAGAGAATTCTATGCTCACTCACCTAACCAGAATAATCCTTATGTTTTTGTTCGTGACAAGGCTATACTCATAAGCCTCGAAAGCATCAACACCTTTTACAGGCTCTACGTTGAGAAGGACGAGAATCAAGCCTTTGTTGATCAACTCACGCCCAAGCAACTAATGCACGGGCAACTCGGAAAGCAACCCTGAGACAACTTGAAGCACTCTTACAACCGTTGGAGAACCGCCTTAGGCAAATTGAAGACCGGCAACTAATGTTCATGCGGTACATGAAGGATCACAACAATGCCATCACCCAAGTCATCTTGGAAAAGTACCCGGACAGTCGTGTGTCGTTCCCTATCTTTCCTATCGAAATCCTTTCCACGACAACCAATAAAGCTGTTGCCACGGCAACTGCAACAGATGATGCCGCGGCAACCTACACTACGCTTGCCCAAGCAGTTGCCACGACAACCAACACTAAAAGATGTCGCGGCAACCAAATCTAAAGACGCCCCGACAACCACTGCAAAAGCCAAAGGTAAAACACCTATGCCCGAATCAACTCGTACTGAATCATTGTCTGATTTTTCAGATTCGGATGAGTCCTCCATTGCACCAACAAAGACTGCACCAATCGAATCCTCCAAGCCCAAGTGAAAAGCCAATGACATTGATGAAGAGGACGATGAGGACAACCTCGTACGACGTTCGATTCCACTATCGACAACAAGGAAGCAACCACCGTATTCAAGCAAAAGAATCAAGACACCGGCCAAAAGGAAACTAATCATCCACGACGACGACCTCTGAGAGTAAGTCCTCGTTTGTATTTTACTTTTCTTTATTTTTATTTTTATTTTTCTTGGTTGCGTGCGTTGAGGATAATCCCTCACTCGAGTTTCGGGGTATTGTTATTAGTTAGTTACCATGTTTAGTTGTATTCATCTTAAGTATTGCATTTGCGATACATAAATTGCTTGCCATGCCTTTAGTTGGAACAAGAACTACCTAGTTTTGATGAATATTCGATGATGACTTTGCCAATGTACTTAATCGATAGAACTTTTTATTCTAGGATAAACGTGGAAACACTTAGAATCTTACTATAATGCTAAACTTGATGAAACACTGCTGTGGCTTGATTGATCTAAGGAATTCTAGCGAACTTAGGTTGATAGTTAAAAAATTGGGGGATTAGGATAAAAATTGGATGAATGCTAGAGGTGCCCAAAATTGGCTCTAGTATGTGCTAAAAATTGATCGCTAGAGGTGCCTGAAATCGGCTCTAGTCGAATAAATTAATTAACTTAAGAAAACTAAAAACAAAACACTAGAGGTGCCCAAAACTGGCTCTAGTTAAAACATGTTAAAAGAACCCAATGAAGTAATTTGAAAACCTCTTGCTTGCATAGAATCCGAAAAAATCAACTTGCACACAACCACAAGCATTATAGTTTGATTCCGAGTAACTCCTAAGTTTTCCAATAAATGAAAAGCCAATCATACTTTGTGCCACAGTTCTGATAATTGAAATCAAGTTCAAAGCTAAGTTTATGAAAATTGAAGTCTTGGCGGGTAATTATTAGTTTGCATTGCTTGAGGACAAGCAATAGTTCGAGTTTGGGGGTATGTTAAGTGTCTAAAAGTACTATTTTATTCACCCTTTTTATTCATATTATTGCTAGACTTAGGCTCATATTAGTTGCATTATTAGCCATTCATGCATGTTTGCATTGTTTCCTTGGTCGACAAGCTTGATTTCATATTTTGCTTAATTTTGTGGAAAAGGGGTGCTACCAATAGTTGTTTTTGTGTGTGTGCAGAATCACTTGCCTAAACAAGGCTGGAACTAGTTGCCAGGGCAGTGCATAAAGGAGATGCCGAGCTAGTTGCCAGGGCAATTGTCGATAACAGATAAGATGATATGGCAGTCGAAATTGATGACTAGATAAGCCCAATATGACGTGGAGCAAAGTTAAATCCCAAAGGAGTTTGATTTCCATGAAGAGGTCAAAAAGAAATTAAATCCCAAGAAGATAGGAGAAGATCTAGAAGGAATTTAAATATAATAAAGAATTATATTCTTTTAAAGTATTTAATTCCAACTTAACTTCTTCCTCAAGAGAGACTTTGACCTAGCCATCTCCTATTTAAAGCAGACCAAGCTGTCAACTCCAAGATAGAGCAAAGGGGAGAGTTCGATTGAAGAGAGAGCAAGGGGGAGTTCGATTGAAAGAGAGAGCAAAAGGGGAGAGATTTCGACAAGGACTTTCAGCCATTCTTCATCTTTTTCTTTCTTATTCGATTAGGTTTATGTTAGGGATTCTTTGTTTTGTGTTTCTTTGGAACCTAGCCATGAACTAAATCTATTTGGCTAAGGTTATTGTGTTTTGTGGTTGTGAGAAACAATTGGATTTTGTTTAGGTAATAAGAGTTTTTTACTTTCAATTTAAGGTTTACTCATTCTTGGTTTTTATTCTCGTTTGTGAGTGAATTGGGAGAGGATCTTGTAACTTCATCTATTTATCTAATATCGGGAGAGTTAGATTCAAGAAACGAATGAGTATGGTCTTTATTCAATCTATTGATGGTGAAGATTAATCCGGCTTAGGAATAAGTTAAGGATTTCAACGACTAAGAGGAGCACAAGATTGGTTGTTGTTCACCCTTGATTCATGTAGGGATGTATTATCAAGGCATGCACAATTAGCTAGAGTTTCAACTTAGGGATAAGAGGAAACCATTGAAGAACACTCCGCCGAACCTTGAAGTTGCTGCCCAGCCACCCAAATAGTTGCCCAAGCAACCGTTGATTAGTTGCCAAGGCAACCCGCTGCGCAAGTTGCCACGGCAACTGAGTTGCCCTTCCACCCTTTTACCAAGACGATCCTATTGGCTATCACTCATCAACTAACGATAACCTGGCCTATTCTCTCTCATTTGATTACATCTTCTTTTACTTTATTGCTTTCTAGTTTAGTTGTTAGTTAAACTCCTATAATATTCTACTTGTGTTCTTTTACTTTTTACAGTGCAAGAGATTAGATTCTTGAAGTGGCACAAATCCCTGCTGAGACGATATCTTTTATACTATAACTTGCGACGTGTACACTTGCACAATTGCAGAGCACTTATTACGTGCAGCATACATCTAACTAGTTCTTCGGTTAGGGATAACAAGAAGACATTGAAGAATGCTTCGCCCAACTTTGAAGGAAGGAACCCAATTGCCACGACATTAAAACAAGTCCCAATTTCCACTGCATAAATTGTGACCTAGTTGCCACAGAAATTCAGCCAGTCTTAGTTGATTTAGCAATCAATTGCCACGACAATCTAAACAGCCACTACACCACTACCCACGATAACCCGGTCTACTCTCTTATTCGATTACTTTCTTCATTTATTTTACTTGTTTAATTATTTTACTTGTTACTTCCAACATCTATCATCACCATTTATTTCACTTTTCAGCGTGAGAAGTTAAAAATCAGAGTTTCACCAATCCCTGTGAAGATGATATCTTTACTATACTATAACTTGCGACGTGTATACTTGCACCAATTGTGAACCACTCAAAACACGCAACAAGTTTTTGGCACCATTGCCGGGGATTGGAAATAGTGACTTTGTTTTTTTTTTCTTGCACCTTTTGTGTTCGGTTTCAAAAGGCTAATAATTTTGGTTTTTGCATTGGTGTATGAGCAAGGTAAGACCGATAGCACCAGATTACCTACTTGAACTGGAGATCGAACGTGTTTTTCGTAGAAGAAGGAGAGAGCTAAGAGCAACAATGGTAGACCCACCATTTGATCCAGTTGGAAATCAAAATGTCACAGCAGCAGGAGGCATAGCTCTAGCCGAGCAACCTGTTCATGTACAGAATAGACCCATCTGAGACTACTTAGAGCAAGATCTTGACGGTCTCATTTTAGGAGTTGTCACACCTGAGGTTCATGCCGCCAATTTTGAATTGAAGCTAGTAACGTTTAATATGATCAATACATTTGGTCAGTTTGGTAGATCAGTGACTGAGGATGCCAGACAACATCTCAAATTGCTCCTAGAAATTTGTGACTCATTCAAGCAATAAGGATTCCCTGAAGATGTCCTAAGGATAAAATTATTTCCCTATTCACTAAGGGATAGGGCGAAATCATGGTTAAATAGTAGCCCATCCGGATCTTTAGAATCTTAGACAGATCTATGCCGGAGTTTCCTTTCTAGATTTAGTTTTACAAACATGACTGATAAACTGCATAATGACATTACTTCTTTTCGTCAAACAGATGATGAGTCCATGTGATAAGTGTTCAAAAGTACTACTTTTATTACCCTTTTTACTTATATTATTGTTAGACTTAAGCTCATATTAGTTGCATAATTAGTCATTTATGCATTAATTCATGTTTCTTTCCACCGTTGAGCTTGATTACATAACTTGCTGATTTTTGTGGAAAAGATGCTGCTTTGGTGTGTTTTTGTGTGTGTGCAGAATCACTTGCCAAAACAAGGCTAGAACCAGTTGCCAGGGTAGTGCATGAAGGAGATGCCGAGCTAGTTGCCAGGGCAATGCATGAAGGAGATGCCGAGCTAGTTGCCAAGGCAATTTTCGACAAAGAATAAGATGATATGGTAGTCAAAATTGATGACTAGATAAGCCTAAGATGATGTGGAGAAAAGTTAAATCCAAAAGGAGTTTGATTTCTATGAAGAGGTTAAAGAGAAATTAAATCCCAAGAAGATAGGAGAAGTTCTAGAAGGAATTTAAATATAATAAAGAATTATATTCTTTAGATATTTAATTCCAAATTAACTTCCTCCTCAAGAAGGATTTTGACCTAGCCATCTCCTATTTAAAGGATCAAGCCGTAAAAGAGAGTTGGGCAAGAAGAGAGGAGAGAAATTTCGTCAACTCCAAAGAAGCAAGAGATGAGAGATTTCGACAAGAAGGGAGAAGCTTGGAGAGAGTTCGATTGGGAGAGAATTCAAGGGAGTTGATCAATTTATTTTTCTCATTCTTTGCTTCCATTAGATTCATGGTTTGGGGATTATTCTTTGTATATGTTTTGA
This sequence comes from Hibiscus mutabilis, assembly GCA_019671005.1. Classification (NCBI taxonomy): domain Eukaryota; kingdom Viridiplantae; phylum Streptophyta; class Magnoliopsida; order Malvales; family Malvaceae; genus Hibiscus; species Hibiscus mutabilis. The sequence continues at coordinate 29,722,265 of CM033750.1, read as the reverse complement.
ACCCAGCCATGAACTAACTTCATTGGTTGGGGTTATTGTGTTTTTGTGGTTGTGAAATCTTTTGGATTTTGTTTAGGTTTTTGAGTTGCAATTCAATTTTCAAAGTTTGTTCATTCTTGGTTCTCAATCTTGTTTGCGAGTGAATTGGGAGAGGATCTCGTAACTTCATATATTTATCTAATATCGGGAGAGTTAGATTCAAGAAACGAATGAACATGGTCTTTATTCAATCAATTGATGGTGAAGACTAATATGGCTTAGGAATAAGTTTAGGATTTCAACGGCTAAGAGGAGCGCAAGATTGGTTGTTGTTCACCCTTTATTCACGCAGGGATGTATTAACAAGGCATGCACAAATAGCTAGAGTTTTGACTTAGGAATAAGAAGAAATCATTGAAGAACGCTTCGCCGAACTTTGGAAGTGAATGCTCAATTGCCCAGGCAATCGACCCATCCTTAATTGCCCAGGCAATCGCGGGAGCATTGCCCAGGCAATCTGATCAGACAACGAGGGGGAATTGCCCTGGCAATCGACTAGGCAACCGTAATAGAATTGCCCTGGAAATCCGGCTGCTACTCAATCACCACGACGAACCATTCAATCATCACACCACAACTCACGATAACCTGGCCTTTTCCCTCTATTTTGATTTCATCTATTTTTTTAGTTTATTGCTCGTAGTTTACTCATTAGTTATAATTCCAACAATCACCTACTTGTGTTTTTCTTTTCCAACGCAGTAACTTAAGCAAAGTGGCCCAAACCAATCCCTGTGGAGACGATACTCGATACTCGTATCACTTTATTACTTGCGACGTGTATACTTGCACAGTGCGCGTAGCACTTCTACGCGCATAATAAGTTTTTGCGCGCCGTTGCGGGATTGGCAATTGGTGTTAGTTATTTTGTTATTGCATTTTTTTCTTAGTTTTACTAACTTTTCTTTTTGTTTGTTTTATCAAAAAAAATAGGTGCACTACAAGTTAAGGGACATCAACATGTCAGGAAATAAAAGTCGATCTATTCGAGAGTTGATGTTGGAAGATATGAATCAGTTCAATCAAGAGTTTCTTGCTCCCTTTGATGATTACCTATACCAACCGAGCAAAGCCCAAAGAGCCTATACCGTGGAAAACTCCTGTGCTATGTGTGGAGAACATCATGTGTTTGAAAATTTCCCTCACATTTTCGGTGCATATGACTACATGAAGGACCATAGAGGGAACCAACAGCAAAATTATTCATGGTATGGTTAAAAAGCTCAAAATTTTTTTACCATAAGAATTTTGCCGCATCAACAGATTTGCCATGGCAATGTAGTCATTTTCAAGAACATTCCAATTCATTGGAGGAAACGTTGCTAGCTTCCTTGGCTAGACTTGATGGATCAACTGAAGATATTCGAGAGGTATCAAAGTCCATGGATACGAGGATAGCTCAGTGGGATGCAATCTTGGGGGATTCAAAAGATCAATTGAGGAGATCCACATATGTCATGGATAACATTCACCAACAATCATTCCTAGGGATACTGAAGTCCTAAGGCAAGAGGTCAAGGAACAATGCAAGTAAAGCTCTCTGATGTGTGAGGAATAACTAAAACCTCAGAGTTGAGAGTATGTTGATTAGAAAGTCTGCCCAACACATGATGAGCCTGAGCAACAAATTGCCTCGACAATGATTGAGGAGCCTGAACAGAGCAATGCCGCGACAACACTTAGTGAAGCTGAGAACAACAATACTACAGCAAATTCTGAGGAGCCAGATGCCCATAAGGTTGCAACGTTGATGTTGAAGCGGCAATCTGTAGATTGCTCTCATCTACAGATGCCACGACAATTGCACGACCACATGCAAGATCAACAAGATGATAATACTTTGCCAATGGAATATGAGCAGGTAATGGTTGAACCTTTTGAATTCTTTAAAAACTCACCTCGTCCATTGCAGGTATGTCTTGAGGAACCAATGTTGGTAGAGTTGAAGCCATCAAAATCTCTACTGATGGAGATGTTTGAGAGGCCAAAAGAAAAAGGTGTTTGGATTAAGTAAAGCTTTTTCAGAAAATTGGTTATTCCTTTGACTTACAGCAAATTTTGGCAACTGATTGCCACAACAATTGGCTTGAGCAGCAATTGCCACGACAACAAAGGATATATCCAACCATGATAGAAGTCGACAAGAATGAGGTACTTGAATGGTTGGGAATGGATATAATTCTTCCTATTAATATATTTGTGCCTTCGGGGAATAGTAGCAAGGTGGAGGGCATGCATGGACTACAAGGGAACATGGAAGGAAGACACATCCACCATGGTAATGCAAAAGGGAGTAGCTGGGAGCACATTGACCCAACTCTTTTTGGGCAATATTATCACCCGATGGAGGGTACGGATGGACTATAAGAAGTATCGAAAATGACCCTCCTCAATTTTCTCATATATGCAGTAACATTAGAAGATGCATGATGGCACTCTTTTCTGACATGGTTGAAGACTTCCTTGAGATCTTCATGGATGATTTTTCTGTTTTTGGTAGTGACTCCGACAGTTGCCTCGACAATTTAGAGAAGGTGTTGGCAAGATGTGAAGAAACCGATTTAGTCCTTAATTGGGAGAAGTGCCATTTTATGGTAGATGAAGGAATAGTGCTCAGCCACAAGATTTCATCCAAGGGAATTGAAGTAGACAAAGCCAAGGTGGGCGTGATCGAGATTATTACCCCACCAAGTTTGGTTAAAGGAATTGAAGCTTTCTTGGACATGTAGGTTTTTACATGAGGTCCATTCAGAATTTTTCTAAAATTACTAAAGCCTTGTACAATTTGCTTGAAAAGGATAAAGTCTTCAATTTTGATGATTCTTGCCCAAGCATTCAAAACCCTAAAGGAAAATCTTGCCTCGACACCCATTGTCGTTCCACAGATTGGACGCCACCTTTTGAGCTCATGTGTGATGCAAGGGATTTCGCGGTAGGAGCAGTTCTAGGCCAACTCACAGGGAGGAGGACACAGATTTAGAGATATACGATGCATTCTCAGATGAACAACTTTTAGTTGCCTCGGCAACCATGGATGTGCACGCCTCGGCAACCCTTGACGCCTCGACAACCATGGATGCGCATGGCTCGTCAACCCTCGATGCTGTAGCAGCTCTTGACGTGCACGCCTCGGTAACTCCAGACGCGCACACCTCGGCAACCCTCGATGCCGCAGCAACCCTCGACGCCGCAGAAGCTCTTGACGCGCATGCCTCGGCAACCACGGATGCGCATGCCTCGGCAACCCTCGACGCCGCAGCAGCTCTTGATGCTCATATCTCGGCAACCATGGATGCGCATGCCTCGACAACCCTCGACGCCTCAGCAACCATGGATACTAATGCCTCGACAACCCTAGACGCACAGGCCTCAGCAATTTTGGGAGCAGTCGACACAGCAGCACATGCCTCGACAATACCTTGGCACTCAGAATTAGTTAATTTCCTTGTTTGTGGTATTTTACCTTATGGCCTTACTCACCAATGGAAGAAGTAGTTCCGCCATGGTGCTAAGCATTACTTTTGGGACGAGCCTCTTTTGTTTAAACAATGTGCAGATCAGGTTATACGCCGATGTGTCCCTGTAGAAGAGCAGCAGAATGTACTCTGGCAATGCCATTCTTCACCTTATAGAGGACATTTTGGAGGAACTCGTACTGGGGCCAAAGTTTTGCAATCTGGTTTGTATTGGCCAACACTGTACAAAGATGCCCAAGACTTTTATAAGCAATGTGATCGTTGCCAAAGGACGGGCAATATCTCTAGACGACATGAGATACTGCTCCAAAACATGATCGAGGTGGAATTGTTCGATGTGTGGGGGATCGATTTTATGGGACCTTTCCCATCTTCATTCGGCAACCTCTACATTCTACTTTCCATTGACTACGTGTCTAAATGGGTTGAGGCAGCTGTAGTTCCCAGCAACGATTCCAAGACCGTGCAACGATTCTTGCAGGAAAATATATTTACACGGTTTGGGATGCCGAAAGCAATTATCAGTGACGAGGGCAAGCATTTTGACAAAAGACTTGTTGCCAAGATGTTGCAACGCTTTGGTGTATCTCACAAGATTGCCATGACATATCACCCACAAACCAATGGGCAAGCAGAAATTTCCAACCGGGAATTGAAGGGTACTCGAGAAAGTTGTAAATCCCTCTAGGAAGGATTTGTCAGTAAGACTAGATGACGCACTTTAGGCATATCGCATCGCATTCAAAACACCCTTAGGTATGTCCTCCTTCCGACTTGTCTATGGCAAAACATGCCATCTACCGGTGGAAATCGAACACAAGGCATATTGGGCAATCAAGACCGTGCATATGGATTGGGAAAGTGCCGGTCAAAAGTGTTTGTTGGACCTCAACGAGATAGAAGAATTACGTGCACTCACCTATAACAATGCACGAATCTACAAGGAGAAAACAAAGCAATGGCATGACAAAAAACTATTGCCGCGACAATTCATGCCACAGCAACTAGTTCTTTGATTCAATTCTTGGCTAAAACGTTTCCTGGGAAAACTGAAATCAAGATGGTCGGGACCATTCGAAGTTGTCAAACTATTCTCCCATGGTGCCGTGATAATCAAGACCATTACCGATGAACATCCAAAGTTAACGGAAAAAAATTGAAGCACTGCAATGGTGCCCATATAGAACATAACAAAGAAGTTGACACCTTAGGAGATGCATAAGCATGCCCTCCTTTCGATATTTTCTTTTTCTTTTTATTTTTTTCGAACTATGTTTTTCTATTTTTTTGGTTATTTTATCTTTTTATTTATTTTTGGAATTTTTAGGAGATATTTTATTCATTATCATTTGAGGTGACGACCTCTCTGACTAACTCATTTCATTTAGTTTCTTTTAAATTTTGTTTCACTTTTACATGCATTGAGCACAATGCTTCTCTCAAGTTTGGGGGTGTTGGTTTCTAGTTAAGTTTAAGTTTCACTTGCCAAAACAAGGCTATTTTTAGAACTCATATTATTGTTATACTTAATCTCGTGGTAGTGCATGAAGGAGATGTTTCTTTCCACCATTGAGCTTAATTACATAACTTGGCTATTTTGTGAAAAAGCAATGCATGAAGGAGATGAGATGTTGAGCTAGTTGCCAAGGCAATTTTGACAAAGAATAAGATGATATGGTAGTCAAAATTGATGACTAGATAAGCCTAAGATGATGTGGAGCAAAGTTAAATCCAAAAAGGAGTTTGATTTCCATGAAGAGGTTAAAGAGAAATTAAATCCCAAGAAGATAGGAGAAGTTCTAGAAGGAATTTAAATATAATAAAGAATTATATTCTTTAAAGATATTTAATTCCAACTTAACTTCCTCCTCAATAAGGATTTTGACCTAGCCATCTCCTATTTAAATGACCAAGCCGTCAAAGAGAGTTGGGCAAGGAAAGAGGAGAGAAATTTCGACAACTCCAAAGAAGCAAGAGATGAGAGATTTCGACAAAACAAGAAGCTTGGAGAAGATTGGGAGAGAATTCAAGGGGTTGATCAATTTCTTCTTCTTATTCGTCTTTGCTTCCATTAGATTCATGGTTTGGGGATTATTCTTTGTATATCTTTTGAACCCAACCATGAACTAACTTGATTGGTTGGGGTTATTGTGTTTTTGTGGTTGTGAAATCTTTTGGATTTTGTTTAGGTTTTTGAATTGCAATTCAATTTTCAAAGTTTGTTCATTCTTGGTTCTCAATCTTGTTTGCGAGTGAATTGGGAGAGGATCTCGTAACTTCATCTATTTATCTAATATTGGGAGAGTTAGATTCAAGAAACAAATGAGCATGGTCTTTATTCAATCAATTGATGGTAAAGACTAATCCAGCTTAGGAATAAGTTTAGGATTTCAACGGCTAAGAGGAGCGCAAGATTGGTTGTTGTTCACCCTTGATTCACGCAGGGATGTATTATCAAGGCATGCACAAATAGCTAGAGTTTCAACTTATGGATAAGAAGAAACCATTGAAGAACGCTTCGCCGAACTTTGGAAGTGAATGTTCAATTGCCCAGGCAATCGACTCATCCTTAATTGCCCCGCGGGAGCATTGCGGGAGCATTGCCCGAACAAGGGAATTGATCGACCGAGTGCCACGGCAATCAACCGGGCAACCAAATTGCCACGGCAATCGACTAGGCAACCGTAATATAAATTGCCACGGAAATCCGGCTGCTACTCAATCACCACGATGAACCATTCAATCATCACACCACAACTCACGATAACCTGGCCTTTTCCCTCTATTTTGATTTCATCTATTTTTTTAGTTTATTGCTCGTAGTTTACTCATTAGTTATAATTCCAACAATCACCTACTTGTGTTTTTCTTTTCCAACGCAGTAACTTAAGCAAAGTGGCCCAAACCAATCCCTGTGGAGACGATACTCGATACTCGTATCACTTTATTACTTGCGACGTGTATACTTGCACAATTGCGTAGCACTTCTTACGCGCAATAAGTTTTTGGCGCCGTTGCCGGGGATTGGCAATTGGTGTTAGTTATTTTTGTTATTGCATTTTTTTCTTAGTTTTACTAACTTTTCTTTTTGTTTGTTTTATCAAAAAAAATAGGTGCACTACAAGTTAAGGGACATCAACATGTCAGGAAATAAAAGTCGATCTATTCGAGAGTTGATGTTGGAAGATATGAATCAGTTCAATCAAGAGTTTCTTGCTCCCTTTGATGATTACCTATACCAACCGAGCAAAGCCCAAAGAGCCTATACCGTGGAAAACTCCTGTGCTATGTGTGGAGAACATCATGTGTTTGAAAATTTCCCTCACATTTTCGGTGCATATGACTACATGAAGGACCATAGAGGGAACCAACAGCAAAATTATTCATGGTATGGTTAAAAAGCTCAAAATTTTTTTACCATAAGAATTTTGCCGCATCAACAGATTTGCCATGGCAATGTAGTCATTTTCAAGAACATTCCAATTCATTGGAGGAAACGTTGCTAGCTTCCTTGGCTAGACTTGATGGATCAACTGAAGATATTCGAGAGGTATCAAAGTCCATGGATACGAGGATAGCTCAGTGGGATGCAATCTTGGGGGATTCAAAAGATCAATTGAGGAGATCCACATATGTCATGGATAACATTCACCAACAATCATTCCTAGGGATACTGAAGTCCTAAGGCAAGAGGTCAAGGAACAATGCAAGTAAAGCTCTCTGATGTGTGAGGAATAACTAAAACCTCAGAGTTGAGAGTATGTTGATTAGAAAGTCTGCCCAACACATGATGAGCCTGAGCAACAAATTGCCTCGACAATGATTGAGGAGCCTGAACAGAGCAATGCCGCGACAACACTTAGTGAAGGCGAGAACAACAATACTAAAGCAAATTACGAGGAGCGGATGCCCATAAGGTTGCAACGTTGATGTTGAAGCGGCAATCTGTAGATTGCTCTCATCTACAGATGCCACGACAATTGCACGACCACATGCAAGATCAACAAGATGATAATACTTTGCCAATGGAATATGAGCAGGTAATGGTTGAACCTTTTGAATTCTTTAAAAACTCACCTCGTCCATTGCAGGTATGTCTTGAGGAACCAATGTTGGTAGAGTTGAAGCCATCAAAATCTCTACTGATGGAGATGTTTGAGAGGCCAAAAGAAAAAGGTGTTTGGATTCGTAAAGCTTTTCAGAAAATTGGTTATTCCTTTGACTTACAGCAAATTTTGGCAACTGATTGCCACAACAATTGGCTTGAGCAGCAATTGCCACGACAACAAAGGATATATCCAACCATGATAGAAGTCGACAAGAATGAGGTACTTGAATGGTTGGGAATGGATATAATTCTTCCTATTAATATATTTGTGCCTTCAGGAATAGTAGCAAGGTGGAGGGCATGCATGGACTACAAGGGAACATGGAAGGAAGACACATCCACCATGGTAATGCAAAAGGGAGTAGCTGGGAGCACATTGACCCAACTCTTTTTGGGCAATATTATCACCCGATGGAGGGTACGGATGGACTATAAGAAGTATCGAAAATGACCCTCCTCAATTTTCTCATATATGCAGTAACATTAGAAGATGCATGATGGCACTCTTTTCTGACATGGTTGAAGACTTCCTTGAGATCTTCATGGATGATTTTTCTGTTTTTGGTAGTGACTTCGACAGTTGCCTCGACAATTTAGAGAAGGTGTTGGCAAGATGTGAAGAAACCGATTTAGTCCTTAATTGGGAGAAGTGCCATTTTATGGTAGATGAAGGAATAGTGCTCAGCCACAAGATTTCATCCAAGGGAATTGAAGTAGACAAAGCCAAGGTGGACGTGATCGAGAGATTACCCCCACCAAGTTCGGTTAAAGGAATTCGAAGCTTTCTTGGACATGTAGGTTTTTTACATGAGGTCCATTCAGAATTTTTCTAAAATTACTAAAGCCTTGTACAATTTGCTTGAAAAGGATAAAGTCTTCAATTTTGATGATTCTTGCGCCCAAGCATTCAAAACCCTAAAGGAAAATCTTGCCTCGACACCCATTGTCGTTCCACCAGATTGGACGCCACCTTTTGAGCTCATGTGTGATGCAAGGGATTTCGCGGTAGGAGCAGTTCTAGGCCAACTCACAGGGAGGAGGACACAGATTTAGAGATATACGATGCATTCTCAGATGAACAACTTTTAGTTGCCTCGGCAACCATGGATGTGCACGCCTCGGCAACCCTTGACGCCTCGACAACCATGGATGCGCATGGCTCGTCAACCCTCGATGCTGTAGCAGCTCTTGACGTGCACGCCTCGGTAACTCCAGACGCGCACACCTCGGCAACCCTCGATGCCGCAGCAACCCTCGACGCCGCAGAAGCTCTTGACGCGCATGCCTCGGCAACCACGGATGCGCATGCCTCGGCAACCCTCGACGCCGCAGCAGCTCTTGATGCTCATATCTCGGCAACCATGGATGCGCATGCCTCGACAACCCTCGACGCCTCAGCAACCATGGATACTAATGCCTCGACAACCCTAGGCGACAAGGCCTCGGCAATTTTGGGAGCAAGCGATCGAAGAAAGACATGCCTCGACAATACCTTGGCACTCGAATTAGTTAATTTCCTTGTTTGTGGTATTTTACCTTATGGCCTTACTCACCAATGGAAGAAGTAGTTCCGCCATGGTGCTAAGCATTACTTTTGGGACGAGCCTCTTTTGTTTAAACAATGTGCAGATCGGGTTATACGCCGATGTGTCCTCAGAGAAGAGCGCGAGAATGTACTGCAATGCCATTCTTCACCTTATAGAGGACATTTTGGAGGAACTCGTCTTGGGGCCAAAGTTTTGCAATCTGGTTTGTATTGGCCAACACTTTGTACAAAGATGCCCAAGACTTTTATAAGCAATGTGATCGTTGCCAAAGGGACGGGCAATATCTCTAGACGACATGAGATACTGCTCCAAAACATGATCGAGGTGGAATTGTTCGATGTGTGGGGGATCGATTTTATGGGACCTTTCCCATCTTCATTCGGCAACCTCTACATTCTACTTTCCATTGACTACGTGTCTAAATGGGTTGAGGCATTTGTAGTTCCAAAGAACGATTCCAAGACCGTGCAGCGATTCTTGCGAGGAAAATATATTTTACGGTTTGGGATGCAAAGCAATTATCGGTGACGAGGGCAAGCATTTTGACAAAAGACTTGTTGCCAAGATGTTGCAACGCTTTGGTGTATCTCACAAGATTGCCATGACATATCACCCACAAACCAATGGGCAAGCAGAAATTTCCAACCGGAATTGAAGGGTACTCGAGAAAGTTGTAAATCCCTCTAGGAAGGATTTGTCGAGTAAGACTAGATGACGACTTTAGGCATATCGCATCGCATTCAAAACACCCTTAGGTATGTCCTCCTTCCGACTTGTCTATGGCAAAACATGCCATCTACCGGTGGAAATCGAACACAAGGCATATTGGGCAATCAAGACCGTGCATATGGATTGGGAAAGTGCGGTCAAAAGTGTTTGTTGGACCTCAACGAGATAGAAGAATTACGTGCACTCACCTATAACAATGCACGAATCTACAAGGAGAAAACAAAGCAATGGCATGACAAAAAACTATTGCCGCGACAATTCATGCCACAGCAACTAGTTCTTTGATTCAATTCTTGGCTAAACGCGTTTCTGGGAAAATCGAAATCAAGATGGTCGGGACCATTCGAAGTTGTCAAACTATTCTCCCATGGTGCCGTGATAATCAAGACCATTACCGATGAACATCCAAAGTTAACGGAAAAAAATTGAAGCACTGCAATGGTGCCCATATAGAACATAACAAAGAAGTTGACACCTTAGGAGATGCATAAGCATGCCCTCCTTTCGATATTTTCTTTTTCTTTTTATTTTTTTCGAACTATGTTTTTCTATTTTTTTGGTTATTTTATCTTTTTATTTATTTTTGGAATTTTTAGGAGATATTTTATTCATTATCATTTGAGGTGACGACCTCTCTGACTAACTCATTTCATTTAGTTTCTTTTAAATTTTGTTTCACTTTTACATGCATTGAGCACAATGCTTCTCTCAAGTTTGGGGGGTGTTGGTTTCTAGTTAAGTTTCATGTTTAGTTGCATTCATCTTTAGCAATCACATGTAGGTTGCATATATTACTTGTCATGCCTTTAATTGGATTTAATTGCTTAAGACTTGTTGAAAATCCAATGATGAATTTTTGCCACTGCACTTAATTGAAAGAACCTTTAATCTTAGGATTGCATGAAAAGAACTTAGAATTTTACTATGATGCTGAATTTTTTTACACGGTTGTGGCTTGTTGATTGAAAGAAACTTAGTGAACATAGATTGCTTAAAATTTGGGTAAATTTAAAATTGAAAATTAAAAGTTAAATTCTTGCTAGAGGTGCCCGAAACTGGCTCTAGTAGTTAATGCACATTAAAGAATCGCTAGAGGTGCCCGAAATTTGCTCTAGTTGACTAAAATAAAATGAGAAATTGCTTACTTTGCTAGAGGTGCCCGAAAATTGGCTCTAGTGAAAATAAAAATAATTGCCCCGATAATTAACTTGATAAAAGCCTATTTTTCACATAGAATTTTGAAAATCAACTTGTACACAACTAGGCACACACATTGTCACGTGCATTATAGTTTGATTCCGGGTAATTTTTGTGCTATCCTAAAAATTAAAAGGTGATCATACTTTGTGCCAGGATTCCGAGGTTTGAATTCAAGTTTGAAGCATGTCTTTGATGATTAAAGTCTTGGCATGTAATTGTTAGTTTGCATTGCTTGAGGACAAGCAATAGTTCGAGTTTGGGGGTGTGATAAGTGTTAAAAAGTACTATTTTTATTACCCTTTTTACTCATATTATTGTTATACTTAATCTCATATTAGTTGCATAATTAGTCATTTATGCATTAATTCATGTTTCTTTCCACCATTGAGCTTAATTACATAACTTGGTGATTTTTGTGAAAAAAGATGCTGCTTTGGTGTGTTTTTGTGTGTGTGCAGAATCACTAGCCTAAACAAGGCTAGAACCAGTTGCCAGGGCAATGCATGAAGGAGATGTTGAGCTAGTTGCCAAGGCAATTTTCGACAAAGAATAAGATGATATGGTAGTCGAAATTGATGACTAGATGAGCCTAAGATGATGTGGAGCAAAGTTAAATCCAAAAGGAGTTTGATTTCCATGAAGAGGTTAAAGAGAAATTAAATCCCAAGAAGATAGGAGAAGTTCTAGAAGGAATTTAAATATAATAAAGAATTATATTCTTTAAAGATATTTAATTCTAACTTAACTTCCTCCTCAAGAAGGATTTTGACCTAGACATATCCTATTTAAAGGATCAAGCTGTCAAAAAGAGTTGGGCAAGAAGAGAGGAGAGAAATTTCGACAACTCCAAAGAAGCAAGAGATGAGAGATTTCGACAAGAAATGAGAAGCTTGGAGAGAATTCAAGGGGGCTGATCGATTTCATCTTTTTCTTCTTTGCTTCCATTAGATTCATGTTTTGGGGATTATTCTTTGTATATCTTTTGAACCCAACCATGAACTAATTTCATTGGTTGGGGTTATTGTGTTTTTGTGGTTGTGAAATCTTTTGGATTTTCTTTAGGTTTTGAGTTGCAATTCAATTTTCAAAGTTTGTTCATTCTTGGTTCTCAATCTTGTTTGCGAGTGAATTGGGAGAGGATCTCGTAACTTCATCTATTTATCTAATATCGGGAGAGTTAGATTCAAGAAACGAATGTGCATGGTCTTTATTCAATCAATTGATGGTGAAGACTAATCTAGCTTAGGAATAAGTTTAGGATTTCAACGGCTAAGAGGAGCACAAGAATGGTTGTTGTTCACCCTTGATTCACGCAGTGATGTATTATCAAGGCATGCACAAATAGCTAGAGTTTCGACTTAGGGATAAGAAGAAACCATTGAAGAACGCATCGCTGAACTTTGGAAGTGAATGCTTAATTGCCCAGGCAATCGACCCATCCTTAATTGCCCAGGAAATCGCGGGAGCATTGCCTAGGCAATCTGATCAGACAATGAGGGGGAATTGCCCTGGCAACACGGCAGAATTGCCCTGGCAATCAACCAGGCAAGTGCAACCAAATTGCCCTGGCAATCGACTAGGCAATCGTAACAGAATTGCCATGGCAATCCGGCTGCTACTCAATCAGCGCGATGAACCATTCGATCATCACTCCACAACTCACGATAACCTGGCCTATTCCCTCTATTTTGATTTCATCTATTCTTTTAGTTTATTGCTCTTAGTTTACTCATTATTTATAATTCCAACAATCACCAACTTGTGTTTTTCTTTTCCAACGCAATAACTTAAGCAAAGTGGCCCAAACCAATCCCTGTGGAGATGATACTCGATACTCATATCACTTTATTACTTGTGACATGTATACTTGCACAATTGCGTAGCACTTATTATGCGCAACACCATGTACGAGGCTTGAGAGCGCTATAAATAGCTTTTAAGCAAATGTCCCATGCACGGATTCAGAGATTGGACGCAAGTAACAATGTTTTACAATTTAGACAACGCACCGATGAGGATGATGCTAGATGCCTCAGGAATGGTATGCTTCTAGAAAAATCGACATAGGAAGCCTGGGACATTTTGGACAGACTTGCCAAGAATGATTATCAGTTCCCAACCACTAGAAGGGGAATAGTCAGGCGAAATGCCTCAGTAATTGAGCTGGAGTCATCAGATACTATTTTAGCACAGTTATCTACATTAACCAATTTGGTTAAGAATATGCAGAGACCCAGCAACATACAGAAGGTCAAGGTAATAGGTTCACTTTGTGATTTATGTAATACTGATCATGATTCTTCTGAGTGTCCGTAGAACATAGAGTCCAATTTTTACGTTGGAAATTACAACCAGAGCAACAATGTATATTCCAACATATATAATCTGGCCTAGAAAAAGCATCCAATTTTTTTATGGAGTAATAAGAACAAATCCAACAATCAGCAACGCCAGAATATGGAAGCGTCAGGATTCCAGCAAAACCTGCCACGGCAACAAATGCCGCAGCAACAGCCAACATCAACTAGTTCTTTGGAAAACTCTTTAAATGCTTTCACGTTTAAAATTGAATCTTATATGGCTGAGACTAGTAATTTCATGAAAAAGACTTACGCTTTTATTAACAGGACCAAGGTGTAATTCATAGTCAATGAGCAGCTTTGAAAGCATTAGAGACGCAAGTTGGGCAATTTGCTCAAATTCTAAATACAAGGCCACAACGAGGTTTACCCAACGACACTAAGGTTGTACGAGGAACGGGCCATGAACAATGTAAGGTGATAACCACCCAAAGTGGATCAAAAGAAAATGAGGGACCCATCCAATCTAAGGATAGTAATCATGTCCAAAAAGATGTATCTAGCAACAATACCATGGCAATCATTGATGATGAGCCTTCAGCAGTTGCCACGGCAAGTCCAACTGCCGTGACAAGTTCATTCAACACTACCAAGTTGAATGAGATACGTAAGGGCAAGGAAATTCATTTTCTGCCACCATTTCCACAAAGGCTAAAGAGGCAGAAACATGACTACCAGTTCAGGAAGTTTCTTGATATCTGGAAGCAAGTTCACATCAACTTGCCACTGGTTGAGGCAATAGAGCAGATGCTGAATTATGATAAGTTCCTTAAAGATATTGTCTCTAAGTGAACTAGGCTGAGCGAGTTTGAGACGGTTGCCTTGACAGAGGGATGTGTGGCGATGTTGCATAAACAATTGCCACCAAAATTGAAGGATCCTGGCAATTTCACGATACCTTGCACTATTGGCAGCCATTATGTTAGAAAAGCATTGTGTGACCTCAGAGCAAGCATAAATCTAATGCCAAAATCTATTTTCCAACAACTAGGCATAGGAAAGGTGAGACCCACTATAGTTATGTTGCAACTTGCCGATAGATCCTACATTCAACCTGAGGGAAAAATCGAAGATATTTTAGTAAGAGTGGATAAATTTGTTTTTCCCATTGACTTTATTGTTGTAGATTGTGAAGCATATGAGTTTGCACCTGTCATTCTTGGAAGACCATTCTTAGCGATAGGACGAACACTGATCTATGTCGAGAAAGGATAACTCACGATGCGGGTGAATGAGCAACAAATCACACTCAACGTTTTTAAAGCACTCAAATGCGCAAATGACCCAGAGGAATGCCATAATGTTGATCTCATTGATGGAGAGTTCGAGACATATTGGCATGATCGTTAGTTGACTACCGAATCTAAATTTGAGAACATTGAGGAGCAAGAGCCAAACGAAGTAGCCCAATAAGAAGTGAATCAGATTGCATGTCAACCGAGTAAAAGTTCCAAATTTCTTGACTATCCGAGTAAGGAAATTAACTCCCCTAAGACTTCAATTGAGCAACCACCTCCTTTAAAGTTAAATTCACTACCATGGCAATTAAGTTATGCTTATTTGGGAAAGAATAACACCTTGAACATGACATTGTCTTTTGAGTTGCAATCTGAATAGGGAAATAGATTGATCGACACCTTGGAGCGGTACAAGGAAGGCATGAACCCAGAGACTCATGATGAATTTCCAAATAAGAAGCTACCACTTGCCACAACAAGCGCAAGAAAGATGTTGCCATGGCAAGATAACAAAAACTGTTTGACGAATTACAATGGTGCACCTGTTCTACACGATAAGAGGACTTTTCATTTAGAAGATGCATGAAAATGCTCTTTCTAAGAATTTTGAAATTTTTTAGACTTTTTATTTTTTATTTTTTGTTATTTTTAATTTGGATTTTTTTTGCCTTGATTTTTTGCTTTTTATTTGATTCAGTCGCTATCTTTATTTTTGTTTCGATATTCATCTTTCTATTTTTCCTTTATCTTTTTTATTTTTTATTATATGCATTTAATATTTATCTTTTTGTTTTTGTTTTAATTTTAGGATGAGAGTTCAAAGGAGAAGGAGTTGGGCTTAGATAGAATTTCATTTAAATGAAAATCTATCCTTTTGAAGATGGCTAGGTCGGCTATTTCTTAGGGGATTTAATCACCCCTTTGAATATTTTCACCTAATTTTTTTTCCACTCTTTTCTACACCCTAGCCTCACACTCCCCCTCTTACAATCATTGTTTTTCTCTTTTCCCCATTGATAACTCATCCATCCATCGCATCTACCAACTCTTTACTCCACCATTAAACCACATTATCCCCAACTACTTCCTCTTCTTTCTTTTCTTCCTTCCCCTCTTGAACTCTTCAGTTTAACTTTCTTGTTTTACTTTGTTTCTCCAATAAAGAACCCACAAGAACCTCATACCCATAGCCAGAAATCTCAAAACCATGCCCGAAGCAAGTTCTTCACGATCACTTGAGCCTTCTTTCCAGTAATTTTCACCACCACTCATTGAGAAGCGATTCGAGTATGGTGGAATCAAAGCTTCAGTCTTCAAGATCATCGAAGAACACAAGTGGCAATATTTTTGCGAACAACCAAAATTAGGAAACATCTTATGGGTAAGGAAATTCTATTCGCATGTTTCAAATAAAGATAACCCTTGTGTTTTTGTGCGAGGTAGGGTGATTCTTGTTGATGTCACTGCCATCAACGCATACTTTGGGCTCTATGTGGAAAAGGACGAGCATACCAAGTTTGTTGAACACATCACAGCCAAAGAAGTGGAGGAAGTTTTCCAAGATCTCATCGTCGAGGGAGCCGCGTGGAATAACAAAACCTTGAAGGGAACGGTAAATCATATCTTGCTAAAACCTGCGGCCAAACTATGGAACAACTTCCTAAAGACTCGTTTGATGCTACTACCAATAATACCACAGTTTCTTATTCTCATTTATTATTGCTTCATTCTATTTTACACAAGCGTACTATTGATATTGGAAAGATAATTGTTGATCAAATTTATGCTTGTATAAAAAGGATGTGGGAGCACTCTATTTCCCTGATTTAATTTCCAGATTATGCGAACGAGAAATTACTTGAAAGAAGTGGGGGGACACGAAATCACTATGTGCGAATGATAGGAGAGGAGCAACCACCGAAACCAGCAACTACAAAGACGTCATCTGCTCCAACTACTGTCTAGGCAAGTGTACTTGCCTCGGCAAGCATTCATGGGATAACTGAAATCCTCCGTCCTTTAACACAGCGGTTGGACCAGAAGGAAGAGCGCCAACTATTTTTTATGCGTTACATGAAGGACCGCGACACAGTCCTCACGAGAGTGATCCTGGAGAATTATCCCAACAACACCGTTCCTTTTCTCGTATTCCCTACTGCACTAATTGCCCCGGCATCTGAATCTGTGCCTGTGCCGAGTAACATTACCAAGGCAACTGACGTACCACAAAAAGGTAAGGACCCTATTATTGAACCTTCTTGTACTGAATCTCTTTATGGTTTTTCAGATTCAGTCGACTCTATGACCGCACTAATGAAGTCTCCTCCATCCTCGCCATCAAAATCTACATCAAAGCGTAAAGCTTCTAACCTAGAGGAGCCTCCCAAAGAGGATGAACCGAGTAATGAGGCCGCAGAGGCTATAGTTCAGAATGCACCACCAGCTTTGCGTTAACAACCACCTCGAGCCGGAAAGAGGACCAAGCAAATGGTTTGATGGAAACTAGTCATTTGAGGTGATGACCTCTCTGACTAACTCATTTGCATTTCACTTTTTTCTTCTTTTTGTTTAATTTTGCATACATTGGGGACAATGCTTCTCTCGAGTTTGGGGGGATTTCTTTCATAGTTAGTTGCATTCATTTTTGTTGTCTCATGTTAAGTTGCATATATTACTTGCCATATCTCTTACTTGATTAAACTGCCTAAACCTGTTGTGATATCCTATGATGAATTTTTGCCAATGCACTTACATGATAAAATCTTAGATTTTAGGACTAGCATGAAGAGTACTTGGAATTTTGCTATGATGCTGATTATTTTGACACTATTGTGACTTGTTGATTAAGGGAGGCCTAGTGAACTTTAGGTTATTTAAAAATGAGCAAATTGCGCTAGAGGTGCCCAAAACTGGCTCTAGCCAAAAAAAAAATAAGAACAATGAACCTTAGCTAGAGGTGCCCATCTAAAAACTCTAGTCTTAGGGATCTTGTAAATACTGGAGGTGCCAAAAAATGGATCTAGTATAAATAAAAAGAAAAGAAATATGCTAGAGGTGCCTAGAACTGGCTCTAGTTAACTTAATTGCCCCAGAAAATAATTCAATAAAACCTATTGTTCGCATGGAATCCTATTAGTTGAGTTGTGCAGAACTCTGCACACACATTTTCACTAGCATTGTAGTTCGATTTAGATGAATTATTTGTGTTGTCCGAAGATCGAAAGGTAATCAATTTTTGTGCCACGGTTCTGAGGATTGAAGTCAGGTAAGAAGCATGTTTTTGGTGGTAAAGGCTTTGGCAAGTAATTGTTAGTGTTTTGCATTGCTTGAGGACAAGCAATAGTTCGAGTTTGATGGTGTGATGAGTGTGCAAAAGTACTATTTTTTCTTGCCCTTTTTACTCATATTATTGTTAGACTTAGGCTCATTTTAGGTGTATTGATAGGCATTGATGCATGGTTTTCTAGTTTCCTTAGTTAATGAGCTTGGTATTGCATTTGGTTGGTTTTTATGGAAAATCGCTACTGTTGTGCTTTATTTTGTGCAGGACTGGATTGCCGTGGCAAGTGAAGATTGCCATAGCAAGTAGGGGTCATTGCTGAAGGAGTTGCCGTGACAAGTAGGGGTCATTTCTGAAGAGGTTGCCAAAGTAGATTGCCGAGGCATAACTGGATAATTCTGGATAAATGCAATATTATCCGCAACATTATCCAGATCGTAGAAGATAAAGCCCAGATTCAAATTTCAAATTCCTGATCAGATAAGGATCATATCTCCAGGGAATTCAAACGTATTTAAATCCTCCTTATCAACAACAAAGCTGACTGCATCGTCCCCTTTAAATAGAAGATCAAATTGCAGATTTGGGAGTCAAACTTTGGAGGAATCCAAATCTTAAGAGAAGGCTGATCGCACACTTCATCTTTTTCATTTTTATTTTATGTGATCCATGTCTAGGATTATTTTTATTGAATTTCCTTTTTCCCCAGCCATGAACTAATTTAAATTGGTTGGGGTTATTTTGGGTTTGTGGTTATGATAAACATTTGGTTGGTCTAGGTTCAATGATTGCAAGTTTAATTCAAAGTTTGTTCATTCTTGGTTCTTATTTTTGATTTCGAGTGAATTGGGAGAAGATCTCGAGAGTGATCTATTTAACTATACTCGGGAGAGTTAGATTCAAGAAACGAATGAACATGATCTTCATTCAACAAATTGTCGATGAAGGTTAATCCACCTTAGGAATAAGGATTGAATTTCAATGGCTAAGAGGAGCATACATTGGTTGTCGTTCATCCAAGGTTAATGCAGGGATGTATCACCAAGGCATGTACAACTAACTAGTTCTTTGGTTAGGGATAACAAGAAGACATTGAAGAACGCTTCGCCAAACTTTGAAGGAAGAAACCCAGTTGCCACGGTATAAATTGTGACCTAGTTGCCACGATAATTCAGTCGGTCTTAGTTGATTTAGCAATTGAGTTGCCTCAGCAATCAATTGCCACAACAGTCCAAACAGCCATTGCACCACTACCCACGAAAACCCGGCCTACTCTCTTATTCGATTACTTTCTTCATTTATTTTACTTGTTTAATTATTTTACTTGTTACTTCCAACATCTATCATCACCAGTTATTTCTCTTTTTAGTGTGAGAAATTAAAAATTAGAGTTTTGCCAATCCTTGTGGAGACGATATATTTACTATACTATAACTTGTGACGTGTATACTTTCACCAATTGTGAAGCACTCAAAACACGCAACACCGACTATACCTAAGACTGCCTTGAGACCAAGACTTTCACATTTATCACCTTTTATTAGAAACCAGGTGAGCACAGTTCCTTATCATAATATCATATCAATAAGCTCATTGCCCTTTTTAAATTTGAGTATATACTCACCTCATGTGAATTTCTCATTATAGATGAAAATTGCTCCATATGCTTATTAACATGCCACCAAGGCTTATTTCATAGTACATCACAAAATCAACCATATGTTTTCATTCGAACAAGGATGTAATAAGTGAATATAGTTCATTTATATTCATTATAAAGGTAAGCATAGCTTCAAATTTCTTATACTTACAATAAGGCTTAAATCTTATCATGTCCAGTTTATACATATGTACATTTATATACATAAAATTCAACCATATAACATGTTTTCAACCAAATTTTCATATCATAGAGTACTTACCTATATCCAAGCTTAGCCATATTAGCACTATTTAACCTTAAGAGTAAGTACAATCAATTAAAGTAAAAGAAAGATGCTCGAGATAGTTTCCTTTTATCTCGAGACTTTAAACTACACTCACAGTTCAATTCCGAGCTAGATCTAGTCACGAATTATGATCCCCTTTTGTTTTTCCACTAATTAGTTCTTTTTTGCATCTAATCCTTCAACACCTCCTTAGTCTAACATCACAGAGTATATTCATACATTAGAACCATTCTTAACAAATTATTCACTTACAAAACTATTAAATTTTTCCATGTATACATATATTTTTATACAAAACAGCCCACTAATACATTTATCAATACCAAACAACTTCTAATGTGTATATATATATATATATTCATATAACATCCACTTAACATTCTATTACATATATATCACGGCAAAACAGTCCCATAATGTTTCATTCTCCTCAAAACAGTCCAATTATTTTCTTAATATCCAGCACAATCTCCTACAACCAAGAACACTAAGAAGTAGTCTTTTATACTTAGGATTCAATTCTCTTACACCCATAATGAAATTCCCCTATTTTAAAACTACTTCAACACAACTTACACGTTACAATATACTATCAAAATAGTCCCAAATTTTGTACATAAATACCTATACACTCAATCAGTCCAGCATGCTTTCAAAGTATTCAAAACAGTACCTACATGCTTCTATCCATTTAATCAGCCATGTTTCCATATACATACACATTTACACAACGATTTATACAATTATCCTAATCTCAATCAAAATTCAATAAAATTCCAGTATTAATATTATTATTCCAACTAGTCTAACAATTTTGATTAATAAACAAAATCATAACTTCTTAATCAATTCTTTCAAATATTCATTCGAATGCTCTTAACCTAGTTATCCATGATCTTTTTTTTACAAGCTAAAAAATTATATCACCATTCAAAGCATCAAAATGCATGTTATGCATTCTATTCACCATACTCCCTAACATGAACATGATTTATGGACAGCAAATTAAACATTGACCAAGATGAAATTTTCAACAAAATCAAGAAAGGGTTATCATCACCTTAATTCCAAGCAAGATCGGTTCTACACTAACAACAATTTTCCTAATATGAAGAAGCTTCAATGGATTCTCCAAATTCTCTCCCTCACAACTAAGTGTTCATTTTTAGGATATTGGAGAAGATATAAGGGGATTCTAACCAAGTGGTTGAGACCTCCTCATACTTGTCTTTCTTTTAGTTGACATGTGTGCAAGCCACCAAGGGGTTATTTTATTACCATGCAAAGGTCTCATTTCACAAAACATACATTTTGGTCTTTGTACAACGCACTCTTTCTTTTCATTTTTCTCCTTTTGGTCCTAAGTTCTTAATTTAGCTACCTAAATTCACAATAGACCAAGTTATTTATAAAATCAAAAGTGTTAACATTCTTCTAGGCTTAGTTTTTGGGTATCACAATCGTTCGGATTTGTCGCATGTGATGCCAGTAGAACATGTTGAGTTACGGCCAGATTTATCCTATGATGAGGAACCAGTGGAGATCCTTGATGTTAGTAGTAAAGTTCTTCGTGGTAAGACGATCAAGCTTGTTAAGGTGTTGTGGCGACATTGCGGTGTTGAGGAGGCCACGTGGGAGAGTAAGTCAGACATGAAAGAACAGTTTTCTCATCTGTTTCCATTAGGTAAATTTCAAGGATAAATTTTCTTAAGAGGGAGAATTGTAATGCCTCAGTTTTGGGCCTAGGAGTTTATGGTTGGTTTAGATGGTCCGATGGATCGGATTAGAGGATTCAAGTCAGTTTTGAGAATAATTTGAAATAAGTATTTTTTATAAGAGATAAAAAATGGAAAAATGGTCTAAAATCATTATTTAACAAGCATATGATTTTGGTAAAATTAATTTTTGAAAATGGGATTTTGAAATTGGACATTTTGGCTGGTGACCAAAATGTAAAGAATGAAAACACGTTTTAATGACTATTTAGTAAAAGGGTCAAAACTTAGAATCTTTAAGGAGCTATTTGACCAAAGTCTAATATCATAATTTCCTCTATAATTGGATATTTTAAAAAGGTTTTAAAAGGAATAAAAGGGCTTGGAGAATTAATTTGATAATTAATTTCCAAAAACAAACTTTACATAACTAACTTTTCACAAAAAGATTTTCTCTTAAATTCTCTCTAGCCAAACACTCTTTTCTACTCTAATTCTCTTAGGTAAATTCTTGATTTTAACAATCTTTTGATTTCAAAAGATTTCTTGAGGATTTCCTAACAAAACCTCACTGTTTTACTCTTGTTTTCACATGAAAATCAATCTAATTAAGGGGAAAGCCAAAATTAGAGGTGAGCTTCATTCTTCTCCTCTAATACAAGGTACTTTATTGAAATTCCCAAGTTATTGATCCTTTATAAGTGTTTTCTAATGAGTTTTTATGATTATAACATGATTGGGTGTTTTAATTAAGGCTTATTGTGAAAATTGGTTGATTTTCATATTGGATCTATTTTTCTATGTTCTTGGGTTTTAACATTGGAATCCTGAATCTAGGTGAAATCTCTAATTTTCTAGGTTGTTAGTAATGAGTTTTTGAGGAGTTGTGGGTGTTTAATATATGCTGGAGGTATAAGAATATGGTAATCATGTTTTTAGATGTTAATTGATGGTTGTGATTCGTGTTTTGTGGCTGGGTTATGTTTGTAGTTGTTTTGGTGTTGTTTGCGGTTGTTTTGGTTGAGTAATTGAGTGGGAATTGATGAGGTTTGAGATAGAATGTTGTTTCTGGGTACGAATGCAAGGCTTCAACACAAGTTTATCATGTGAGGAGCAGGGAGGATGAGAAAGATCCAGACAATATAGTAGGTACTATTGAATCGAATACTCACCATGTCTATGCATTTATTGATCCTAGATCCACTCATTCCTTTATTAGTACTGTATTAATTAAAATATTTAAGTTAACATCTGAGCTTATAGCCTCTAAAATCACCGTAACCAATCCTTTAGGTGATAGTGTTGCCGTTGGGATAGTATGCAAAAATTGTCCCCCTCATGATGCAAGGGATACCTTTTCCAGCCAATCCTATGGCCCTCCCTATTCATGATTTTGACATTATATTGGGGCTTGACTAGCTCAGAGAGCATCAAGCTTGGGTAGATTGTTCGAATAAGAAATTGTATCTTCGAGGTCTTGGTAAGGAGAGTGTGAATTTCATAGATCCAAGGAGTAATAAATCATTGTTCTATGCTACAGTAAGTAAAGAAGAACCTCAGTTGCAAGGTATTGATGTTGTACAAGAATTCCCTAATGTGTTTCCCGACGAACTTTCGGGTTTACCACCCACCCGTGATGTTGAATTTTGGCTTTAAGTGCAAATTGAAACCACCCTAATTTCCATTACACCATTAAATAAAGTTTCATTCGACCAAGTTCCTCACCCTAAAAAGCTTCAGTCCTCTTTGTCAAGAAGAATGACGTATCAATGCGTCTTTGCATTGAATACCGACAATTAAACAAGCTCACCATCAAGAATAAGTATCCTTTACCAATGATCGATGACTTGTTTGATCAACTTCAAGATACAACCGTCTTTTCTAAGATTGATCTAAGTTCTAGGTACTATCAAATGAGAGTTAAAGAATGTGATGTGCCCAAGACAGCCTTTCATACAAGGTAGGCCACTATGAATTTTTGGTTATGCCATTCGGGTTAACCAATGCACTGGCTGCCTTCATGGGTCTCACAAATCAGGTTTTTAGACCCTACCAGGATAAGTTTGTAGTGGTGTTCATAGATGATATATTGATTTACTCTAAGAATCAAACTGAACATCAAGACAATCTTCATGTTGTACTCCAAACTCTTCAGGAGAAGCGGTTGTATGACAAGTTTAGTAAGTGTGAATTTTGGCTCACCAAAGTTTCGTTTCTAGGACATGTTGTTTCTGCATCAAATATTCAAGTAGACCCGAAAAAGATTCAAGCTATAATCGAGTGGAGGCCACCGAAGAATATTGGAGAAGTTCGTAGCTTTCTCGGTCTAGCTGGCTATTACAGAAGATTCGTTAAAGGATTTTCTATAATAGTGGCACCGTTAACTCAACTTATATGGAAGGATGTTCCTTTTGAATTGACTGAGAATCAACAACGCAGCTTTGATCAGCTTAAGCAAGTGTTGACCTATGCACCAATCCTAACCCAACATGAGTTTGGTAAAGACTAAACCTTATATAGTGATGCATCGCATCAGGGCTTAGGATGTGTATTGATACAAGAAGGAAATGTAGTTGCGTATGCTTCAAGGCAACTTAAGCCGCACAAAATGAACTAACCTACCCATGATCTTGAATTTGTTGCGGTTGTCTTTGCCTTAAAGATTTGGAAGCATTAACTCTATAGAGAAAAGTGCTACTTATACACCGATCATAAGAGACTTAAATAGCTATTGACACAGAAAGAGCTTAATCTTTGTCAAAGGAGATTGATGGAACTTCTCAAGGACTATGACCATGTTATTGATTATCACTCGGGCAAGGCCAATGTTGTAGCTGATGCGCTCAGCCACAAACCTTCGCCTAGTAAGTATCAATATTGAATATTGGACCTTGAACATTTGTTATTATATTGAACTCACAATACAGTAATTGTATTATAGCTCCTCGAGCTATCAACACTCATTTCAAGTTACAGAAAAACTGACCTTTAGTAGCTGAACTTCAAGTTCAGTCTACCATTGTGTTGAGAATCAAGTCATTGCAGGATCAAGACTCTGAATTACAAGCCATTATTTCTAAACTCCAGAATAATCCAGAACTTGACTTTAAAGTTAACTTTGAAAGACTCTTGTGTTTTCATGATAGAATTTGTATATCGAATGATGAAAGCCATCATGATGACATTCTCAAGGAAGCTCATTATAGCCATTTCTCAGTTTATCGGGGGTTGATGAAAATGTATAAGGACCTTCAAAAATTGTATTGGTGGCCAAGTTTGAAGAAAGCCATAACAGAATTTGTATCTAAGTGCCTTACGTGTCAGCGAGTCAAGGATGAACACTGTGTCCCAACTAGATTGTTATAACCCATTGAACTTCCCCAATGGAAGTGGGAAAGAATAACCATGGACTTTGTCAGTAGACTACCATTGACTCTAGCTAAGCATGACACTATTTGAGTCATTGTTGACCGTTTTACCAAGTTAGCTCATTTCTTACCTATCTGAATGGACAACAGTCTTCCCCAGTTAGCTGACTTTTGCATCAAGGAAGTGGTTAGACTCCATGGAGTACCCAAGTCAATCATATCTGATCAAGATCCATGTTTTACTTCGTGATTCTAGAAAGAATTACAAGGAGCTCTAGGCACCCAATTCAATCTCAGTACAGCTTTTCACCCGCAGTTTGATGGCCAATCAAGAAGGTAATTCAAATATTGGAAGACATGCTTCGTGCATGTGTCGTTGATTTTGAAGGAACTTGGGAGAAGTCCCTACCTCTCATCGAGTTTGCTTACGATAATAGTCGTCAATCATCTATCGGGATGGCTCCGTATGAAGCATTGTATGGCAGGAAATGTAGAACACCGTTACTTTGGTCTAAACTTGGTGAAGGTAAGATGTTGGGCCCTGAATTATGTCGAGAAGCTGAAGAACGGGTTACCATCATTCATGGCCATTTAAAGGCCATATTCGACTGACAAAAGGCCTATGTTGATCTCAAGAGAAGGGATATACAATATGAGGTTGGTGATAAAGTTTTCTTGAAGGTCTCTTTATGGAAGAAGATTCTTTGTTTCAGTAAAAAAGGAAAACTAAGTCCTCGATTCATTGGACCTTTCGAAGTGATTAAAAGAGTTGGCATTGTGGCTTACCGGCTAGCTTTGCCTCATGAGCTAAACAAGATTCATGATGTATTTCATGTATTGATGCTTTACAAGTATAGATCTAATCCATCTCATGTTATTGAACCTGAATTAGTGGAACTCTAACCTAACCTGGCCTACGAGGAAAAACATGTATATATATTGGCAAGAGAAGTCAAGAGGCTTCGAAACAAGAACATTCCTTTAGTCAAGGTACTTTGAAGAAGTCACAAGATCGAAGAAGCTACATGGGAACCAAAAGAGATGATGAGGAACCAATACCCACATCTCTTTATTTCAGGTAAAAATTCGAGGATGGATTTTTCTTAAGGGGGAGAGTTGTAACACCCCAAAACTGGGCTTAGTCGAATTCAATTTCGGCAACCAGAAATTTTGCGTCGAAAAATCAAATTATAAAGTTGACCATAGACCAAGTAGTCAATTATTGGATTATTGAACCCTAATTAAGTATTGATATTGATTAAGAACCTTATTGTGAACTTTAAAACTTGTCCTAGTGACTAAATTGGGAAAATTGAAAGTTTGGAGACTAAAGTATAGAGAAGGAAAAGTTGAGGGACTAACCCTGTGATTAGCCCCTCCTCAATCCTCACCACCGTATACGTGGGATTAAAAGAATTGGTTCATTCGTATGACGGAAAGCTCAAATAATAAAATAGGAAAAGGAAAAACAGAAAAGCTTACCTAGTAATCTCCAAGCGAGCATCACACCATTCTTTATCACACCAATTCAAGCTTTGATTTTTCAAGTTCCTCAATCCTAGATTATAGTTATCGATTGATTAAGTAAAATCCCTTAGACAAATCATCGATTCCATGTTTAAAACCATGTTTAATATCAAGATCAAGAATGCTATGAACCCTAGAATTTCCTAGGGATATCAAGTTTGATCTTTATTTTTTTCATAGCTAATAGGTTGCTATGAATCTATTATCGATATTGAAATCCTTGTAATTCATATTTCCTTGTAGCTCAAGAGAACCAAGGTGAAGAATCACCAAATCCCTCAAATTCCAACAATACAAAGAACAAGGGAATAGTCATCTGGGAGCCCTAAAAGCTTCAGGAGTATCAGTGTGTAGTTAGAGTCTCAGGATTAGCTAGGTGCCTCTCCCGATTTTATTGATATTGTTTATTGAATTTTCATCAATGATTTCAAGGTATGGTTACATCAAAACCTCGTAGGAGGTACCATTGGAAAGCTTGGGTAAGCTTATTGCATTGATATATGAATCATTGAATTAATATATTGTCATTGACATCATTGAAATATTGAGAAAAGTCATATTGATCAATGTCTATCATCATTGCTACATTATTATTGTCACTGTCACAGCTATCGTTATTGTTATTGGCCTAAGTATTGAATCCTTGGATACGAATGGACATGGGATACAATTGGCATACCATAGAATTCATGAGCTCATTGGTACGGAGTGGACTACGATCCTTGAGCTAAGGCTCTATTTGGCGATGTTTTCAGGATGTTTTGGTTTTGGTCTTATTGGTGATGTTAGAGGATATTGACCGTTTATTGTTGGCAATGTTGGTTGGGAATTCGCGTATGCACTTTTACATGTTGATCCAAGGAATTAAGTTATTGAAATTATCGTTAAAACATGGTTTGAGATGCATTTACATTGATATACATGTTAACGATATTGTTGTCATTCATGTTATTATTCTTGACTACCTCAATAGACTATATAAGTCTAATGCATCTCATTTCCATGCATTTTCGGTTAATGATTGTTCGAATCAAGGATCGGAGCAATAAGTGTTTTGAAGCAAGTCACACAAGCTATATGTAATGTAAACCTAGCCTTTGAACTCCTAGTATGGTGGAATAGGTTCTAGACATGTTAGTTAGCCCCATTTTGTATGTATATATTGCTCATTATATTGAAAGGACTAAAATATGAAGTATGGCACCTTGGTGCTTTGGTAAGAGTGTAAATTGGCCTAAAATGTCCTAATAAGGGAAAATATAGTAAATGGATTCATATTGGTATGAAATTTGGCATGTACCTAGATTTGATAATTATAAACTTGCTGGTAAAATTTGGTAATCATTGGATATGGTTAAGACCCCTAATTTGATTAAAAACCAGATTAAACTTGTTATTACATGTATGTCCATACCGATATGGGTGATGACGTATCGGTACGGGTGTGCAATTAGAGACATAAATATAAAGGCATACCGATACAACTATTGGAGTATTCGTACGGATATTTGAATCTAGAAAATTACTGTAACACCGTATCGATACCGTACAGATCCCTATAGTTGACTAAATTAGTGTTGACTGTGCGTACCGATACCCAATATCGGTATGAGTTTAAAGAGCTTAACCATTTTAACGGTTATGATAAGCGTATCGATACGGCCTAAGGCGTATCGGTATGGTATTTTTTCATTGGAAATTATGTTGTAAATGAGTTTCGTACGAGTACAAGGCGTACTGATCTCCTCTCTTATGTAGCCAGCCTCATACCGGTACGTCTACATGCATACCGATTCACCCTTAAGTTACTAGAAAGTATGTTTAAGTAATATCAACTTGGCGTACCAATACGGCCAATTCGAGTATCGGTACCGAGGTAGGTAAGTTAGGTAAAAGATGGTTAAGAAGTTTTAGAATGTACTAATTTGGTCACTAAATGTTATAAGGCATAATTGGAGGTACAAACAAACTCTGATTATTCTAAAAATTTGTATGCAAGATATATTTGCATCAAATTTCACATTGGTAACTCTAATTTTAAGTAAGACCCTATAATTTATTGATTTTATAGTTTAGTCCCTAACTTGAATAAGTCATTAATTGATCCCTAATCTTAAATTGAGTAAACTTTATTTATTCGAAATGACCATGTATTGTATTATACGAATTATTGAAACAACAATTATTAGAATCATCGACTCGATCACCATGCTATCCGCCGGTAAAACTTTCTGACCTGGATTCCTTCCAGACCGAAAAAGGGGTGTTACATTTTGAAAGAAGTTTACAGTGGTTTTCAAAATTGTTTGGGAAACTGATTTTGAATGCATTGATGGTGGTTTGTTTTAGATCATTCCTCACTAATCTTAGTGTGTTTATGCTCTCATTTTCCATCAATGTAGAGAATTAAAGCTTGGGGCAGCGGGCAAGCAAGGAGAGGTTCCCAAGACTTGTGCTTGAAAGTATGGTTTTACATCGACTAGTAGTAATAATGGCAATATGGTTTAATATTGTATTGGGAGGGTTGTTTTGCTAAAATCCCTAGTTGTGCATGTTTATATTGATGTTTTGGATGTGTAATTAGCCATTTATGCTTGTTTGATGTTTGGTTTGAGCCTTTTACATGTTGAGTAGGAAGCATGCCTATAGTTGATATGTTGAATTGTGCTAAGCATGATTGAATTGCATAATATGTTCGTTGGAGGATGAATAAGCATACTTGTGGTGTTGGAAGATGTTTTATATATGTTTAAGCTTGTTGAATTGGAGAGAACGTGTCATATGTTGGACCTAGAGGTTATTACAGTCCTTCGCGTACCGGTACATGTACCCAAGGATCGGTAAGCGGGGTTTGGTGAATGCTCAGTTGGGCAAAAAATAGCCTAGGGTATCGGTACATGGGTTTGCATATTGGTACACCCTATGCCTTTTTAAAGAGCCGTACCGATATGCAGGGTACCATATCGGTATACGAATTGGTCGCTGGAATTCTGGGTTTCTTGAAATCACAAGAGGGTCGGTAGGGGATCAAGACCGTATGGGTACGGGTGGGTTAACACACCGTATCAATACAACGGTTCGTGTATCGGTACATGTATCTATTATAGTTGTTAGGTCGAATCGGTACGGGCTTGCCCGTATTGGTACGCCCTGTTGTTTTTGTGCATTTTAACACGCTGAAGTTTGGAAATGTGCAATCTAGTCCTTGATTGTTACGTATGTAATTTAATGAGCTCGGATGATTATTTTAAGCTAAAATTTAACATGTGGTCCTGAAATTGTCCTAATGAAGGATTGGTAACCTGGATTTCAAATAAGTCCTTATAACTTGCACAAATTATGTTATGGTTTTTACAGTGCATGTTTAAGTAAACGAACCCTGTCTAGTAATCTGAATGCAATATAATGTATTCGCTGTAGCATGTTCACCCTAGTATCTAAATCAATGCATCTAGATAAGATAAAAGAAAAAAGGACCTAGTTAGGTTAATAGTTCGGGTTTGCTTCTGCAAACCTAAAGTGGCCCTTTTAGCTCGGATTCGGATAGACCGGGTTAAAGGGGTTACACCAAGTCTGTCAGTTTTGATAATTTCCTTCAAACGGAAATTATAAGAAAGTTGAGGTTGCAGTCCAACAATATCCTAGATTCGAGGAAGAATCTGTTAGGATGTTTGTTTTGATATAACAATTGAAAAATAGTTTTGGACTAAATTGAAAAGAATTCAAAAATGATTTTAAGTCCAAACAACTTGAAAATATGTTTGAGGAGTTTTCAAAAGGTTTTTGAAGTGTATTAAAATGTTTTTACGTAGCCAAACTCATGTTTTTTTGAAGGCCCGTACCGATACGGTCCTACCCGTATCGATACAGTTTAGGGTTTTAGCTACAAGATTTTTCCAGAATCGAAAACCCGTACTAGTACAGGCTTAGGTGTACCATTAAGGATAGGGATCGTACCGATACGTGTATAGGCATATTGATCATTGCTTTTCAAATTCCCAACAACTATTTCAAAACCCCCAACGACTATTTCCCTGTAGCGTACCGAACCCCCGTACCGATACGGACTGTGGCATACCAATCTATTGTACCGATACGCTCCAAGGCATATCTATACGCTAAAGCTGTTGTGAGCATGAAAGGTAGTTTCTAAAGAATTCGTACCAATACAGTTACCCCTGTACCGATATAGACATCTTTAGAACTATATTTATTGCGGGAAATAAAGTCTCCAACGGCTCCAATTCAATCCCAACGGTCACCAATGGCTAGAAACTCAACTGGGAGTATAAAAGGCCTCAAGAAGCATCTGAAGAAGCTAATGATCAAAATGCCAACATGTCTATGATTATAATTAAGTATTTTGTGCTTTAATTCCCATTCTTTGTATAAACTACACTTGTGAGCCAAAATGTTTATGTAAGCTCAAGTGTATTAGGATTTTGGGTGAGAGCAAGAGTGCAAATACATACCTTGTTGAGGAATTTATTGTTTGCTTTGTTTCCTATAGTTAGAGAGGATTCCCAAAGCTTGGGTTTTAAGCTTTGGATGCCAAGCTTGGTAATTGAGTCTAGGTTGTAAAGGTTGCCTCCTAAGCCTTGTAAAAGGGGAAGAAATTCTTAGTGGATTTGTGAAATCCTTAGTGGGGAAGCTAAGGTGGTGGATATAGGCTTTGGTTAGAAAGCCGAACCACTCTAAATTCTTGTGTCCATTGTTCTATCTTTTTGCTTCCACCACCATCACCCAAGAAATCACTTCTCCACCACTTGGCAAACAATTTTGACTGATTCATCGAGCCCAACAATTGGTATCAGAGTGAGGCTCTATCGAGAAGGATTAACATCCTATTGAGGTAATCCCGGCTAGCTCGATCAACAATCAATCAACCAGTTTCCATATGATAAGCCACCATTCGTCAATGGTGAACATTATGCCTATTGGAAGAATAGGATGATGATTTTCATGAGAGCCAAAAACTATCGTCTTTGGGATATATTTCTCGATGGACCGTTCGTGCCATAATGAAGTAAGGCGAAATTGACTACGGATGATCGCAAGAAGGTGGATCTTAATTGCAAGGCCTTGCACATTCTATTTTGTGCATTAGGGCCGGATGAGTACGCCAAAGTTTTTTCTTGTGAGGGTGCCAAAGAGGTATAGGACAAGCTTGAAGTCGCATACAAAGGGACAAACGAGATGAAGGAGACAAAGATCGGTCTACTCAACCTCAACTATAAGAACTTCAAGATAGACCCAGAAGAAGACATCAAGAGTATGTTAGACCATTTCTCCACAATTGTCAACGAACTCAAAGGTCTTGGAGAGGAGATTTTGGAAGACAAACTCATTCGAAAGTTGATTTATTCATTTCTTGAATCATGGGAGAGCAACAAGTCGGCTATCATTGAAGCCAAGAAGTTAAAAGAGCTCAAGCTTGATGAGCTAATTGGGTCTCTTCTTACCCATGAGTTGATATCCAAACCATTGAGAAATAAGAAGGAGAGGAGGATCAAAGAGCTAGGAATTGAAGATCTAAACATAGTAGCACTTAAATCCTCTACAAGCTATTAAGAAGATTCAAGTAAGGGGGAAAGTGAGGATGAAGAGATGGCCTATATCTTCAAGAAGTTTGCTTGATTCATGAAGAGCGAAATGGAAGAATCTAAGCATGAATCAAAGAAGAAGAAATGAAAGATCCCCAAGTGCTCCAAATGCAAGACGAGGCACCCAAATACGATTGCCCTCACTTCAACAAAAAGTGATCATCTTCAAAGAAAGATATGTAGCAACATGGAGTGGTAAAGACTCCACCGATGAAGATGAGGTAGCCCACATATGCTTTATGGCCCTCCAAGAGGGTGAGGTAACTTCTAACTCATCTAATTCTAATTCTTATACATTTGATGAGTTATAAGAAGCCTATGACGAATTGGTTTTTGAGTTCAAGGCCTCATTTTCGAAAAATAAAAATATGATTTCAAAATTGAAAGCCGAAAATTATTTGCTGTTGAAAGCCAATTTTGAATTTGAAGAAAAAATTAAAGATTTTGAGCTTAAAGTTTTAAATGTACAAAATTTGCTTCAAAGTTTTGAAAAAGATCATCAAAAGGAAGTGGATGATCTTAATAAAGAAAAAGATTTGATTTCCAAGGAATTAGAAAAGAAAACAATTTTGGAAAATCAAATTTTTATCAAAGACAATCTAGTGCCCTTAAATTTTTGAATGGAAAATGTTTTAGAAGTATTTGGGTCCCAAAAGGACTAATTACTTCAAATAAAAAGGATGAAATTGAAAAATAGATTCCTAAGGAGACTAAATTATGTGCTACTAACACCTATGGATCCAAAGCAATTTGGATACCAAAAATTACTTGATTGTCTTGTTTTAGGTGTGATGGAGCTTTGATCGACAAGTGATGAAATTAAGGGGAGCTCTATACACATAAGGGAGATCACTTGAAGAAGGAAGGCTTCACATCCTACCTTTGGTTCAAGTGGTAAAATTAGTTGATTTTATTTGTTTTAATTTGATTTATTTATTTTAATTCAACTAGTTTATGATATATTTGTTGGACTAACATTCATTTGATGCTTGAGTAAGGAGGAGCCTATTTTAACAAAACATAATTTTGTCAAAATGTGTTTTAAAATTCTTCATTGTTATGGACTTAAAAGTTTGAAAACTTTGGTTTGAAAACATTTTTGATATAACAAAAGGGGGAGAATGTTTTGAGAATAAGGGGGAGCTTTAAACATATTTATATTTTTAAAATCTTATTCAAAATTTATTTTTACTAAGGGGAGAACCTCAACAAAGATTTTTCAAGTTGGTTTTATTATATCAAAATTTGCTTTGATATAATAATTGAAAATTAGTTTTGGACTAAATTGAAAAGAATTCAAAAATGATTTTAAGTCCGAACAAATTGAAAATATGTTTGAGGAGTGTTCAAAAGTTTTTAGAAGTGTTTTAAAATGATTCTACGTAGCCAAACTCAGTTTTTCTAAAGGCCCGTATCGATACGGTCTCACCCGTATCGATACACTTTAGGGTTTCAACTACATGATTTTTCTAGAACCAAAAGCTCGTACCGGTACAAGCTTAGGCGTACCGATATGGACAGGGATTGTACCGATACGCATACAGGCGTACCGATCCTTGCTTTTCAAATCCCTAGCGGCTATTTTAAAACCCCCAAACGGCTATTTCCCTACAACGTATCGAACCCCCGTGCTAATACAGATTGTGGCATACCGATCCATCGTACCGATATGCTCCAAGGCGTATCCATACGCTAAGGCTTCTGTGAGCATAACGGCTAGTTTTTGAAGAACACGTACCGATACGACTACCCCATGTATCGATACGAACATCTCCAGAACTGCATTTATTGGTGGAAATAAAGTATCCAACGGCTCCAATTCAATCGCAATGGTCACCAGTGGCTTGAAACTCAATTGGGAGTATAAAAGGCCTCATGAAGCATCTAAAGAAGCTAATGATCAAAATGCCAACATGTCTATGATTGTAACTAAGTCTTTTGTGCTTTAATTCTCATTCTTTGTATAGACTACACTTGTGAGCCAAAATGTTTATGTAAGCTCAAGTGTATTAGGATTTTGGGTGAGAGCAAGAGTGTAAATACATACCTTGTAGAGGAATTTATTATTTGCTTTGTCACAAAATAAATTAAGACTAAAAGAAAGTGGGTGTCAACTTTTGTCACAAAATTAAGCTTAGTTCAGTGGCAGAATGTGTCCTTCTAAGGTGGGGTCACGGTTTGGTCAACGGGGGCAACAAAATCAATTTAACTGTTTTTGATTGACATATCAGAAAGAAGCTTAAAAAATCAGAATGCATAACTTAGCAATAAAATGTGCTAGCATGAGTGGTAAGGGAAAGGGAGGTCAAGCTAGGAGATTGGTTACAAACCGGATTCCTTGGTCTCCAGAATTCTTAGAGGGAAGTACTTCCCAAATGGAAACCACTTCTCGGCACAAAAAGGTTAAAATCTTTTTTGGACATAGTCTAGCATATGTGATGGTCTTGAACAATTAATAAAGGCTCCCTCTGGAGAATTGGAAATAGAAAGAATATCGAAATTTGGGATGATCCGTAAATTCCTTCTTTACCCTCTTTCATCAAGTCCCCTCGTCTGACTTCTTGTTCAGATTACTTGGTTTCGAACCTTATTAATTTGGAGGAACGAGAATGGAAGGCTAATCATTACAAGCTCTTTTCTCAACAAAAGAGTCAAAAATTATTTTGGCTATTCCTATTGGAGGTCCCAATACAAAGGACTCGATCATATGGAAGGATAACCAAGGTGGAGAGTTCTCGGTTAAGTATGGGTAGCATCTTCTGAATTGCACTGATGTTTCAGACCTTCCACCGAGTTCCAACGATCCAAGATGCGACAAAAGGCTTTGGCGTTCGCTATGGAAGCTTGATTCCCCTCCAAAGATTAAAAATTTCTTGTGGAGAGCTTTGCCACAATGCTTTGGCCTCGCCTTCAAATGTAAAAGCTCGGTTTCGGACAATGGAGTCAGTATGTGCAAGATGTGGTCAGAACGATGAGAGTATTGAACACATCATGTTTTTCTGTCTGTTTGTGCAAGCCGTTTGGAGATCATCAGGCTTTAGCTATTGTCCGAATATTATGGGATTTCCAGGTTTTTGCTCTTGGTGGCGTAAGCTTTCAAACCTTTCCGCAAAAGGTAATTTTGGTTATGGTCTCGTTTTGATCGCCTTTATTTGTTGGTTCCTTTGGAAATCTCGAAATGCTCTTATCTTCTTAGGAAATGATGATTGTCCTCTTGAAGTTTGGCTCTTGGCTGAGTCTGCCTATTTTGAGTTCTTGAACTCACGTCCCAATAATGTTGAATCTAAGGAGAAAACTCTTATCTCATCGCCAAGTTTGATCCCCCCCCCCCTCTCCCCCCACTTACAAGTTTTGTTAAAATCAATTGTGATGCGTCTTATGATGTATCATCTGGTGAGACCAGAGCTGCGGCCATTATAAGAAATGATCATGGGGCTATTATCGAGGGAGCGGCAAAGAAATTCAAAGCGTCTTTCGTAGGAATGGCTGAAGCGATTGCAATCAGATTGGGACTCGTGACTGCTGTGAAAGACGGGTTGTCCCTTATCCTTGTGGAGTTTGATAACGAAAATCTTATCTCTCGGCTGAATTCCAAATCCTTGACTACTTGAGATTCTGCCTCAGTGGAAAGAGATGTTATTGGTGTTTCATCCTTGTTTTTTGCCTGTAATTTTGCTTTTGTTAAGAGGCTTTGTAATAAGATTGCCGACCGGGTAGTTAGGGCTGTTCGATCCAATCGCTGCCCCTCAAATTGGGTGGAATGCCCCCCTCATGCTTTGAGACTACTGCTGTAATTATGCTTGTTTGATGGAATGAATTTACGTTTATCAAAAAAAAGGGAAACGGGTGTGGGTTTGATACCCAACAACACCCTTGGCTCTATTTTATTTTTCTCATTTACACATGCTTATGGAAAATTGGAAAATTTACGTAGCAAGTCCCTAAACTTTATAGGATTTAGGAATTTGACCCAAAATTTCTCAGAGAGCTGAATTTGGTCCTCAAAAATTAGGCTAAAACTTTTACCATATATTAGGATGTGACATTTTTTATGTTTATTTACCTTATTATGTGGTATGGCGAATAGGTTCGGTTTTATTATTTTGAAGCATTTAAAATAATTGTACTATTATTTAGGCCACTTCGGTTACTAGTGTGACCTTATGAATTTAGTCATAATGTTTGGACTAGTCTAGGTGGTTAGGGTAAAACCAACCTTAACCGATCACATTCACGCATCCACCATCAACTATGAAATGAGAAATGGGAAAGTGAGGAGGAATTTTTAATGGACCCGGCTTACACGTCATTCATGGTCTATCTAATGAGATTCATCCATTTCAGCATAACTTCCAATAAACTACCCACTCTTTAATAACATGTAGGAAAGAGGTGAAAATTCACCTTGAAAAAAATGAGATGAAAAATTGATATTGAATGAGACCATAGATGACTTGGTGAGCCATGCTTATCTAATAATTTTTCGAAAGTGAGGCAGTAGTGTGAGAGTGAGAACTAACTTGAGGGTGAGAACGTGGCAACCACGAACCACCAAACAGATGCAATAGACTATTGTCACGGACCAAACTTTTCGGATCGAGACATTAGCGCGAGCAACAAATAGGGAGGTTGTGCGCAATGCAACGGGCGTGCCAAATGTGGCCCAGCACTCGGAGAATGGCGAGGACCATACCTTTGGGACCAAGTCGTTAGCGCAAGAATCATCTAAAGAAGGTTTGCGCGGTGTAACGAGCTTGCCAAGATCATTAGACTTGGCCCAGCACTTGGAGGAAGGCGTGGACCAGACCTTTGGGACCGAGGCATTGGCGCAAGAATCAGCCAAAGAGAGTTTGTGCGGTGGAACGGGCTTGCCAAGACCATCACACTTGGCCCGACACTTGGAGAATGCTAGAAAGCCCACAAGCCCACAAGACTTAGCCAAATCCATGGAGGATTCAGGAGGGTAATTTGGTCAAAGCATTATCCATTTATTTGAATATAATGTGTAGATAATGTTTGTGATAATTAGAGATTTGAAATTGAGATTTGATCAGATAAGATCAATCTTGACCGTCGATGTAATTTAAACTGAGCCGTTGGATGTAGGGGAGTTCAACTATAAATAGAGGCTTCCTCCTCACTTGTAATTCACTACTTCACTACTTCATACTTCACTTTGAGTAATACAAGAAGCATTTACTCTAAAACTCTTTGAGTGTTCTTTATTGTTCTTTGTTGTTCTTGAGTGTTCTTCGTTGTTCTAGCTGCCAATCTCTTTCGTTGTTCTTTGATTAGCTTTCGCTTAGAACGATCTTTCGTTCGAGGGCTACGAGGAGTGTTTGATCTTCCGGAGCGAGAATTCTGGTTGAGTTAGGTGTTTGTCGAGAGATCTTCACCTAAGACCGTGACAAGGTACTTCAGGGTGACTTAGCCGACGTTTCAACCGAGAAAGCGACTAAGGTTCACACGATTCATCCAGCAAAGGTCTAGCCCGCGACACAAGTGGTGTCTGTGACAAGATCCACCAAAACCTGGAGTACTTGTCGAAGCCGTTGTCGAGCAGGAGTACTCACAAGGCTGGTTGAAGGCTGACTTAGGCGTAGAAATCGACTGATTTACGTCGAAGGCGTCTAAGGCCGCACGGATCAGCTATAATCAAAATCTAGCCCCGTGACAGTTGGTATCAGAGCTGAGCGGTAATAAGTTGGTATCAGAGTCGGTAGCCGGTTCCGTGACAGTTGGCATCGGAACGAGGTTTTGCTGATAGTTGGTATCGAAAAGACCCGTGAGAGTTGGTAACAGAGAGAGCCACGAGAGGTGGAATCAGAGAAGTGCCGTGATAAGTGCTATCCGAGTGATTCGAGGAAGGGACTTGCGTTCGAGCCAGCTCGCAGTTGCAGTCAAGCGCGGTGGTGACTTGTGTTCAAGCCAACTTGCAGGTGCAGTCAAGTGTGGTGGATTCCAGCTTGTAGTTGCAGATAAGCGTGGTGGTGGTTTGCATTCATGTTAGTCGAAGTGATCAGGGATCAGACTAGTTCGTGGCAAAGTGGTGATTGAGATGGCACCAAAGAAGAAGACACTGACAATGGACGATGTAAGAAAGACTCTGAAGGAATTTGACGAGAGGAGTAACCGTCTTGAAAATAAGGTACACTCGAATCTTGAATTCATAACAGTTGTGGAGGCTTGGGTCGATAAACTCTTGGACTTCGAGAAGGAGGCCAAGGTGGTGTTTGAACAGCTAGAGTTAGTAAACCTTGAGAAGCTAGGTTCGTTGGATATTGAGATGTTAGAGTCTCTAGAAGGGATCCAGGAGGAGGTTCAATTGGCTCTTAATGACTTGGATGTGAAGATGTCTGAGCATGGCGATTCCTTAGAGGCTACAGTGGAAACTCTAAGAGAGGAGGCCAAGAAGATCCAAGGTGTTGTGGAATCACGTCTTGAAAAGTTAGAGTCCATGGAGGGCAAGTTCAATGACGAGACGCAACGCATCCTCAACGAGTTGGAGGTAGTTCGAGAGAGTTGTGCTTGTGAAGCCAAGATGGTGGATTTGCAAAAAGCGGATGATTCTTCCAAGGAGGAAACCGCGAAGGAGATCCAAGAAGTTCTCAACTCAGTGTACGAGAAGTTGAACCAACAAGATGATTCCCTTCAAGATGCAGTGGAGGCAATGAAGGCAGAATTAGAGTCGTTGGGAAAAAGGGTTTGTAGACTTGAGAAATCCGAGGAGGAGGCCAAGCAGACCCAAGGTATTTTTGAGTCCCGTCTTGATGAGGTAGAGTCTATAGTTGACCGGTTCAAGGACGAGACACGAGAAGTTCTCAACAAGTTGGTGACATTTCGAGGGAGTAATGCGAGTGAAGCTGAGATAGAAGCTTTACGAAAAGAAGTGGATGAGCTCAAGAGGGAGCTGCTCAGTTGCAAGACGGCAATGAGTGAATGTGATACGCTCAAGACCTTCTTAGAGGGATTTAGACCGGGGGCGAAGCTCGCGGTAGAGCAGGGAGATGCCCAGAGGCTTTTGTTGTTGCCGAACCTCTGACCGAGCCCGCAGAATGCAAGCAGGCGAGTGTTGAGTCAACCAGGCCCAGTTCAAGAGACAAGGGGAATGGTGAGGCTAAGTCCGTGCCAGAAAAGAAGGGGAGCAAGAAGTTGAAGTGCTACTTCTGTGATGGTCCTCATTTGATAAGGGGATGTCCCGAGAAGAACCGCCTAGCTGCCATGGTGAAGACAGCAGACGAGTCAAAGGGAGAAGTAGCGAGACTTTGGGCGATTGCGAGTGTCAATGCCGCCAAGTGAAGTGAGAGCCGTGGTTCGACTACGAGTGCCAAAGTAGTCCAGCCAGCGATGAGACTTGGGGCGATTGTGAGTGTCAATGCCGCCAAGCAAATGGAGAGCCGGGGTTCGACTACGAGTGCCAAAGTAGTCCAGCCAGCGATGAGACTTGGTACAATAGCAAGTGAGGAAGCTGTCAAGCCGAGGGTAAAGATGAGGCGATTGAGGTGCTACCGATGTAAGGGACCTCATAAGTTGTAGAGATGCCCGTTTCAAGCCAAGTGGTCCGAGGGACAGGACAAGGCCAAGAGTAAAGAGCCTGTGAAACTTGGTTTTGAGTTGTTTAGTTCTGCCAAGGTAAGCGGAAATCATGAGCAGAATGGGTTGAAGATGTCTGGGAAGGCTAGAAAAGAGCTTGCCGAGAATGTTCGAGTGAAGAACATTACTTTTGAGACCAGTACAGTGTCGAAGGGGTCTGAGCCATCGATGGACATAGCAACCGTTAAGATGCCACCTATGGGCAAGGTGGGAAAGAAGCGAAGGACTTCGAGGAAGAAGTGCCGACGCAAGTTGAAGCAACTAGAGTGCTACCAGTGTAAGGGGCCTCACAAATTGCGAGATTGCCAGGATCGAGTCAAGCCATCCAAGGAGTTGGGTGAGCCCGAAGAGAGCGAGGCTGCATCGCTTGATCTGATAATGTCGAGTTCTGCCAAGGCCAAGGGGGACCGAAAGCAGAAAGGGGTAACCATGTCTGAGAAGGCTACCGAGGAGCTTGCCGAGGATGTTCGGGGAAAGAGCATCGCTTTTGAGACCATTGTAGAGTCGAAGGGGGCCAAGCCGTTAAGGGACATAGTAACCGTGGAGACACCACCAATGGGCAAGGTGGGAAACGAGCGGCGAACAGGTAGGAAGTGTCGACGAAGAGAAAGCACCGAACTTCAAGGAAGAAGGATCGATGCAAGAGAGCACCAAACTTCAAGGCGAAGGCGGGTGCAACCAGATGCAACGGACTTGAGGGAAGAAGTAACGATGCGAGTAGTAACGCAACGGACTTTGTGGCGAAAGTGCGATGCATGCAAAGAACCGATGAAGAAGGTTCAATGCACGAGAGGGCGGACTTCAATGAGAGAAAGGGTTGACCTGTTTTAGAGTAAATGTGATCGAGGAGAAGGTACATCCCAAACACATTCCTAGTGTTTTTGGTTTTGATTTGCCATTGTTGATGAGCGTAGGTCAAGTACGACCTAGTCTTCAGTGCGGGGGAAAAGAAGATTGGAAGAGACCTTTCAGAGTTCAAAGGGGCAAGCCAGAGTTGTCGACGAATCTGAGAGTTCAGTCTGTGTTCAATGTTGTGACGACTTCCAAGTCTTTGCAGCAGGACCAAGTGGGTCTGAGTCGAGGTAAATCAGAGTTTATGGGAGAGTGCTCCTACAAGGGAGATGTATCAAGAGGCGTGCTAGCACGCGATGTTCAACGACAGTTTGAGTCGAGGCGAGCAGTTCATATGGGGGAATTGCATGAAGCCGAGGCATCGACGAGTAATCAAGTTAACCCTGCCCAGGATCGTTCGAGTGCAGCGATGAGGGCGTCGCTAAGTCAAGTGGGGGAGAATGTCACGGACCAAACTTTTCGGATCGAGACATTAGCGCGAGCAACAAATAGGAAGATTGTGCGCAATGCAACGGGCGTGCCAAATGTGGCCCAGCACTCGGAGAATGGCGAGGACCATACCTTTGGGACCAAGGCGTTAGCGCAAGAATCATCTAAAGAAGGTTTACGCGGTGTAACGAGCTTGCCAAGATCATTAGACTTGGCCCAGCACTTGGAGGAAGGCGTGGACCAGACCTTTGGGACCGAGGCATTGGCGCAAGAATCAGCCAAAGAGAGTTTGCGCTGTGGAACGGGCTTACCAAGACCATCACACTTGGCCCGACACTTGGAGAATGCTAGAAAGCCTGCAAGCCCACAAGACTTAGCCAAATCCATGGAGGATTCAGGAGGGTAATTTGGTCAAAGCATTATCCATTTATTTGAATATAATGTGTAGATAATGTTTGTGATAATTAGAGATTTGAAATTGAGATTTGATCAGATAAGATAAGATCAATCTCGACCGTCGATATAATTTAAACTGAGCCGTTGGATGTAGGGGAGTTCAACTATAAATAGAGGCTCCCTCCTCACTTGTAATTCACTACTTCACTACTTCATACTTCACTTTGAGTAAT
Organism: Hibiscus mutabilis; assembly: GCA_019671005.1. Lineage (NCBI taxonomy): Eukaryota > Viridiplantae > Streptophyta > Magnoliopsida > Malvales > Malvaceae > Hibiscus > Hibiscus mutabilis. The sequence continues at coordinate 29,680,623 of CM033750.1, read as the reverse complement.
ACAAGAAGCATTTACTCTAAAACTCTTTGAGTGTTCTTTATTGTTCTTTGTTGTTCTTGAGTGTTCTTCGTTGTTCTAGCTGCCAATCTCTTTCTGTTGTTCTTTGATTAGCTTTCGCTTAGAACGATCTTTCGTTCGAGGGCTTCGAGGAGTGTTTGATCTTTCGGAGCGAGAATCCTGGTTGAGTTAGGTGTTTGTCGAGAGATCTTCACCTAAGACCGTGACAAGGTACTTCAGGGTGACTTAGCCGACGTTTCAACCGAGAAAGCGACTAAGGTTCACACGATTCGTCCAGCAAAGGTCTAGCCCGCGACCCAAGTGGTGTCTGTGACAAGATCCACCAAAATCTGGAGTGCTTGTCGAAGCTGTTGTCGAGCAGGAGTACTCACAAGGCTGGTTGAAGGCTGACTTAGGCGTAGGAATCGACTGATTTACGTCTAAGGCGTCTAAGGCCGCACGGATCAACTAGAATCAAAATCTAGCCCCGTGTCTTTTGGGAAAAGGGTAATGGCCCCGTGACAAGTGGTATCAGAGCGACCCTTTGACTACCCGATTTCACGCCGAGTACCCATGAGTGGGGTAGGCAGGGTGGACAACTGTGACAAGGTGGCCCATCACGAGAGCGGAAGCTCGTGACGAGGGCGTCACGAGGTTGAGTGGGGGAGAATGTCACGCATGAGAAGAGGCGGGGTCATTAATCCCACATCGGAAAGAAAAAGGGAGGTTTTGAGATATAAATACGGTGGCGCTGCACATCCTATCAGACATGTCTTTTGGGAAGAGGGTAATGGCCCCGTGACACTATGCACCCGATAAACATGAGCAGCTTAAGGAGTTTGAATATCAGCTGGAAATTCACACTGAACATCATTCGGCACATCGACATGATCTGCAAGTGTACACCGATTTCCACGAGTACCTATACTAACATAGATTACTGAAAATACTTAATTTCCACAAGTACCGGTACGGGTCAACCCATACCGATACGGCCCTCAACTGCATACTGGTACGGCCAAAGCCCGTACCGATACTCTACTCACGGGTTCATACCATTTCCTCGAATTACGATTTTACAAAGCTTTATTCGATCCCTAAAGCTTATGGAAGTCATTAGGGTTTGTTTACTAATGCATTCAATCAATTAATATTAATTATTGGCTTTATGAACATTTAATCAAGTATTAATATGTATTATCCCTTAAGCATAATTTCCATCGAATCACGTCAATCCATTCGAACTCACATATAAGGCATTACAATTTATCAATCAATCCTCAATTAATTACGCAAGCATTCCAAACGACCCTACACGGTCTCTAAAGCTCATACGAGTCTCCAAAATACTCTCAAACTCATCATGCATCTCATAATTACCAAGTCTCATAATATTGGTCTCAACATATGCTCATTTTCATCTACCTATTTTGCGAACACTAACAAAAAAGGCAATTACACTTATGATGCTCATGAAGCATTTCAGAGTTCGAGGTGTACTAACCTCAAGCCATAGCTGCAAATCCTCGTTCAAGCTTCCTAATTACTCCAATTGTTCTGATGTTCAATCCCGAATAATCCTCATGCAACAATTAATACATATATTAATTAATCATATATTTTAATTAATTTGTATGGTCAAACGCGTAAAAAAACTTACTAGGTTCGAATTTGGCGAAATAGACTACTCCAACAAACTCAGAATATCGAAAATCCCTGGGTAGGGTCCTTCGAAAAAAGTCAACGGCCGGTGCCGCGTGGTGTATGACAGCTAGGGTGCACCTGCGGGCGATAATCCGGTGCGGCAGGGAGCATATGCACCTGGGTAGCCCAATTTAGTGTGGCGCGGTGCACCCGCCTAGAAAAACGCACGCCCACCCTCGACGGTGGCGCATGGAGACCCGTGGGGTGCCCTTCGATGGTCGGACGACAGCGGTGATCTTTAGTCTCGTTATCTCTACGTCGGTGAGCACGTCGGTGGCCTCAGATTTCGATTTTGGCCACCAAAATAACCATGATTCAACTTTTCAAAACGTTTCTTCCCCCACCACGCCGGTGACGACGACGATATGGTGCCCACCGAGCGACTCGTCTCGATGAGCTCTTTCCAACAGTGTCAGTGGTGTCACGAACAGAAGCTTAAACGGCGGTAGATCGAGATTTAAAGCTCTCTCCCACCTTTCTATTTTTCTCTCTCTCCACCATATCATCTTCTTATCCATATCCCCTTTTTAGCTCTTTTTTTATTTAAATACCCCCAACAAAATGGGTAAACTATTTATTTGAACCACAAATTAAAAGGTCCAAAACTCGGGTTTGAGGCCTGAATTACAAACCCGAATTTCGAGTTGTTACAATATTTATGATAGTTTAGTGATCTTTGTTAAGTTTACTCAAGATAAATTCATTTTACAATGCCATTCCAACTATGGGTGTTCAAAAATACCAGACTCGGTTGACCCGTCCTGTTGACCTGTCGACCTGAACCTTAAAAATTGAGTATTTCTTTAAAAAAATTACTTGACCCGAGTTTTTTCCCGGGTAATTGGGTCGGGTTTGGGCCGAATTTTTTTATAACCGGATACCTGACCCGATACTTTTAATATATATTTTAAAAATTATTTTTTATTTTAGGTTCCTTAATATTTACCCTAAAACTAAATTTAAATATCTAAATTTTCTATGTTTGTATTATGTATTTTAAATTTTAAAATTTTTAAAAATATATATAATAATTTGTATTAAATTTCAAATGAGAAATGTTTAGATTTTCATGAGCAATATGGGATTTTATTCATTTGAGACCTGTTTGGTCAATACACCAGATGTCTAGATGCATATTGTTGTAAGAACTAGACCATTTGTTGGCCAGTAAGTTGGGACTAAACAGGTGGTTCAGATGCGTAAAAAAACATCAGCAGTATTATGATGATGCAATTTTTTTTTTTTGGTTTGTACATCAATTTCCTTTCATACTTTTTAAGCATTTTGAAAAAAAATTATAAGTAATGTTTTTTTAAACTAATTTTAAATCACTAATTTTTTATATTTAAATTATGTATTATAAACTTTTAAATTTTATATATTTTTTATATAATTTTTTAAAATTTTTGAATTTTAAAAAAATAACAAGGTTATCGATACCTGATATTGCGAGTAATCAAATTTTGCAAATACCCGTATCCAGTAATCACGATCGAAATATCGGCCAACAAATATCTAAAAAATTGGGTATCCAGCACCTCAAGTACCTAAAAATTCGTGTACCCAAATTTAAATAGACCTAATTCCAACACTTACAAGGGAAAGAGTTAGAAACTGGTGGTCCCACTAATGACTCATCTCGTTGTGCCATGTCTTTATTCCCTTACCTTTCGGATAAGGTTTGTTTTTCCATTAATTTTCACCCCATATTCAACACCAAAACGCAAAATAAACATTATCTAAAACGCAACTTCCAATCTCTCAAACAAACAAATATCTTGTATTTCTTCAACCCCAATCCAATTATGCATTTCTTCAACTTTCCCACATACCATTTTGTCTAAATATCTTGGAAATTGTACTACATAGAAAGGTAAAAGGAAAAAAGATGACAGTTTTGGCAGCGAATTCTCAAATTCTGTACCCAGAAATTTATCAAAGAAACCAACAGCAGCAGCAGCTTTGGAACAATGGGATCTGTTTGTTTTCGCCAAAGAATTATGGGTTTCCGGGGTCTGGTTTGAGTGATAGAAAATGGAGGAAGAAAATCTTGAGGAGGAGGGATTGCAGAGTAGAGGCTCTTTGGCCTGTTTTGTCAAGACCCAGTACCATTGAAATGGAACCCATCGACGACAATGATCACCTTGATCAGATTTTGGCTGCTGCTCAAGAGCTGTCCCACCCTATTATCATCGACTGGTTCGTTCCATGTCTCTTTTCAATCTCATGACTTTTCTTGAATTGCAAAAAAGATTTATTTTGTTTAATTGTTGATAGGATGGCCGCTTGGTGCCGGAAATGCATATATTTAAAGCCAAAGTTGGAGAAATTGGCAGCGGAGTTCTATGCCAAGTATTGCTCCTTCTCCTTTCTATTTTCTTTTTCATTAGTATGTTAAATTATTAAGTTTTTTTTCTGCTTTTTTTAATTGCAGCTGTGTATAGTTCAGCTATAAAATGCTCATCTCATGTCATTATAAAATGACGCTGTTAACAAATTCTTGTTTTATGAAACTGATGTTAGAGGAATCAAATTCTATTACGTGGACGTCAACAAAGTACCTCAAGCTTTAGTGAAGCGGGGGAACATCTCAGTACGTAGTAAATGCTTTGCTTTACAGTTTTTTTCCCATCTGCTTAAATCTGATTTATTTATAACAAAAAGCTAATTTCAATTGTTGCTGTGTTTGTCAAAACAGAAAATGCCAACAATTCAGGTATGTTCTCTGCAAATAAAAAATCTGGCTTCCAATTGGATTTGGAACAAATATGTATCTAAAAGAATGGGAATTATTGCAGCTATGGAAGGATGGGGAGATGAAAGAGGAAGTAATTGGAGGGCACAAAGCATGGCTTGTTACTGAAGAAGTGAGACAAATGATCCAAAAATTTGTGTGATAAGGAGAATACAGGGGATCATTATCACCTGGGTGTAGAATTATAAGAGATATTCTTCCTCCCTCAATACCACCTATCCCTACAACCCTCTGTTTCTACAATGTTAATGCACAAGGTAAATTTGCAACTTTTATGGAACTTGGCATTGGCCATTACCTAGTGTATCAGACGTAGAACCATGAATGTATGTATGATTCAATATTGTAAACAAACGTGATAAGGGATGAAAACATGGAACAAACAATGCTAGTTCCAATCACTTACCATCATCATTCGAAAATCCCAACATTTGTTGATCATTTTTGTTATGCCCTCGCCATCTCCGTACTCGAAAGCTTTGAAGATGGCCTTCAATGCCTCCGCACCTAACAACCCCAGAAGGGGTCCCACCATGCTAGAACACCGTAGCCCTGCAAGATCTTGAGAGCAAATACATCAGAAACTACAGTGCTCCACACACGTGACCATACTGTAAAGCTTAGTAATTAGAAGTTGGATCTATATCTACCAACTCGTCTCTAGGATGTCACTAGGCTTGGCACCGTCCCATCGCCGACAGTATCAGGGGTTATAAATACCCAGCCAGGCGCAAGAAAAAAGACCATGGGAGAACAAGGGACAATATCCCCTTTCTCTTCCATCTCTTCTTTCTTCACTCTGACCATCACACTGTATTCAACTCTCCGTCCAAATCTATCGGGGTGAACCGCCTAAAACCGTCACCAACCACCATGGTCCTCTACTCCATCTCCTTTTTTTGATGTCTGTCAACTCTCGATATCAACTATTGGTGCGATAAGCGAGGAGATCTTCCCGACCAAGATAGTCTTGATATTTCCCGGTGACGTTCCAAGCACACCTGACTTTTGCAACCAATGACACCGTTCACGAAATCAATTGTAGTAATGGAATGGACGCAAGGGACACCACAGTCCACATGAAAAGCTTCCCTTTCGAAGCTCAACTGAAGGGAAGCAAAGAGAATAGGTTATCAATTTCTCGCCACACAAATTTTTGAGGGTCACGCTAAGGAGGCGAGGGGATAGCAATATCTCGCCAAATCCACTGACGAAGATTTCGGTGATAAAACATGCCATCTTGAAGAAGCTATGCCTCACCAAAGGAACCTACAAGCTCGTCCCACCAACAGTTCTGCACCTATGCAAGGTGTAGCCCCAAAAAGGTTCTGGCTCTCAAACATCGCGCGAAAAGCCTCCATACTGCCCCACATGGACTACACCAGAAAAGAACCAGCAAAAGCAACTTCTCGCAATAAGGATGCACTCTTTCAAGTGGAGAAGCAGTGAAGATCATCCTGGAAACAGAAAAGCTTTGCAAATGAAAAAGCCTAGTATGCATGGGAAGTACTTCCATAACAAGTATCTCATTTTTTAACTTTATTTAGTAATAATTTTACGTGTATAGGCAATATTGACCACTATAGGTGGTTCAGTTATTAGGTATCTCCAAAACGGATACCACCTAATGTAAATGTAAGTTTTATGATGAAAGGAATATCCTTCCTCCACCCAGTTGCTATTATGTGAGGGTTTAAAGGAGTAGTTAGAGTTCTTTGACACTCAAATGGAATGAGGGATTAACACTACTTAGACTCTCTATAATGTTTTTCGCAAACTCTTTCTCTTGCAAGCCTTCAGGTATTAGGGAAAGCCTCTATTACTTAAAGTACCCTAAGAAGTTGACATGAGCCCTAGGAAGGTCTACTTAAATTACTTTGTAGATACACTAATGTATGATTTTGAGTGAATGGATGAATGAACATATGAAATTTGTAAATGTTTATGCCTCTCCAAGCTTACAGTACATTCTCACGTTTTTATTCTTAGATAAACATTATTCGATGTCTTCGCTCATTTAATGCCTCCAGCATTGCATTTTTTTCTCCAATGGCATAAAGATGCTCGTACTACTATGTCTTGAATGACACTTGTTTGCAAAAGTATGGATGTTTGTGTCCATTTGTGTTTTGGACAACACAGGCTCTACATGGACGTAGAGGATTACCCCTGACTCATTCAATACCTCCAACACTGTTGTTCAATAGAGCGGAGATGCATACACTTATGTGTCTGGAATGACACCTGATTTGCAAGAGTGTAGATGTCTGACCTAGAAGAGGATGCCTATACCCATTCAATGCTAACATCATTGTGTTTTTCTCTATAGGGTGTAGAGATGCATGTGTTCATTTGTGTCTACATATGGCACCAGCTCTACAAGAACACAGAGGACCCCTCCACTTATGTAATTGCCCTCAGCATTGCTATTTAAAATACCTATACCCATTTATGCTCTAACAACACCAGCTCTACAAGGGTATAGATGCTTGCCCAAACAAAGGATACCTCCGCTTATCCAATGCCAAGTGCATTGTTGATTTAAACAAACCAGAGATGCATGCACCCATTTGTGCTCTAATAGAACCGGCTCTGCAAGGGTGTAGATGATATTGCTCGAACATACCTCGTGATAACACTAAATGCCTTTACTTATCCAACGCCAAACGCATTATTGATTTAAACAAAATAGAGATACATATACCTATTTGTTCTCTGATAGCACCAACTCTACAAAAGTACATATGTCATAGCTTGATGTCACACCTTTTGATGACATCAAATACCTATGCTAGACCAATGTTGAGTGCATTGTTGATTCAAACAAAGACGAAGTTTCTTGTACCCATTTTTGCTTCTGATAGCAACGACTTTACAAGGGTACAAATTCTTGTTGCTACAAATTTACCTTTGTTGGCATCATTTTATCTAGCGACATTGTTGATACTCCCAATCAAATATTTCTCTTCGATTACACAAGTGCATCTGGCCTTGCTACATATAAAAATAGATATGCTTGCACTCATGTGTCTCGAATGACACTTGAACTATAAAAGTGTGGATACATGCTACGATAACGAATCTCTTCGCTCATCCAATGTCCAATGTATTGTTGATTCGAATAAAACAAAGTTGTTCATGATTCTTTTTGCCCCAATGGCGTCACATTCTCAAATAACACATAAATGGTTTTCGTTCATCTAATGCCTCTGACATTGTTGATATGAGAGCACTAAAAATTTTAGTGCCTTCTATGGCACCAACATATGACAAGCTAGAATCAAATTGAGGACAACAATTTGTTGCTTTGAGTTCCTCTAATAGCTTTACGTCACTCGAAATAGCTCATCTCTAAATATACTTTTAGGCCTAAAGACCTAAAAATTTTAGTTTACGACAAAAACATAAGAGAAGACAACCCCAAATACACAAATTAATAAAGCAAGTCAAGGCAAAATGGTAATTTTCATTGCTAAAAGATATGAAGTACACACGGGTCATTACAAAATTGCTTAAAGCTAAGTTGAGCTACGGGTCATTATTGGGCTCGTCAACGACCACTATCACATTAGGAGTTCACTCCCCAACAAGGTTGATAATCGGTTCTTTAGCGCCCACTAGTAAGCATCCATGGCCCTTGAAGTATTTAGGACCTCAAGGTGCAAGGCATATTCGTTGTAGGTTGAGTCCGCAACATATAGGTTGATGACATCTTGACAGTCCAACCATTTCTCTCCAAAAGGATTAAAGGGATAAAATCCCAATTCTTCCTCCTGCTAACAGATATGCCAGCATCAACACAAATTCCAATCCCTCATGTCAACTAGACCAAGCATCCATTGTATTGCACACATTATGTTGTGTTCGCACCAAGCTGTGAATGCGTCAAATTTGGCCAATAGTTGGTCCGCCTTAACCTTCCAAGTCTCTGCGGCAAGCTTGTCAACTATTTCTTTCTCATTTTGTGTTGAAGCTCATACAAACTCAACATCTCTAATGACCAAATTGACCCGATTGTTGGCCTCTGTCGTTTGGCGCTAAGCTTTGTCAGCCTGTTGTAAAGCCTTTGTGGCCTCCCTTATCAACATGACTACAATCCTTCGAGCTTCCTCTAGAGCTTTGGCTGACCCTTGAGTTTTAGTTTGCTTCTACTTGATCTCGAACATTTCTTCCTTTAATGTCTTTGTTGAGATAAAAGATTTTGATATAACAAATTAAAAAATGTTTTTAGACTTAATTCAAATATTGAAAAAATTATTCAAAGTCCAAATAACTTGAAAAATATATTTGAAATGTTTTTGAAGAGTTTTTGACTTGAACAAATATTTTCAAAGGCTTTTAAAAGTAAAAAAAATAGGCCTTTAGTATTGGTACCCTATCTTTGGTACGGATATGAAGCTGTCAGTACCAGTAAGGTCATGACCAGCTATGTTTTGGAAAATTCCAGTGAGCCTTTTTCATACAAGTGCTGACCCTCAGTATCAATACGCAAGGGCCCGTACCGATACCCTAGTATCAAGTACTGGTGCGCCATGCTTAATGTGTTACGTCTTTTTCTATTTAAGGCGGGTATTGATACCAAGACTCGAATGTTGAGACCCATTGTATCATAAGAGCATTTAATGCTGGAAATTAATTCCCCAATGGCTCTAATCAACCTCAAATGGCTAATAACGATCAAGAACTCATTAGAGGATTTAAAAGGGACCTTCAAGCAGCCATGAAACAACAAGAAACCAACTACCAACATTCAACATTAGAGAAATTGTTTTAGTGCTCAATTGTCATATTTCTTTGTAGAACACGCTTGTGGACTCAATTTTTATACTTGCTCAAGTGTTAGGTTTTGGGTGAGTGCTTAAATTTGCAAACACATTTTCCTAGAGGGTTTTCCTTATTTGCTTATTTGTAATCTTCTCTTTGGGAGAGGGTGTCTCAAAGCTTTAGGGGTATAAGCTTTGAGGGTTTATAAAGGTTACTCTTGATCCTTGAAAAAAAAACACAAACTAGTGGATTTGTTGAAAATCCTTAGTGGGGAGCTAAGGTAGTGGATGTAGACTTAGTTGAGAAGCTGAACCACTATAAATCTTTCTGCAAAATTTTAAATTCCATTTGCTTTCAACAATTTCATTGCAAAGCCAATTCACCCCTATTGGCAATTCGGTTGAAGTATATCTAGCTCAACAATTGGTATCAAAGTGAGGTCTTTATCATTGGAGTAATAACCTAGAGTCCATCCTCGAAGAGCTGAAGTCATTTCTACATCAACCAAAGCAATGGCCTCCACTTCCAACCCATTAACAAGCCACTGTTCTTTAATAGAGCTCACTATTTTTATTGGAATAATATAATGAAGCTATTCATTCAAGCTAGTGATCTTCAGACAAAGATGAGCATCATGGAATGCTATACCACTCTAACTTTCGAGATAAGAACTTAGAGTGAAGCGGAGAATAAGAGATTCCAAACTAATGCCAAGGCCATGCACTTCTTGTTTTGTGTACTTGGTCCTGATGAGTTTGGAAGGATCTCATCTTGTTCAAATGCCAAAGAGATTTGGGACAAGCTTGAAGTCACTCATGAAGGCACAAATGAAGTAAAGGAGAACAAGATTGGTCTTCTCAACCTTGAGTATGAGAACTTCAAGATAAACCCAACGGAAGACATCAAAGTTATATTCGATCGATTCTCCACCATTGTGAATAAACTCGAAGGATGTGAAGAACTGATTTCAAAGAACAAGCTTGTTCAAAAGTTTATTTATTCATTTCCTGAATTATGGGAATTCAAGAATATGTCGATCATCGAAGTAAACAGCTTGAAAATGCTCAAGCTTGATGAGCTCATTGGTTCCTTTCTCACCCATAAGTTGATGTTAAAGGGGATAGTAGAAGAGGAGAAAAGAAAGAATGTTATATTCAAGACCCCCTCGAGCTTTCAAGAAGAAACATCTAGTGAAGATGAGAGTGAAGATGAAGAGATGGTTAAACTCTTTAAGAAACTCAAGAGATATATGAAGTGCGAGAAATAAAAATCAAAGCATGAATCAAGTAGAAAGAAAGATCCCATTGTGTGCTTCGAGTGCAAGAAGCTCGACCATGTCAAATACAATTGCCCAAGGATAAAGAAGAATGGATCAAAGAAGAAGACATCCGTGGCTACATGGAGTGATGAGAAAGACTCCACCGAAGATGATGAGGTAGCCAACCTTTGTTTTATGGCCATCCAAGATAAAGAGGTAACTTCTAACTCATCTAATTTAAATTCTTATACTTTTGGTGAGTTATAAGAAGCCTATGATGATTTGATTTAGAAATTCAAGGCTTCATTTTTTAAAAACAAAATGTTGATTTCAAAGTTGAAAATTGAAAATGAATTGCTTTCTAAAACCAATTTCGAACTTGAAGTAATGTTTAAAGATTTTGAACAAAAGAACTTGGATTTACAAAACTTGATTCTAAAAGTTCAAAATGATCATCAAAGGGAAATTGATGATCTTAAAAAGAGTTTGTTTAACAAACTTTTTCAAAGATGTGAAAATGGAGGTAACTCTAAAACAAATTTTGTTAAAACAAATTTTTATCAAAGACAATCTAGTTCCCCTAGATTTTCGAATGGAAAAATGGTTAAGAATATTTGGGTCCCAAAATGACTCATTTCTTCTAAAGATAAGAATGCCATTGAAAAATGGATCTGGGACTAATGCCAAATGGATCTAAAACAATTTGGATACCAAAATGTTCGTGATTGTCTTTTTGTAAGTGTGCTTGAGCATTGATAAGCAAATTTGAATTTTAGAAGCTCTTGACACACAATGGAGAAAGACACTTGAAGAGGGTGGGGCTTAACATCCTACCTTGATTCAAGTTGTAAAATTTTAATTTCATACAATTGCTTGATCATGATTTCCATGTCTAATTTTCCTAATGATCTAAGCATGTTTGTATGACTCCATGTGGTTCTTAACTGCATATAGTTAGGGGGTATCAATTGCATAAGTTAAATGTTTTTGTAGGGATGTCAGTGGGGCGGGTTTTGTTGGGATTCACCTCACTTCACATTTAATTGGGCAGGGATGGTTACAAATTTTGCAGGTTGTGGGGTGGGGATGAAGATAAAAATTAGATTCACCGTGTGTGGTGGGGAATGCATGAATATGTCTTTGTACCCACCTCATCCCCACCCGTCTCGCATCATCCCAACCCGCTCTGCATCATCCCTACCCGTCCAATAGATCTTATAACATGTTATTATAAATATTAGGCTTAAATGAAAAATAGGTGCCCAAAGTATACCTTTTTTGAACTTTAGGTGCCTAAAGTATTTTTTTGTAAAAATAGGTGCCCAAAGTTTCAAAAGTTGCAATTTTAGGTACTTGACCGTTAATGGATGTTAAAAAAATTAACCAATCAATGCCTGACACATGGCACTAATTTTATTTTTTTAAAGAAAAAACCAAAAAATTTTAGTTTTTCATAAATTCCCAAAATTTTTCAATTTTTACAAAACAACCCCTAAATCCCTAAAATCTACCAAACCCAATCCCCAAATTGTCACTATTTCGATGTTGATCGCTACCCTTAAGCCTACCCCTTTGGTTGCCGGACCTAGCAAGCTGTTTCCCTCATCACGGTATCATCGAAAACGTTGAACGGCGTGGCAGCCAAAGGTAGATTATGTGTTCGACGTTCGACTATCACACCGTTCATCATTTTCAGCAACGACGTGATAGGGGAAACGCCAGGCTAAGTCCGGCGACCAAAGGGGTAGGCTTAGGGGCGACAATCGACTATGGAAGCAACAAAAATTTAGGGTTTGGGTTTGGGAGATTTTAGGGATTTTGGGACTATTTTGTAAAAATTACAAAATTTTGGGAATTTATGAAAAAATGAAAAAAATTGTTTTAAGTTTTTTATTTTGAAAAAATAAACATGTCACGTGTCAAGAATTAATTGGTTAACGATTTTTAACACCCTTTAATGGTCAGACACCTAAAATTGCAACTGTTGAAACTTCAGGCACCTAAAATTATAATGGCTAAAACTTTGGGCACCTATTTTTACAAAAAAATACTTTAGGCACCTAAAGTTCAAAAAAGGTATACTTTAGGCACCTATTCTTCATTTAAGCCTAAATATTATTTAAAATATAATATTTGTAATGCCCCGATTTTGGGCCTAGCGGTTTTGAGGCTTATTAGACAGTCTGGTGGACCGAGATAGAGATTCGAGTCAGATTCGGGACCGTATATTTTTTGGTAAGATAAAAATATGTAAAATGGTTAAAAATCATCTTTTAACATATTATTAATATTGGTGAAATAAATTTTGAGAAATGAGGTTCGGAGGTGTGACATTTTGGTTAGTGACCAAAATGTAATTTTTGAAAACTAGTTTTTTCAGTGGTGACTAAATTGAAAAAGGGTCAAAATCTTAGAATCTTTAGGAAGCTATTTTACCAAGTTTTGGCTAGTGATTTCTCTCATCAATTAGACATTTTAAACATGTGTTTTAAAGGTTAATTAAGAGGAATTAAAATATCTAAAGTTAGTTATATTTTTACAAAACTTTTTACGTAACTTTTCTCTCCTCCTCTCTTCAGCCAAACACTCAAGTTTTCATCAAACTCCAGAGGTGAGAGGCTTGATTTCTTGGATTCTTGATTTGAAAATGATTTTCCATCTTTGATTTATAAAATCTGATTGAAATCTTGTGTTTTCTTAGCTTAAATCATACAATTGATGGAGAAATCGCACAATAGAGGTAAGGTTCATGTCTCTCCTCTATTGAATGGTTCTTTATTGATATTCCCAAGTATTTGATCCTTGATCTATGTTTTATAATTTGATTTTGGGATTTCTAATGTTAAATTGGTTTAATGGGGATTTTTGGAGGAAAATGATAAGAATTCAAAATGAATCTATTTTGCTGGGTTTTTAATTGATCTTGATCATAATTTGGTTGTATTATGATGTTGATAAGTCGATTTTATCAATGGAATCCCACAACTCTTGAATCTCTAATTGTTTAGGTTGTTAGAATTATGTTTTTGGTGGTGTTATGGTGGCTGTGTGTTTGCTGGAGATGATAAATGTGATGTTAGATTGATAGGTTTATGGTTGGGTTGTGTTTGGAAAGGATTAGATGATGTTTTCGGTTGTTGTGGTTGGGTAATTGTGAGGTGAATGTGAGAGTCTGTGAGGATCTGTTGTTGCAGTGTTATAAATGCATTGAGATGCATTAATCCTCTTTTGTAATGTGGTTAAAACAAGAGAGATGGATCCGAAAGTGATCAGTGAAGCTTTAGAGGCTTCGGACGCTTGTTTTTGCGTCGGCAAATCAAGGTTTCGAGTATCGATGAGTGAGAATGCAAATTCCTGCTTTGGAATATTTTAAAGGTAGTTTATGGGAGTTTAAACTTAGCTTGAAATGCTGGTTTAAACTCGAAAGTAAGTAAATATGGTTTTTCTCTCTCGGTTGTGCTAGATTGAAATGGTTTTATGCACTTTTTTTTGAATTACATGTTACCTACTTTTAAGCATGTTTTTAAAGTATTTGAGATACTGTTTTTAAGCATGAAATATTGTATGATGCGCATGGTAAGTGATCCTTGTAAGTATATGGTTTATACTTGTGGTTTAAAGCATGGTTGTTGCTTTGGAAAATGGTTTGGTTTAATGCTTGTTAAAAATAGTGAGGTAAATGGTTAATTATATTGGCAAGTGATGTGGTTTTAAAATTGTTATCGGATATAGTTGGCCGGCCGTAGGATTGAGTGCACTATAATAAGTCACCTTCGATGTTGAGGGGTTAAGATCCGTGTACCGAAAACTCCATCTGAGTACCCTAACAGTAGAGGGGTTAAACAATACCGTAGACTCTCGTTAGTGGATTAAGCATCAAACCGATGATTGAGGTTGGTTCCCCGTGGGTTGAAAGGTGTAACCAGTTGTTAGTGTACCGCGATTGTGACTGTATCACTATTCCGTTTGAGATGGCTTGAAGTGTTGGGTAAACACTTATTGAATCCGTGTATCCGATGAACTCTTTTGGTAAATGAACTTGGTTAATGGTCACTTGTGAGCCAATTTAATTGTTGATGTATCATTGGAAGGTTTATGTTGTATAATGTGATTTATACATGTTTACTCTTTAGGCTTTGCATATGGTTGTTATGCATGGGAAGACTTAAATTGAGGTTTAGCAATGGAACTTGTTGTTGGTTAATGATACATGTTGTACGTTTACTCTTTAGGCTTTGCATATGGTTGTTATGCATGGGAAGGCTTAAATTAAGGTCTAGCAATGGAATTTGCTGTTGGAAATGATTCATATTGCATATGGTTTAATATGCTGGTTTTTAAAGATGAAAAGTGCATGGTTTTCAAGGCATTATGTTACAATGGTAATGTTTAAATGATGTTTAAAGAATGATTGAAATGAGATTTCAATGTGTTGTTGAGAAGTGGTTTTAAATGCATTGATGGTGTTTTGTTTTTGAGCACTCCTCACTAAGCCTAGTGTGCTTACGCTCTCTTTGTCCATCAATGCAGAGAATTGAAAGCTTGGAAGGCAGCGGGAAGCAAGGGATCAGTACAAGACTTGGTAACCAAAGTATATTTTGAACTAGACTATAAGTAATAAGGGCAATGAGGGTTTTCGTGGACATTTAGGAGATGTTTTGTTGAACTCTCTATTCGAGCAAGTTTGTTTAGTTGCTCTTATTTAGTAAATGGCATTTATAGTGTGATTTTGGTAATGGTTTGGAGTTTTATGTGTTGCTTGAATGGTTTTATAGGGTGTATGCCTATAGAATTACTTTTGAAGCTAAATGCCATGAAACGTTGTTGAATCTGTGATGCTTTGATGTGGTTTGAACCCTGAGTATGCTGGATATATGTTAGGAGTATGCTAGGATGTTTTGGTACGGTTGAATGTATGAAAAAAAGCTAAAAATGACATTACAGACCCAGGCGTACCGATACGCGGGGGATCGTATCGGTACGGCTAGGCGAATTCAGACATCTGGGATCGGTACGGGTGTTCGAGTATTAGTATGGTTAGGCAATAAAAGTTTAAGCGTATCGGTACAGGCTCAGGGGTACCGGTACGGTCTTATGCTATTGGAGAATGCTTTTTGGGATGGATCCCGTGTACCGAAACACCTATAACCCGTATCAGTACGACCTTTGATCAATTTTAAATTATGTTTAAATCCGACGTGGCATACCTGTACAGCTTGCAATGTATCGAAATGGGGCTGTTAGGCTGTATCGATATGGCTAGTGGCATATCGATACTGGTGACCATTAAAGCTGTTTATGTCATAGAAGTGAAGTTTTGTTTTCTTTCGTTTTGGTTCCTGAATGTTGTGGAGGAATTTAGATGAGTATAGATGATCGTATTGAGCTGATTTTTGACATGTAAGTGTGAAATATATATAATTTAAGGTTGGTAACTTAAATTTGGGAAAAGTCCTTGTATATTGCTAAACTTGCAATTTAGTCCCTAAATTGCGTTTGTGTCCAAGTGGATATCGATTCGATGCCCGATTGAGGGGAGGTCTCACCTGTGAATAGTATGTACATGTAAGAAAGTAATAATGCATCTAGACAAGATAAAAGAAAAAAATAGACGCATTTTAGGTTTCATCTTCCCAGTTTACTTAGGTAAACCTAATGTAGCTTGCTCGATTCGATCTTGCGACTAGGCCGGGTTGAAGGGTTACATTTGGTGGTATTAGAGACAGGTTTGCGATAATTGGGAGTTGGTATGATTGTTGTGATGTTATTGTGAGTTGTTATCTGATGTTTAGTATGCACGATGATTGCAATATGCACGGTGATTGCTTTATGCCATGTTGGGGGGAAATTTGGGAAACTCATTACCTTATTATTATAGTCTGAAATGTTATGATTTTGAAATGAAAGTCTTGGATCCTTGCTTGAAGCTGGCCTGATTAATTTTATTTTGAAATGATTATCATGCCTTAGAAATGTGATATGTTACGACCGATAGGAGAAATGAGTACTAGCGTGATGTTGTTGCCTTTGGGCAGTGAGTGAGGAGAATGTTGTGTCTCCTGAGGGTTTGTCACCTCGAAGTATGTACCACCTGTGCCGGCTGAGCCAGAGTTAGGTGATATGATGCCTTGATATAGACAATGTTTTAAGCTTTTAAGATGTTGTTGCTGGAGTGCGTGTGTTGCACCGGCGGTTGGGCAAACGAGGTTGCCATTGGAATATCCCTGCAGTTTGGGAGGAGTTGAGTACCGTGGGTTGTCACTCGAGGCATCCGAGATAAGGATGGCCAATGTTATCCAGGTTTGGACCAAATAGGGTGTATTGGTACCTGTAGGTTGGGATGTGTTGAATCCCTGTTACGTGATGATGTTATTAGTTGGTAGACAACTGTATCTACAGGCATGGAACCCCATGAGGTGGATTGAGAGTCTTTCCATTTTATCTTTAAGAAGAAGTGTTTGGGGTTTAGAAACTTGGATAAAAAGGAACGAGAGTTCATGGCTTGGGTTCAGGGCTATGTGTATGTGGCCGAGTTTAGGGTACAGTTTGTTCAGTTAAGCCAGTATGCTTCTGAACGGGTACTGGTAGAAAGGTATTGTTATGATCGATTCTGTCATGAACTGGTACGGGATGTTAAGGTATATATGTTGGCTTCTGGCTACACCATTTTAACGTGTTGGTACACGGGCGAAGTACACCGAGCAGAACCTAGGTTTATTAGTTTTGTGTAGGAGGTTCTAGCTTTGGCAAGAGAATTGCAGATTCTAGTTCCGGTAATGTTCAGTTTGAAAGGAATGGTGATAAAAGATATCGCCCTAAGTTGAGGCGAAGTGATGACAGTGCTGGGTAAGGACTGTGGGGTTAGAGTATCCAGACTAGAACAATATTTAATACATATTGGGTATGTGGACCATGTGATCTCATGAGGCAAGATTATTCACATTTGATATGTAGAGTGTAAACCCATGTGCTTGTTGTTGTTGATGGTTGTGAGAATTGTGGTCTGAACGACCGTCTCGTAGGTGATAGTTGTGTGAATGCAGGGGACTGGTTCCTCCAGTGAGATGGTTGTTATGGAAATGATGTTTGAAAATGCTCTTTGATGGTTTAAATCATGAGGTTGCGGTTGATTTGTTATAGTTTCTACTTTATGATTTTTTATGTAAATTTGGGTATAGATAGTGGCTGGAACAGGGAGCTGTGGTTGGTTTTTAGATCCTAGCGAGTTGCCTTGAACTTGCTGATGATTATGATGTGGTAATCACGTGTGAGAATTTTAAATTCTTCTCTAGTGCTGGTTTAACGTTGGAGGCAAGTCGTTTGATGAATCATTGGTTACAAGGTATTCCTAGCCTATGTTATGAATCTAGGGTCAAAAGAAGTACGTGTTTAGGATATTCATACGGTATGTGAGTTCTTGGGTGTTTTCGAGGGAATGGTCGGGTTTGCCATTGGATTGAGAGGTCGAGTTTGACATTGAGTTGTATAAAAACACAGTTCCAATGTCTATTGCTCCTTGTGCATAGCTCGAAGAAGTTGTTTGACCAAGGCTTTATTAGGCTTATTGTTTTGTCGGGGGTTGCGTTGGTGTTGTTGTGGAAAAAAGAAGGAAAACATGAGACAGATGTGCATGGGGCTTTGGTAACTAAATAAGTTGATGTTCTGTTGATCTTTTTAGAGGTACTTTGGTGGCTTGTAAGATTGGTTTAAGTTCGGGTGTTATCTGTTGAAGGTAAAGGATGTGTTTGTGTTTATATTTGCCTTCTGTAAGGCTTGCGGCAGTATGCATATTTGGTTATGCCGTTTGGGTTAATCGATGCATAGGTTGTGTTCATAGTTATGATGAGTCAGGTAGCCCTTGAGTTTTTGGATCAGTTGGTTGAGGTGCTTATTGTTGGTCTTTCCATGTACAGAAGCACTGAAAAAGGTTGTGATCGATGAGTATGGTTGGTTTAGTAGATTTTTGGGGATAAGTAAATGTTTCTCTTTGTTTGTAAAGTACGAGTTTTGGGTATGTTGTTAAGAATTTTGGTTCTGAGAATGCTATTAGTAAGTGTGAACAGATAAACATGAACAGTGCAAAAACACTTATATGTATATGTAAATATGTCAGTACATGTATACATTTGAGCATAACATTAGAGGTTTTGCATACATATACATAGAAATCTATGAAGGCATATAAGTGATCATGCATATATATGTTCACACTTACGGATGACTGATTGGAAATCAATGGAGTGGTGGTATGATTAAAGTAGTGTATGAAGGTGGTTTTGGTGATATGGTTCTTGGGAGTTTGGCTTGTGCTAGTTTTTGAGCAACCAAAATTAGAATTAGGATTTTGTGGGTTTGCTAGATCCAGTTCTTAGCATCGAGGGTTGTTGAGGTTGAGTGTTGCAAGTGAATTTGTGGCTTATGCATCTAGATAGTTAAAGGTGCACGAGCGTTTTTGTCGTACGCATGATGTGAAGCTTGCCGCAATGGTGGTTGTTTAAATGTTTTAGAGTGTACACGGATCACGTGTGGTTAGAAAAAAAATGATGAATGGTGTTTTGAGTTTTTGACAACCTGGATGGTTGGAGTTGTTTAAGAGTTATAGTTTGATGGTTGAATATCGTCTGAGCTAAGCTTATAGCTGATACTTTGTTTGTGAGGGTTACGGTGTAGTTGAGGATGTTGTTTATGCGGTTGGGTATGATGCGTGATGGAGGCTTGATGGCCGAGTTGCAAGTGAAGTCATCCTGGTCATAGTTGAGTAGAGGAAGGTAGCTATGTGATGATGCTTTAGTATCACATGTCCAGGTTATTGGGGGAAGGAAATCTGATGGATTTTCGCGTTAATGGTGGTAGGGTGTTGTGTTTTAAATATCGAAAGGTGGTGTCTCTTGATGTTGAGTTGAGGTGTATGGTTTTGATGGAGGCGCATGCCAGTTCTTGTGTCTTCATTTCGGTAATATCAAGATATATCAAGGTTTGAAAAAGGATTACTGTTGGGTTGGACTAAAGGAAGATATGGTTGATTTTGTTGTTTGATGCATGGTATGTCAGCGAGTGAAAGATAAGTATCAGTTTTCTTTCAGGTTGTAGCAACCGTTGAGGATACCGGAATGGAGGTGGGAAAGAATCACCATAGATTTTGTGTCTGGGTTGTCTTTGACACTGACCAAAAAAGATTCTATTTGGGTGGTTGTTGTTTGAGTTGCAAAGTGTGGGCACCTTTGTGGCTATGCTTGTGATGTATGTGTTGGAATAAGTGGCAGATTTGTATATTGTCGGGTTGGTGCGTTTGCACATTATGCCTGAGTCCCTAATTTTGGATGGAGATCTATAGGTTACAGCAAGGTTTTTGGGGTGTTGCTTGAGCTTGATTGTATGTACTTCATATCTTTCCAGTTGGATGGCGGGTTTGAGCATGAAATTCAGGTTTTGAAAGATAAGTTAGGTAGTGTAGCATAGTTCCAGGGAGAGTGTGAAAAGCAAATGCCTTTGGTAGAGTTTGCTTTAATGGCAGATATTAGGCAAGTATGCATATGGCATCGTACGAGGCGTTGGGTGGTTAGAGGTGTCGTATGCTTGTGTGCTGGGATAGAATTAGGGAAAAGTACATTCCCATGTCTGATATGTTGAAAGGTACCAGTGAGAAGGTGAAGTTTTATACGAACACTTGAGAGCAGCTTCGAATCGTCAGAAATTCTACACGGATTTGAAGCGTAGTGTTTTAGAGTGTGTTGTTGATGGTCGAATGATCATGATGGTATCGCTTTGGAACAAGGTGATGCATTTTGGGCGAAAAAAGAAAGCTTAGCCGAGGTTTTGTAGATCGTGCGCGTTTGTTGAGTGTGTGGGTCCTACTACTTTTTGTTTAAGGCCATCTCCTGTGTTAGAGGGGTTCCATGATATGTTTCATGTAATGATGTTGCGTAGGTATCGGTTGGATTCCTCGCATGTTGTGTCGGAGAAAGGCATTGTGTTGAGATCTGAATTATCTTGTGTAAAGGATCTGGTGGAGATCCTTGGTGCCAGCAGTAGGGTTCTGCATGGTATGATGGTTGGCCTTGTTAAGGTGTTACGGAGACACCGCGGTGTTAAGAAGCCACGTGTGAATGTAAGTCGGAGTTGTGGGAGCGGTTTCTGCTTTTGTTACCTTTGCACAAATTTTGGGAATGATATTTCTTAAGTGGGGGAGAGTTGTAACCCCCAGTTTTGGGCCTAGCGGTTTTGAGGCTTATTAGACGGCTCGGTGGACCGGGTTAGAGATTCGAGTCGGATTCAGCTCCGTATATTTTTTGGTAAGATAAAAAATATGGAAAATGATTAAAATTCATCTTTTAATATATTATTAATATTGGTGAAATTAATTTTGGGAAATGAGGTTCGGAGGTGTGACATTTTGGTTAGTGACCAAAATGCAATTTTGAAAACTATTTTTTTAGTGGTAACTAAATTGAAAAGGGTCAAATTCTTAGAATCTTCAGGGAGCTATTTTACCAAGTTTTGGCTGGTGATTTCTCTCATCAATTATACATTTTAAACATGTGTTTTAAAGGTTAATTAAGATGAATTAAAATATCTAAAGTTAGTTATATTTTCACAAAACATTTTACGTAAATGAATTAAAATATCTAAAGTTAGTTATATTTTCACAAAACATTTTACGTAACTTTTCTCTCCACCTCTCTTCAACCAAACACTCAAGTTTTCATCAAACTCCAAAGGTGAGAGGCTTGATTTCTTAGATTCTTGATTTGAAAATGATTTTCCATCTTTGATTTATAAAACTTATTGAAATATTGGGTTTTCTTAGCTTAAATCAAACAATTGAGGGAGAAATCACACAATAGAGGCAAGGTTCATTTCTCTCCTCTATTGAATGGTTCTTTATTGATATTCCCAAGTATTTGATCCTTGATCTATGTTTTATAATCTGATTTTGTGATTTTCTAATGTTAAATTGGTTTAATGGGATTTTTGGAGGAAATTGATAAGAATTCGAAATGAATCTGTTTTGCTGGGTTTTTAATTGATCTTGATCATGATTTGGTTGTATTATGATGTTTATAAGTCGATTTTATCAATGGAATCCCGGAACTCTTGAATCTCTAATTGTTTAGGTTGTTAGAATTGTGTTTTTGGTGGTGTTGCGGTGGTTGTGTGTTTGCTGGAGGTGTAAGGTTGTTTTGGTTCTGTTTTTAGGTGTTGATTGATGATAAATGTGATGATTGATGATAAATGTGATGTTAGATTGATAGGTTATGTCTGGTTTGTTTTTGGAAAGGATTAGATGATGTTTTCGGTTGTTGTGGTTGGGTAATTGTGAGGTGAATGTGAGAGTTTGTGAGGATCTGTTGTTGCAGTGTTATAAATGCATTGAGATGCATTAATCCTCTATTGTAATGTGGTTAAAAGAGGGGAGAAGGATCTGGAAGTGACCGGTGAGGCTTTGGACGCTTGTTTTCGCATCGGCAAATTGAGGTTTCGCGTATCGGTGAGTGAGAACGTGGATTCCTGCTTTGGAATGTTTTAAAGGTGGTTTATGGGAGTTTAAACTTAGATTGAAATGCTGGTTTAAACTCGAAAGTGAGTAAATATGGTTTTTCTCTCTCGGTCGTGCTAGATTGAAATGGTTTTATGCACTTGTTTTGAATTACATGCTACCTACTATTTAAGCATGTTTTAAAGTATTTGAGATACTATTTTTAAACATGAAATGCTGAAGGATGCGCATGTTAAGTGATCCTTGTAAGTATATGGTTTATACTTGTAGTTTAAAGCATGGTTGTTGCTTTGGAAAATGGTTTGGTTTAATGCTTGTTAAAAATAGTGAGGTAAATGGTTAATTATATTGGCAGGTGATGTGGTTTTAAAATTGTTATCGGATATAGTTGGCCGGCCATATGATTGAGTGCACTATAATAAGTCACCTTAGATGTTGAGGGGTTTAGATTCGTGTACCAAAAACTTCATTCGAGTACCCTAACGGTAGAGGGGTTAAACAGTACCGTAGACTCCCTTTAGTGGATTAAGCATCTAACCGATGATTGGGGTTGGTTTCCCCGTGGGTTGAAAGGTGTACTCGGTTGTTAGTGTACCGCGGTTGTGATTGTATCGCTATTCTGGTTGAGATGGCTTGAAGTGTTGGGTAAACACTTGTTGAATCCGTGTATCTGATGAACTCTTTTTGGTAAATGAACTTGGGTAATGATCACTTGTGAGCCAATATAATTGTTGACGTATCATTGGAAGGTTTATGTTGTATAATGTGATTTATACATGTTTACTCTTTAAGCTTTGCATATGGTTGTTATGCATGGAAAGGCTTAAATTGAGGTTTAGCAATGGAACTTGTTGGTTAATGATACATGTTGTACGTTTACTCTTTAAGCTTTGCATATGGTTGTTATGTATGGGAAGGCTTAAATTGAGGTCTAGCAATGGAATTTGTTGTTGGAAATTATTCATATTGCATATGGTATAATATGCTGGTTTTTAAAGATGAAAAGTGCATGGTTTTCAAGGCATGATGTTTCAATGGTAATGTTTAAATGATGTTTAAAGAATGATTGAAATGAGATTTCAATGTGTTGTTGAGAAGTGGTTTTAAATGTATTGATGGTGTTTTGTTTTTGAGCACTCCTCACTAAGCCTAGTGTGCTTACGCTCTCTTTGTCCATCAATGCAGAGAATTGAAAGCTTGGAAGGCAGCGGGAAGCAAGGGATCGATACAAGACTTGGTAACCAAAGTATGTTTTGAACTAGACTATAAGTAATAAGGGAATTAGGGGTTTTCGTGAACATTTGGGAGATGTTTTGTTGAACTCCCTGTTCGAGTAAGTTTGTTTAGTTGCTCTTATTTAGTAAATGGCCTTTATAGTTTGATTTTTGTGATGGTTTGGAGTTTTATGTGTTGCTTGAATGGTTTTATAGGGTGTATGCCTATAGATTTACATTTAAAGCAAAATGCCATGAAACGTTGTTGAATCTGTGATGCTTTGATGTGGTTTGAACCCTGAGTATGCTAGATATATGTTAGGAGCATGCTAGGATGTTTTGGTATGGTTGAATGTGTGATAAACCAGCTAAAAATGACATTACATGCCCATGTGTATCGATACGCGGGGGACCATATTGGTACGGCTAGGCGAATTCAGACATCTGGGATCGGTACGGGTGTTTGAGTATCGGTACGGTTAGGCAAGAAAAGCTTAAGCATATCGGTATGAGCTAAGGGGTATTGGTACGGTCTTACGCTACTGGAAAATGCTTTTTGGGATGGATCTCGTGTACCGAAACACCTGTAACCTGTATCGATACGGCCTTTGATCAATTTTAAATTATGTTTAAATCTGACGTGGCGTACCGGTACAGCTTGCAATGTATCGAAACAGGGCTGTTAGGCCGTATCAATACGGCTAGTGGCGTATCGATACGGGTGGCTATTAAAGCTATTTATGTCATAGAAGTGAAGTTTTGTTTTCTTTCGTTTTGGTCCCTCAATGTTGTGGATGCAATTAGATGAGTTTGGATGATCGTGTTGAGTTGATTTTTGACATGTAAGCGTGAAATATTTTTAATTAAAGGTTGGTAACTTAAAATTGGGAAAAGTCTTTGTATATTGCTGAAATTGCAATTTAGTTCCTAAATTTCGTTTGTGTCCAATTGGATATCGATTTGATGCCTGATTGAGGGGAGTTCTCACCTGTGAATAGTATGTACATGTTGGAAAGTAATAATGCATCTAAACAAGATAAAAGAAAAAAATGGATGCATTTTAGGTTTTATCTTCTCGGTTTACTTCGATAAACCTAATGTAGCTTGCTCGATTTGGTCTTGCAACTAGGCCGGGTCGAGGGGGTTACAATGTTAGTTTGGATCATAGTCAAATGTAAGGGTAATTCATATTGACTTGTCTTGGGGTATTAATGAAAAATTCAATATATATAATTGAGTTTGAGATTGGTCAAATAGAATTTATAAATATTTTTAAAAATATCAGTTTGAATTAAAGTTAAATTTAAAATAATTTATATTGACTTATCTTAGAAAATTTATGAATATATATATATAATAATTATGTTTATTGGTTTTTATTGTTGTCTGTCGTTAAGCCTTCTTTCGAAGGTTTGTTTTCTTCTCCCAATCCTTACTATAGGCATGTTATTCTTCTATTTTTTTAATTTTATTTTCCTAATCTTGTATGTTATTCAGATTCTATTGGTATTTGTTCTTATTTTTTAAAGGTTGTTTTTTATTGTTATTTTCTTTTTAGTTCCTTGTATATTATTTATTTGTTACAGCAATTGAAATATTATTTACATGTTATTTGTGTTATTTTCCTATCCTTTACAGTAGACTTTAGTATTTTTTAATTCAAACTTCTGTGGTGTACAAAATTTAATTTCGTATATTAATATTTTTTTAAAAAAATAGTAACAGTTGGAATAATATCACATGTGGTAGGAGTTCGGATGATAGATATTTTATATTGTTTCATAACAAATTTGATTTATATTTATTAACTAATATTTATAAATATATTATATAAATGTGTCATGGGGTGGATAAAGAGGGGATTAGATGGGTCTCAAGACCCACATGGGTGATGAGACAAAGATGGTTTTAGTCTTGTGGATTGTGGGACAGGGATGATTTCAGATTTTATATTTGCAATGGGTCGTGGGGCAGGGATAAAGATGAAAATTCTTGACGGGGATGGGTGTGGGAAGAGTATCATTCGCATCCTCCCCGACCAATTGGCATCCCTAATTTTTGGCCTTTTATGCTCATTTCTATGGCTATGGCCTTAAATTTATAATATTTGGTTGAATTTTAGTGAAACGATGCTTTCTATGTTTTAAATATGTTATTTTAAAATGATCAAAATGTATATCTAAGATTTAATAGAGCCTTAGTATGAACTTAAAACTAAGAAAGCTTCTTAAGTTGATTTTGTTGTAAATTTCCACTATTTCGTGCAGTCAGTACCGGTACCGCCATAGCGTATCGATACGACATTCAACCAAGTACCGATATAGTTGATATCGTACCGATATGCACAATCAAAAAGGGACAATTTGTCTCCTCTTTTTCATGCCTTGTATGCTTATTGATTTAATTTTAATTTATAGCAGGATAATTGAATTTCTTGATCTATTTGATTCTTATGAAATTTAATTTATTTCTCTTGAATATTTGACTAATATTTTTTTGTTGCTTGATTAAGGGGGAGCCATTTTATTTTAATTTTTTTGTTAATTTTTTTACTCTCCATTGTTATCTTAAAATTTAAAGTGATTTCAAACTTTGTTTTGAATTTTTTGACATAACAAAAAGGGAAAAAATGTTTAAAAAATTAACTTTCAAAAAGAAAAAAGAGAATTTTAAATATTTTCTAAAAATATTCTCTTTTTCTAAAATTATTTTTCTAAGGGGTTTTCAAAAATAATTTTTCAAGTGATTTCATTATATCAAAAATGAAAGATTGTTGCGATAAAAGATTTTGATATAACAAATTAAATAATGTTTTTAGACTTAATTCAAATATTTCAAAAATTTATTCAAAGTCCAAATAACTTGAAAAATATGTTTGAAATGTTTTTGAAGAGTTTTTTACTTGAACAACTATTTTCAAAGTCATAAACAGGCCTTCAGTACCAGTACCCTATCCCTGATATCGATATGAAGTTGCCAATACCAGTACGGTCATGACCAGTACCGATATGCTATGTTTTAAAAATTTTCAGTGAGCATTTTTCGTACCAATACTAACCCTCAATACTAATACGCAAGGTCCCATGCCGATACCCTAGTATCGAGTACCGATACGCCATGCTTAATGTGTTTAACGTCTCTTTCTATTTAAGGCAGGTATCGATACCGAGTACCAATACCCATTATATCATAAGAGCTTTTAATGCTAGAAACTAATTGTCCAACGGCTCTAATCAACCCCAAAGGCTAGTAATGGTCAAAAACTCATTAGAGGACTTAAAAGGGACCTTTAAGCAGCCATGGAACAATAAGAAACCACCTGCCAACATTTAATGTTAGAGAAATTATTTTAGTGCTCAATTTTGTCATATTTCTTTCTAGAACACACTTGTGGGCTCAATTGTTATAGTTGCTCAAATGTTAAGCTTTAGGTGAGTACTTAAATTTGCAAATACATTTGCCTAGAGAGATTTTCCTTGTTTGCTTATTTGTAATCTTCTCTTTGGGGGAGAGTATCTCAAACTTTGGGGTATAAGCTTTAAAGGTTTGTAAAAGTTACTTTTGATCCTTGAATTGTGTAAAATCCTTAGTTTGGAGCTAAGGTAGTGGATATAGACTTAGTTGAGAGTCGAACCACAATAAATCATTGTGCAAATTTTTAAATTCCATTTGCTTCCACCACTTTCATTGCAAAGCCAATTTACCCCCTCTTAGCGATTCAATTGAAGTATCTCTAGCTCAACAGCCTCAATCTCGACATTGGACTTTTAGAGCTCCACTTCTCTGGCCGCAGCATTCTCAACATGTCTCTTCTCTTCCTCGACAGTTTTGGCGAAGGCATCACTGATCTCTTTGTTAGTCTTAAAAGAAACTTCACCTCTCTGGTCATCGTGCCCAGTGCCTTGAGAGCTTCCATTATGACTGCTACATACTTACCTCTTCAAAAGCTCGTCAATCATCATGGTTGGCTGCCTCTATCATAAGTTGATAAAATTAGGGAAGCCATGGCTATAAAAGAAAACGACAAATAAAACTTTATGCAAACAAAGAAAGATATGGAAACAAGTTCAAGACGGTGTGAATATATACATACACGTCGAGACCAAAACTTCGATCTTTGCTTGCACCGTACCCCGACAAGGTGAAGAGCTCCTTACTAATATAACCCCATACTTCGCTTGCATTAGACCTTTTACGAGGAACATAACTTTGTATTGTTCCGAAGGTCCCAAAAGGTTTTGTTATGGGAGGAACCCCAGAAACTTCCTCTATGGCAACAATGATAGTTTTCTCCTCAACATCAATTTTCTTCTAGGTCCCTCCGAAAAAATTGACAACTTTTTTCCCGTTCCTAAGAAGAGGGCCTTCAATTTTCTAGTTTTCGTCCCTAAGGCGATCTTTTCTACCCTCTATGAGAATGAAGCAACAACCTCCGTCAAAAAAATGCTTCTAGAGCTACAAGATTAAATATTGCAGGATCCGTAGCCATATCCGCATTAATCTCCGTAAAGAATTTTGTGCCAACGATCGAGGGACCAAACTCGACACCTACAAATGAAATGAAGTAAAGAATATCACATGTAGATCACGCAAGTTCTCTTGCGTGTCCTACTTTCTCTTCGTCAATAAAACAACAGGGGAGATATTATTACCTTTACTCAGAGCGAAAGGGGTGCGAAAGGTGTCAGTAGAGATAATGATCTCCAGATCACCTAAAGAAGGATTCTCCTTGTTGTCCTCTTTGAAAGCTTCAACACCCCTACTAGTGACTTCACTCACTTCCTCACTAAATGAGTTATTCAATTCGAGTTAGTCTTCTCCGATGATATGATTCTCGTTCATCTTTCTAATTGCATTGTCTCTACTCGTCTCTTCCTCCGAATATCCACTCTCTGAGGACAAACACAATAAAATATCAGAGTGACTCCTCGATTTCTCCCATAAGCACTTTAGCCAAGAAATCTTCACCTCTATAAGGTCATGTCGTTCGACAGTTGACTACACCAAAAGGAATCTCATGCCCCGAGATTAAGACCGCTGGTCTTGACTCGTTGGGACTATTTCCTCTGAGACTATCTGAAGACGTTCCAAATTCTAATGACCTGTAGAACATCCAACCAGCTTCCTTTGCTCAACCCCTCCACCTAGATTTTATCCCAGCCTTTTAGTCTAAGAATGGAGGTCCTTACGTTCTTGCTAGGAATCATCCACAATAGAGAGAAACTAAAGCCTCCAGGAAACTTCCTCGACACCTAGATGAATCTGATGCGATCCAATCCTAACTTATACTTGTTGGACCACCCTTTAACGACCTCTTTGACATCTACACATCTCCTTTGTCGCCTTGTGCAGTTGAACAAGCCATCACAAGTCTTTCGACCGACTTCGTTCAGACTAAAGAGATTCCTCAACACACAACAGACAGCTTTTACCATTTTACCTTACACACAAGGAAGTAACCTATCAGGGTCCACCATAACACTTTAATCAACTGGTCCAAAATAATTCTATAACCGTTCAAGATTTCCGTCATGAAAGGATGCAACGAAAGATAAAACCCTACCTCTAAAATAATAAAGTGACTGATATAACCACGACTTACGACATTCACTTACATAGTGAATTCCTCTATAAATCTCAAACTGAAACTCACAATTCTCCCACTATAAGCCACGATAGAATAATAGCCTTGTCGCTTGATTTAGGTCAACTTTTCCTTTAAACGAGCCTTCAATCATCGACACCGAACGAATCTAAACTTTCTCTTCATGTTCTTTTCTCCTCTCACCATTGTTTCTGACATATTGCAAAAGAAAGCTAAAAATATGAAGACTTGAGAAAGAGAATCAATGAAGAAGATGCGTCACGAACGTGCAATTAACGCAGCCGTCTCTTGGCATTCCAACTTTCACCAAAAAGGCTTCATACACTTCAACTCATACCACTTTATGATACTCTTTAGGCCAAGAGAGAACAACTGCTATACCCTTTTCATCTCCGCAACGGAAACTCCAAAGATGGCCTTCAGTGTCTTCGCACCTAACAACTCCAGAAGGAGTTCTATGATAGCCGCTCCTCCGAAGAAAAACATTGGAAACTAAAACAACGAAACCCTGCATATTCTTGAGAGAAAATATTTTTAAAAAATACAACGTTCCACCCACATGACCATATTGTAAAGCCTAATAATTAAAATTTGAACCTATTTTTGTCAACTCGTCCCTAAATTGTCACTAAGCCTGAGACCGTCCTATCACCAATAATACTAAGAATTATAAATATCCAACCAGCCATAGAGAAAAAACCAAAGAAGAATAAGGGACAACATCCCTCCTCTTCTATATCTCCTCTCTTCACTTCAACCATTACACTATCTACGACTCTGGTCAAATCTACTAAAGTGAACTGCTTGATCAACCACCTAACTTCGATGCCTATCAACCCTTGCATCAACAATTTTGTATCATACTAGAGAATCCATCGTCATACTCGGTTTGCAAAGAACCTGGGTCACGTGCTGTAAATCAGCCATGAAAATTGTATACCCCATTCTAGAACACCCCTTGAGCACATCAATTTACAAATTACAAGAAGAAATGGGTAATGAACGGTTCGAGGGTAAATGAAATCGTTCTTAAATTTGAAAAAAAAAATCTTAACAAAGTATGTGTTTTAAAAAATGAGTCGGGTTGTCATCAATTATTTTAGACAATGTTTAAATGAAAACCTACGAACAACACATTTAAAGAATTATTTTTTAAATATTTTTGGAGGTTTACATTTTAAACCGAAATTAAGAAGAAAGAAAAGTTAATTACACGTGGGGGAAAGATAAAACAACCTACAACGTCTTAATAAATTATATTCAGTTTTATTTGAAATTATAAATATAATTTTAATTTTAATTTATAATTCCTTGAAATTGAAATGATAATTTGACAGAGTAAACCTATCGAAAAACAAAAATATTTACATTGACTACATTAATTTTTTTATAAAAAATGGTTCACAGAATTTGAAAGAAAAAAAAATATCCTAAACATCAAAAACATTTCAATTGCAATCCAACTATTTGGACACGGCCCCTTTAATTGTAATAACACAACAGTCTTAAATATTTTTAAAAATTGAGAACCGTTTTTTGTTGAATTGAATGCTTTTGGAATTAAATGATAAAACTATGTTAATAATAATTATTATAAAAAAAACATGCTAAGGATTAAATTACGAGAAAACAAAAATAAATGGGGCTTGAAACAATTAGTTCATGTAATAAGAATTAAACTGAACAAACTAAAAATCAAAATGACTAAAAGCATAACCAACCCACAAAACATAAAAAGACTACAACCAAAATAATAGGGTCGGATCATGACGCAAATCAAACCCTAAAACTCGATGAATCCTCAATCGTGCCATCCCCTGCCTGTCTTCGCATCCACGGTCGTTCGCCATCACTGACAGTGGTCGAAGAGTGTCCAAAGCAACTCTTTTTCCACCGAGATCCGACCCTAAATCTTACTAAAAATACCTAAAAACTCCTAGGTATACAACAAACCCTTAAAAAATCTAACTCTCCAATCTCTCTACTCCTCCGTTCGATGAAACTCGTTTTTACTAGGTTGTTTTATGAACCCTTTCCTTAATTTTCACTGTTCTTTTTATTCATCTCCCAAATAAGGCAAGTATTGGTTGAAGAGTTTGAGGTTAAGCGAAGAACATGCTGTTTAAGGGAAGTTGAGAGAGAGTGTGGTGATGACTATGAGGTTGAAGGAGAGAGACTCCTGCCAAAGCAAGAGACATGGGCTCTAAAGGGGCCAGGAAATGAAGCTTGACTGCAAAATGGACTTTGATCATGTCCAACTCCAACCTAATAACCCTTAACGTCAGGGCTTTGAGACTCATGTAACACTAGCTACTATTATAACACATTCGCAAAAGGGATGTGTACATACATATATATGCCCAAACTACATACTATAAATGAGGGTCATCACTTACGCATCAAAATCAAACCCTCTTTAAGGGAATCCTTATTATTCATCTACTAACCTCGCGATTGTACACTCCATATTACGTGGCCATAGATGCCTCCTCATGTTCTTTCAAGAGCCAATCCTGTTGGCACAAAAACAAGTGAACTAGAAATTTGATTAAAACCACAAAAAATGCCATATCAAGATGCTAGATTATCATGCCCACTTCAACTACAGAAATAAGATCACGCTTCCACTTAAATTCTCAAACTACTCAACCTTGCAGAATAACAAACTACAGAACCAGTAGCCAAATTAACCATGGTCCAACTATCAGATATTATGTAAACCAATTGAAATACTTCCACGGCAATGGATTATCCAAAACATACATAAATGGGATTATTAATTTGCTTGAAACCAACTTGCAATAAGTAGGAGTAAATTAACAGCAATTCAAGCTACACTGACATATTTACAAACTCTGCAAATAAAATTGCATCAGATCCCTTCTCAAGTGAAAACATGGACAACATAGTGAAGCATACCACAAACTTAACTTCGCCCATGAGGGCTCAATCATTCTAAAGGCCCAATGCAACAAGTCCACATGCTACTGACAGATCAATACGTACAAGTGGCAGAGAAATAAACCAGAAACTCGATATGATCTTCACTCTAAGTAACATCATAACACCGACATGTACACAAAGGATAAACATCATCAAGGCAACACTCTCGTCAATGTCATTATCATAATTTAAAAGAAATAGTTTGGATAGTGGCAAACTAGTCAGCAATGGAACTCTGTACAAGTTTCCAACTTTAATAAAATCAACCAGTACACCAAGATCAGAGATGCACAGTCAATAGCTGAAAGAAAGATGATTTCACAAAGGTCTAACAATTCAAAACCAAATAAAAAGAGTGCATCCTGCTTTAGGAATAAAATAAATCATATTCCAAAGCCAAATACTGCCCGTATCCTACTAAAAATAAGGTCCCTCCATCCTCTCTCGGTGTTCTCCACCACAGTTGCATTCCCATATCTGCATCACAAATCAACAGAAAAACAAGATTAATAACCCGATTCTAACAATAACAAAGTAGCCATATCAGATTATAAAACAAATAAAAACCAACCTATCCTCCTCAGGAACATCTGAATGCGTAAGTTTGATTACAGTAACCCCAGGCTCAGGCTCATCAAAAACGAGACTTACCTGCAACAACAACAACCCATTAAAGAAAAGGCATATTTAACCCCGCCCCAATGTATTCACAAAAGCTTAATGAACAGTCAAAAGTGGAATCCATTGAGGCAACCTTAGAATCAACACCGTCGGGCCAACTCCCAAATCTCCATGTCTGAGCAATCAATTTCCCTTCTTGCAGCTCCAAGTTAATACCAGTAACCGATCCATCAAAAATACTAAATTGGCCGCCAACTTCTTTGCTTATCCTGGCATTACTCTGAGTAAACCCTTTCCATCTATTCTCATCCATCAAAATCTCAAACATATCTTTAGCTCTACAATTAAACTTCTCCGACATCGTAATCGTCTTGAACCCTTCCTTCCTCACTTCCTTTTTTGCTTCCTTCTTCATCTCAACTTTCTCCTTAGACACCACAGCTGAACTACTATTACTAGAACTATTACTTTTGGGAGCCAATTTCTTAGCTTCCAATTCATCTTTAACGGGGCCACCTTTCGCCATAGCTTTAACATATTCCCTCACTTTCTCCAAAACCAAAGGCTTCCCTTTAGCCAACATCGCTTCCTTCAACGTTTTACCAATGGTTCCTTCGTCTTTAACCGTCACCTTAACTTCCGGATCCTCGTCGGCATTCTCATCCGCAATATACGGAATCTCAACATTACCTTCAGCTTTCAACAAAGTTTTCCCTTCCCCATCTTTGGCTTCGCCTTCCCAAGATAAATTCAAACTGATCTCATATCCGGGAATAATTTTACCCTTCCGAATATTAACATAAGCTTCACCGTCGACCTTATCAACCTTCTTGGTCTTGATGTAGAGATTGCCTTCGCCGGTAATGATAGGGAGATCCGAAAGCGATTTGGTGAAGAAAGTTTTGGACCAGGGGAGGCAATCGGTTTCTGCCCAGTGCCAGTTATGGACGTTAGCACCGTCGGCTCTTTCCTCCACGATCCATCGTTTGTCGCCCTCACCGTATTTCGCCATTGATGGAAACAAAAACAAATCAAGAGGGTGTATTAGGGATTGAGAGATAAGGGGCGGCTGCAGTGTGACAAGGAGGCGTAGATCCAAGGGAGAAATTAAAAAGAAGCAACTGGGCAGAAAAAGGAGAGGGTCTGCTCTGGAGGGTTCGGGGAGGTGGAAAAGTCTAGAATGTGGGATAGGATATTATGCTGTAAGCTAATTTGGTCTTGGAAGGATCTAGAAGAAGATTTCACTATGTGGAGGAACACCTCCGTTTTAGGGTTTCCTGTTTCATGTGAAGGAAATTTTTTAATTCACCAAAATGAGTGGTGGCGGCTTATTTATTTATGGGTAAATTGTATGAGTAGCCACTTAATTATGATTGATGTTCTAATTTGATATCAATCTACTCATTTTGTCAATCATATATTAGTTATTTATTTAAATCTTATCAATTAATTCATGTGATTATTAATAAAAAAATTATATAATTACACATTTAGTCTCTATTATTTATATATTTTATTAATTTAATCCTAATTTTAATTTAATTCAAAAAAATTAATCGCTCCATCTAATTGAAGAATTTGTTCCTAGTTTTAATTTATTTATCTAATAACATGTCACCATTTGATTATTAGTGACATAACCACTGGGCCAAGTTCATTTTTTGATTAAGGTTTAGCAACATTTTATATATAGAGTACTTACTTAGTAGGCTTTTTCAAGGAACCTTTATGCGATTTGGAATGTATTGGAGCTGGTACAAACAACTGGTACAATCCCAATTCTCCACTTGAGATCTCTATCAAATCCGTAAGAAAAATATAATATAATTTTTAGAGTTAAGGGGTAAGAAGTCCCTAAATTTTGAAGAAAAATTAAGGGTAAAGTTCACAAATAGTCACTGAATTTTATCCAATTTGGTAATTAAACTCCCGATTACTTTAGTACTATCATTAAACTTTTAGTTTTGATTCAAATTGAATACTGACCTATTAACAACTGTTAAAAGGGTGATCTGACCTATAAATATTTTTGTATAATAATAAATTTAGTCATTCACGTTCGCACATCAAATAATTTAGTCTTAATTCAAAAAGATAATAAACTTAACTCTAATTATTCATACATTATTTTAATTTGACCCTATTTTTAATTAAAAACTTTAACCATAAACTGGAATATATATTTATAAGGTGCAAAGCTAGCTATGGAGTTGGAGCCAAATAGAGTTATAAAAATGGATTCCATTGCTCTGTTTCCCGTAAAAATCAATATTCAAAACGTAGCAAATTACTGAAATCTCTTGCAGAGCAGCTTCAAAATCAACTTAGGGCTTTAAACGAATCAAACGTTCAGTAAATCGTTCGACAGGAAGTTCGTTTGTGTTCGTTTATTTATTAAAAAAACGGACATGAACAATATTTTCGGTTCTTTTAATCAAATGAATGAACACAAACAGAGGGTTTGTTCGTTCATTTACGTTCATGAACATTCAGTAATTCGTTTGTTTATGTTCGTTTAAATTTATCCATATATTTCCATTTATATTTATTATTTTTTATAACAAAAGTATTATATTTTAAAAATTTTAAAACATATATTAAAAATATTAAAAGAAAAAATTAAAAAATACTCAATGTATAGAACTTTAGACTTCTTGAGAAAAATTTAAACAATACTCAATGTTTGTCTGCGTTCGTTTGTGTTTGTTTATTATTTTAACGGATGAACACAAACAAGAAATTATGTTCATTTAGTTGTTCGTATTCGTTCATTTGTTCGATTAAAATTAAATGAACGAACATAAGCATACCCTCATTCGTATTCGTTCGGTTCATTTACAGGCTTAATCACCCCGTTTGTATGAGTGAGATTTGGAAGTACAACAAAAACCTAACATCATCTTCCCTCCCACTCTAACCTACCTACCAAATCAAAGCAACCCTACTATTTCAAAATTTAGTATAGGGAAAACTACATATTTAGTACTCTCAACTATGCATGTGTTAATATTTTGGTATCCAACTATTATTTTTAGTAAAATAGAACCTATCGTTACGTTTTTGTTTTATTTTGGTACTTCTGCAGTTTAAAATTAATGGAAACAGTGAAGTGACTTGGGTTAATAACAACTTTAGTCCAAAAACTTATACAATCTACCACTTTAGTCTAAAATTCTATACTTTTAAACATTATTTTAATTTTTAGATTAAAATTGTAAATTCCTCACTTTTCTTCTTCCAATCGAACACTTTTTTGGGTTTTGGGTTTAAAAACACGCTAGGGACAATTAAAACTTTAGGATTTAGGCATCAATAGGGGGCTAATGCGGGATCCATTGGAGGACCCAACTCCATGGTCGGGATACCGACTAGATTACAATGGGGTGGGAAAGGGATGGGACAAAATGGGATCGAAGCTTTGCAAAATTAAGATGATGTTTTAAATTGATGGATTTTGGACTAAATTGATCATATATATAAGTGTTTTGAACTAAAACTGTAATTAAACCAAACTATGTCATCATCTTCATTAGTTTTTAACGGTCGGGTACCAAAACAGAATAAAAACGTAATGTTAGGTACAATTTTGCCAAAAATAATAGTTGGAGTACCAAAATAATAACATGGACATAGTTGAGATACTAAATATGTAGTTTTCACTTTAATATATTATCCTTTTATGAGTGTTGATTTTCTAATACAACAGAAGGAAAAACGGAAAGAGGAATCCCCTACATGGAGAATTAGATTCATTCACCTAACTTCATGTTGTTTTCTACCATCCCTTCTCTTTTAAGGGTTTAGGGTTAAATTATTTTTAATTAAAAATATAGTCAAATAGAAATAATGTGTAACTAATGAGGGTTAAATTTATTATTTTTTGAAATAGAACTAAATTGTTTAAATGTACAAACGTGAATGACTAAATGTGTTATCATACAAATTTTGTTAACTACCACATCACTATTTCAAGGCCCATTAATCGCTCATTGGTCAAATTAGAGCAAAATTGTCATGACCCGAGTTTTGAATCCGAGTGTCGGGTTGACCCGAGGCATAAGCCTTGTGTCTGGGTTATGATATTGGGCCTTATAACCTTTTTGGGCTTGAGTTTTAGTTTGGATGTGGGTTTGGAAAGATGGCATAAGGGTATGGTGGTAATTGCCTAAGAGGGTGACAAAGAGGTAAGAAAGCTTTAATTTTCTGTATTGTGTAGAAAATGGTGAGATCACCATCCTTGTTTCCTCTTCTTCTTTTCTAAACTCATTCTTCCATTTAAAACGCCACCACCAAAGGTAAGTTTTGAGGTTTAGCTTCCCGAATCATGTTTTGCTTGTTGAGAGAAGTTTTATCAGCATTCAAGGATTTATAAATCAAGGTAAGGTTAGATTAAAATGGTGGAAGTTAGGAAAATAGGGGGTTTGTGAAGAATGGGGTTGGGGTTGGGGAAGCTCTATCCATGTTTTGATATGTGTTTTAAGCTTCCTAAGACTTTTCCAACAATGTGGTAACACATCTCACTCTTCCATTGTAGTAAAAGAGGTGGGAGAACCTTCCAAGGCTCTTGGGAATGACAAGGCTTGAAGGCTTGGTGAGAACTTTATTCCAGCCTTCAAACTCGAGGTTAGTACACTTCTAAATTCTGTGTGTTCATGTGCATCATCATTTTGGTATGTTACTTGAAAAATATAATGTTTGGTTAAGGTTAGAGCTTGGGTGGTCTTCCGTGGTAAAACTTTAATTTGATGTTGTTTGGGGGTAAAATTGATAGAAACACACCTAATCAACTCCTCGTAATAAGTAGGAATAATGTGGGACTTAATGGTTGAGGACAAGGGGAAAACATGGGTTTTTTAAGCTCCAGAGTTCAAATTCTAGGCTCGTGTATCGATACAGGCTATGCCAGTATTGGTACGCTCTCTTGGAAGTTGGTTAAATTTGGCATTTTTAAATAGGGGTATCGATACGGGCTAGAGAGTAACCGATACCGTTGTTCCATTGTGAATTCCAGTAGCCAAATCGGGTATCAGTATGCCATGGTGTGTATTGATATGGGCTGAGGGTTCGGTATGCAAGGTGTCGCGACCATTTTTGAAATCGAGTATGTAAAAATAGCTTGACGATCGATCTTTACAAAATTAGGGTTTTTGGCCATTTTTAATTTAATCTTGAAAATTTAGGGTTTTTCGTATTAAATTTGATTTTCCCTTATTTATCCTTTAGAAAAAATTTAGTCGTCACCGATCACTTCGAGGTAGATCAGACACAGAAAAAATAAACCAGAGATTCTGTCTTAAAAATTGGGTTCGGGAGTCGGTTACGTGTAGGGAAGAGTTAGCACCCTTACGAACGCCCGTTATCAGTACCTTTAATTTTACGTGGCATTTCAAATAATAACTTGAATTTAATTTATTCCATAATTATTAATTAAATTTAAATTCCGAATGCTGATATCCTTTTATGAGGAAATTCATTTTGTTCGAATATGAGATTAAAGGCACCCCGTTAGGTGGCACCTATTCATATTTAAAAATGAATTCCCAACATAAAATGTTTTTTATGAATGTCCTTTTATTGTCTTGTTCATTTTAAGTATTAATCCTAAAAAGGCTCTAATTAATTAGTTATTTAAGACTTTGAATATTAACTAATTTAATGGATTTTATGAGAAAATGCCAATTACTTGAACACCTTCCATATATCTAAAACCCTTAAATTAATCATATTCCTAATTAATTAATCCTTCTAATTAATTAATGTTCTAGTCCTAATTAAGGCCCTAACAATTTATTAAATCAATATTTTAGGTGATAATGTATATTAAATGTTCACCTTTAAAACCAACGTTGAGATAACACCTCATTGTAAACAATGGAACATCATCCAAATTTGAGTCCCAAAGGTTCAATTTAATATACATTTAATTATCTACAACGTATACTAATTAATTATTTAATGTCAATTAAGGAACTAAAATAATATTCCAATTATAATTGGAATGTATATTAAATATAATTTGTTAAAATTCATGTTGAGATAACACCCTATTGTAAACAATGAAACATCATCCAAATTGGAATTTTAAAATTATATTTAATGCACATTTGATTACTACAATTATCTATTCTACTCAATTATTGAATCCTAATTAGAGAACCTAGGTTAAAGGCTCTAATATTTAATTAAGCTAAGTGCATTTAATTGTATAACATTTAATTCTATATGCCTAATTTAAAGCATGCATTACATATAAATTAAATTGCATTTAATTAAATTAAACAATTAAAATAAATGACTAAATTAAAAGAAATTGAAAACTAAAACTGATTTTATTGAAATGATGACTAAAATGAAAGAATTACAACACTTAATGACCAATTACAAAACCCTAGGGAATATTATCGGGCCTACAAACCTACTTCTTGATTTCCTCCATTAAGGGCCTACACTTCTTGGTAGCACATACTGGTTCCTCATCTGAAACTTGCAAATATTATCGGGATCATAACTATGGGAAAATGGGCTTGACATCTTCTTCACCGATCTAGGGGTGAATAAGTTTGAAATAGGTATTCTAAATCCGCATTTGTCTAGGGAATTTTCCATGATAGACCTGATAAGTCAGTTGACTTTTTCCTCTTACAACCCCAAGGAGTCTGATCATTGCATTCATTCACTTCTTTTCCTTTTTCACTTGTCATTTCCAGCACTTGTTTTTTGAGCAATCCAATTGCATTTTCTCCAATCAGGGGACTACTTTTTTAAGTTATATATCTTAACGAACTAACCTTCAATTTCAACTTCCAAGATCTCCTATTTCAGTAAGTTTTGAATTTGCAGCTTAAAAATATAGCAATCTTCAATGTCTCAATCATAGCTCATAATAATCTTGATACTGTAACAACTTAATTGATGGGGCTCTGATAATTTCCCATGATACTGTGAAGCTTCGAGCAATTTGAAATGTATCTCACAATAAAAAACATGAACGAGATCCAGTTTAGATTTTGGCTTTCCACTGACAGGAGCATCTTGAGTATCTGATCTTGGAGCATTCTTTGGTAAAGAAAATATTGCAGAAAAGATACCAAAATATTACTCTGGTTCTAACAAACCCATACTGTAGCGAGTTATTCACAAAAGTTTGTCATAACTTCTGTCCTTTTTCCTTTTACATCAACAGCTATAGCAAATATAATCTTTGATTGAACTGAAACTCTATAAATACCCAACCCTGATGAGATCAAAAAAACTTCAGTGGGGCCATTATCAGAAAATGATTTTGAATAGGGTAGAGCCACAAATCTATGACATTAGATAGGAATAATTGTCTCCATTTTCTTACTGAACTCTTCAGCTTCTTTGTCTCGTATCTGTATTACGCTCCTTTTACAATCAATTCCTTTGTAGGCAAGCTTCAATCTTCAACTAGCCTTGGCATTCATCGCTTTAGAGGAAGACTATTCTGCCCCTCGTCTCTGTTGTGATCATTATGTCATCTGACTGTTGTTGAACCATCGATCGGCAAGACTTTCGACTAAACTTTAGAATTTGACTTCATTCAATCTTTCTATGCATGTCCACTAAGCTTCCTTTGTTTAGCATTTTCAAAATCCTCCGGTGCCTCCAAGTCAAGCACTTCATTGTTCTCATTATAATCTAAACTCAGGTCTTCTGGATTCTGTACAAATGCCCCCAGCCATATTGATCTGAACTTACTCATTTTTTGACTTTTTGTTTTCATTTTTCTCTTTTTTTAACTTTTCTTCCTTTTCGACTCTCTTTTTTTGACCTTTATCTTTTTTGCATGGAGAGTTCTTTCAGACTGAACCCTTATGTGAGATGAATTTCTATCTTGATCACCCCTGTTGGTGCTTCATCTAGGATTATTCCTTTTTTTTACCTTTCTAACTCCAAGAAAAGTGGTAGCTCATATTCCATCTCGTTCTCGAACTGATCAGCCTTTTTCTTTATTCGATCCAAGTGGCCCCTCAACAACCTTTGTGACTGTTCAACCCTAACAAATCTGTTGCACGTGCATTTCAAAATGCAATGCTACTTAAAAACACTTTCTTAAACAAAAGTTCAATTTTTATTTTATATAATGTTTAAATGATGTAATGCGTGAATGCACGAGGTATCGGTTTCAAGAACTAGTCATTAGAACAACACCCATTTAACCAAAAGATCGAATGCAAAGCAAAGGCAATATGTTCACTAGCTCCAGCTCCTTTGGTTGATCACTTTGTTCAGCCTTTGAGTCAACATATGTCTTAGCTCGGTGTTAATATTAGAATGTTGTTGCAGGTTCACGACCTCATCGAACAAAATCTGTACTTGCCAGACGACTCCCCGCACTTGGCTCCTAAAGTTAATATTTCACAACTCTGTTTCTGGATTATCTACGTCGTCTTGATTTTTGGTGTTTTGTCCTTTATCGTGGTACTTCTTCGAAACTATCGAGCCGATCTTTCAATTGTTGTACTGCGTATCCTAATTCTGCCACTTTTCTAAGCTCATCATTTTCATCAACATTTCCCCTAATTATGGTATACTTGGTAAATTCCATCATTTGGGAAATTTGAACATCACCTCTGAGATCAAAGCTTTCTATTCTCCCTTAGGTTCTTCCTTGTCAACAACAGCCTTGAATGCCCCTTCAATTTATCTATTATTTATCCTTCCTCTGGTTGTCATTTTTTGAATACTGTGTCTTATTTATCTTTGGAATTGCTGTCGACTCCATCTTTAAACTTAAATTATTGTTAATCCTTGTATGAACCTTTTTTTACCCTTATCAAGACTCATATTTCTTTATCGTTGGTGCCACATCTATCTCCCGAAAAGCGAACAAATATTTCGGGCTTCATACACAGGTCACGACCCTAAACAGCTATTGATACATTTGACTGTCTGACAGCAACAATATAACCCATGAATCTTACTGAAAATGACTCTTCATATTCCCCATCCTATGGTTCTCAAATTAAACTGGTTATGGCAAAACTTCATCCCATTCAGAAATTTTTGGTATAATCTTACATTAATGACACATGGCCTCCATGGATATTGTCTTTGTACTTGTACTGAGTCTTCTCGTATCATGTCCTTAGTAACATATTATCCCCCACTTGTCTATCGAACCCTTCAACTCTTATGGCCACTACCTACTAGACTAATTCTCGAACCGATACCTTTCATGAATTCAATGTGATGCAACATTTATCGAATAAAACACACCCACACAAAACAAAAAACAAAACGAACAATGTGTCAGTATGGTGAATTAATATTGTAAGCAGAAATAATTATTGTAGGAAAATAATTTATATTGCGTAAAATTAACCAGATAACAGTTTATTCTGCACGCAAAAATAAACAGAGAAGTGAATTTAAATCAACAACACCCTGTCCTAGTTCCCTGTTTGGCTCTAGTGGGGTAGGTTTCTATTACAACATGTGGGTTTCGATCTAGACTCTGGGTACCCGAACTGCTGTTACTAGACTAGTAAGGCATCGATTCGGGAGTATACGACCCTTTATAGCGGAGTCGTAACCTCACGGTGTATAAGGTTGGTATACCGAAGGAGGACAAAATCCGATCACGGAGCTGAATAACTCACGTAAGATCATGCCTCACTCCTACTTAAGGGTGAAAAGCCCGAGTAGAAGGCTTATGCATGAATGACAATTTATATCACACAAGAAAAAGCTACATACATTTTTCAAGAAAATTCATCCAATAATTATAGAAAAAAATTAAATTTAAATTACTGTCCAAAATGCCACGTAAAATTAATTAGGCCTGACTCTCGGTTTTTAAAATCCCCAGTGGAGTCGCCAAGCTGTCGCAACCATTTTTGAAACCGGGTGTGTAAAAATAGCCTGACGATCGATCTTTTACAAAATTAGGGTTTTTTTGGCTATTTTTAATTTAATCTTGAAAACTTAGGGTTTTTCGAATTAAATTTGATTTTCCCTTATTTATCCTTCAAAAAAAATTTGGAGTCGCCACCGATTACTTCGAGGTAGATCGGACACCGGAAAAACAAACCAGAGATTCTATCTTAAAAATTGGGTTCAAGAGTCGGTTACGTGTAGGGAAGGGTTAGCACCCCTACGAACGTCCGTTATCGGTACCTTTGATTTTACGTGGCATTTTGTCATTTCGAATAATAATTTGAATTTAATTTATTCTATAATTATTAATTGAATTTAAATTCTGAATGTAGATATCCTTTTATGAGGAAATTTATTTTGTTCGAATATGAGATTAAAGGCACCCCGTTAGGTGGCACCCCTATTCATATTTAAAAATGAATTCTCAACATAAAAGGTTTTTTATGAATGTCCTTTTATTGTCTTGTTCATTTTAAGTATTAATCCTAAAAATGCTCTAATTAATTAGTTATTTAAGATTATGAATATTAATTAATTTAATGGATTTTATTAGAAAATGTCAATTACTTGAACACCTTCCATATATCTAAAGCCCTTAAATTAATCATATTCCTAATTAATTAATCCTTCTAATTAATTAATGTTCTAGTCCTAATTAAGGCCCTAACAATTTATTAAATCAATATTTTAGGTGATAATGTATATTCAATGTTCACCTTTAAAACCAACGTTGAGATAACACCCCATTGTAAACAATGGAACATCATCCAAATTTGAGTCCCAAAGGTTCAATATAATATACATTTAATTATCTACAATGTATAATAATTAATTATTTAATGTCAATTAAGGAACTAAAATAATATTCCAATTATAATTGGAATGTATATTAAATATAATTTTTTAAAATTCATGTTGAGATAACACCCCATTGTAAACAATGGAACATCATCCAAATTGGAATTTTAAAATTATATTTAATGTACATTGATTACTGCAATTATCTATTCTACTCAATTATTGAATCCTAATTAGAGATCCTAGGTTAAAGGCTCTAATATTTAATTAAGCTAAGTGAATTTAATTGTCTAACATTTAATTCTATATGCCTAATTTAAAACATGCATTATATATAAATTAAATTGCATTTAATTAAATTAAACAATTAAAATAAATGACTAAATTAAAAGAAATTGAAAACTAAAACTTATTTTATTGAAATGATGACTAAAATGAAAGAATTGCAACACTTAATGTGCAATTACAAAACCCTAGGGACCCAATTGCTTTAACCGTAAACTCTGGAGCTCAATTACAAAGTATATGGGACTAAACTGAATGAATTGCAAAACTTGAGCCTCATTTTAAAGGGAATGTGGACCAAATTGAAAGAAAAAAAGTTTAGGGAAAAAACCAAAGGTGACCCAGTTGAAAACACGCGAGTTTATCCTGACCCGTCTAAAGCGTGTGGATCTTCTTCCATACCCGTTGCCAAAACATTAGCGTTTTAACTCGGCTATAAAAGCCTCAAACTGAGTTGAAACGGCCATTCCAACCAGCCTCCCTCTCTATCTTCATTCTCTCTCCCCTGAAATGCTTTAAACGATAACACTTAAATGCCCAGAAAATCTCCCAAAAACAAATCAAAACCATGGTTTTTGCATGGTGTTCATCGTTCATAAAGATGAACATCATGAACACCTTAAAGCCCAGCTACACTCTGCCGTTCACACCGCTGCTTGATCCATCACCGCCGCTACTAGTTAGCTCCGACTAGTTCACTAGCCACCGTCTAATAATCACCGGTAACCGCCTCACTTCAGCCGGCAACCGCAAGGCGATTTTTGACCGCCGTGAGGTGATTTTCAGCCACCACCGACCGCCACACCAAGACCCTAAAAACCCCTAAAAATTCAATTTTCGACCCCAAAACCCTAAATCTAGCCAAATCCGATAGGATCCCCCTTCTTCCTCGGCCTAGACTACCCAAGACCCTAGCCCTCTTCAACTCCACCGTTCAGATCTACTCCGGCCGCAGCTCAAATAAGTTTCCGACCACCTTTCTTGTTACTTTTATTATTTTTATATTAATGTTTTTAGTTACTAGCATGATTTTAGTGTTTTTAAAGGAAACGGAAGGTCGGAGGAGAAATTACCTTCTGGTGGCGGTTTTGTAATTCTGGCCATCGTCCCCGGCGAGATCCCGGTGATCGACCGATGAACTTTGTGGCGGTTTACCTTCACAGAGGCAGTTCGGCTTTCCTGGGGTGAGCTTCTCTCTCCTCTTATATTATTATTATTATTATTATTATTATTATTATTATTATTATGGGTGATTAATTATGGTTCATAATTGCTGATCT
The DNA here is from genome assembly GCA_019671005.1 of Hibiscus mutabilis. Lineage (NCBI taxonomy): Eukaryota > Viridiplantae > Streptophyta > Magnoliopsida > Malvales > Malvaceae > Hibiscus > Hibiscus mutabilis. The sequence goes on along the minus strand of CM033750.1, from coordinate 29,636,002 downwards.
GACATTCTCTCTCTCCTTTTATAGGTGAGTGGGAAGTGATGTCATGAGGATGCTAGCTGGGTCTAAAGAAAACCATAATCTGTGGCATGGTCAATGGACGAATAAAAGAGTGCCACATGGCAGGTTTAAGAGGGAAAATGGGCTTTTGGATCAGGCTTGTATTTGTTGAGCTATCCAATGGTGTATTTGAGCGGGAAACATATTGCAAATTGGGAACTTGGGCTTTTAAAATGTAAATGGGCTTTATGCATGTATATTGGGCATTTGGACTGATTTTTTGACATTTATTTGGACTGTTTATATTTATTTATTTATAGTGTATTATTTATGTATTATTATTATTTATTGGCCTTATTTATTTAATGATTCGAATACCCCGGTCAAAATACGGGTATTACACAAGGTATATGTACTGATTTTTGGTGTTGATACACCATGCAAGCGTATCAGTACGGGGGTTGGTCTGGGTTCTTTTGAACCTAAGCTGGGTATCGATACTAGAAGAAGGGTAACTAGTTTAAGTGGTTTTCAAAATGGTTTGAGTAACTGGTTTTGAAAGATGTTTTAAGTGGTTTTCAAAATGGTTTGAGTAACTAGTTTTAAATGTATTGATGGTAGTTTGTTTTAGAGCACTCCTCACTAAGCCTAGTGTGCTTACGCTCCATTTTTCTATCAATACAGAGAATTAAAGATTGGAGGCAGCGAGCAAGCGAAGGAAATTCCAAAGACTTGTGTTTACGAAAGTATGGTTTTTGATTTAGACTTGTAGTAATAAAGGCAATGTGGTTAATTGATTTTTGGGAAGGTTGTTTGCTAAATTCCCTATTTTTGCAAGCTTTAAATGTTGTTTTGGACTTGTATGAGGCTTTATATGCTTGATATTGCTTTGAATTTATGTTTTGGATATTGAGTAGAAAACATGCCTATAGATATTGTAGATATATGAATTATGTTTGATAGAACTGCTTTAAATGCTTGAATGATTTTGAAAAGTATGCTATTGATGATGTATGATGATAATATAATGTTGGGAAATGTTTATAATGAGCCAAAGTATCATATGTTAGACCTAGATATCATTGCAGGCCTTTGCGTATCGGTACTGAAACTTTGGTTTTGGTACGCAAAGTCTAGTGAGGCTCAAAAATCATGAGAATTTGCAAAAGGTATCGGTACGTCTAGCCACCGTATTGATACGCCTGAAGGAAATTTTGTACTGGTTTCGGTACACAGGCTCCCGTACCGGTACGCCTTCTAGTTGTTGGAATTTGGGTTTTGAAATATTTTCTTAAGGGATCGGTACGGGGCATCACCGTATCGGTACGGGGCATCTTGCACACTGTATCGATACAGGTTAACGTGTAACGGTACGAGTAGCTGTTAACTTCGTTATGTCATGGCACGTATTGGTACACAATATTGTCTTCTTGTGTTTTGCCCACTGAAGTTTGAAATTGCGTATTTTAGTCTTTGAATGTGATGTATTAAATTGTATAAGTTCGAATGATTGTTTTAAGCTGGAAATTTAACATGTTAGCATGAAACCTGACTAATTAAGGTTTAGTAATTTGGGAATCAGCTAAGTCCCTATAATTTGTGGAAATTATATTTTGGTCCCCGAAGTACATGTTTGAGCAATTGAACTCTGTTTTGTAATCTGATCGATTATAAATGCATCTGTTGTTGCATGTTCACCTTAGGATTTAAATATATACATTTAGATAAGATAAAAAGAAAGAAAGAAAAACGAACATGGTTTAGGTTATTAGTTCGGGTTTGCTTCGCCAAACCTAATATAGTCCTTTTAGCTCAGTTTCGGCTAGACCGGATTAAGGGGGTTACAATAATTCGAGGATAAGGTCCCAATGGGTCTCTTATGGGATAAAATGAATAGCAAAATTGAGAAATTGTGTTTCTAACTACTTGTGTGAATTAAATGGTTAATAATGTGATAAAAGAAAAGGGAATTGTTTTGTGTTAGCCAACCTTAGGGATCATTGGTGGATCATGTGTGGTTGTGTCATGTGTGGACACTTGTTTGGTTATGTGTCTTTGTTTGGTAGGATCCGGATACCCAGTGAGTGAGTGTTGCAACACAAGAATGCCACTCGATGTGAGATTCCAAGTGATGAATTGAAGACCACTCAATGTAAGATTCTGAGTGATGATATCTGTTTGATGTGAGATTTCGAGCCACCCACTAGATATGAGATTCTGAGTGAAGACTCAACGTGAGATTCTAAATATTAACGCTCGATGTGTTATTCCGAGCATGGGTGCACGTACCAAGTGTCGGGTGACATTGGGCCTCACCTCTAGTTTGTTTGATTGATATGCTTGTGATATTCGAGTTGTTGCATTCGTGTTAGCATGTTTTTAGGCGGTTATGGTGTAATACCCATTTTTTTGGACCCTAAATTATATTTGAACCATTTACCTTATTCGAACCAAAAAAATAGCAAGGCATGTCAACCCATGCCCTGCAAAGCATGCCTGGCCATGCCTTGCAGCCCCATGCATGGCCTGCCACACCCCATGTTAGCTTTCCCACACTCCACCTATTTCCCCATTTTCCCATGATCCATTTTAAAGGCAAGAACCAGACCAAAAATGGCAAGATTAGAGGGTAGACGGCAAAAAAAAGAAAGAAATTTGGAGGCTTTTCAACTCGAAAATAGAGAAAAAAGAGGGGAAATCTGAAGAAAAAGGGAAAATTTGTAAAAAAAATCGAAATTAATACAAGAAAGTTGAAGTTTAAATATTTCTTATTTTCTTTTTGAAAAAATCTTTTTTTCCTTGTTATTTCGAGTCAAAACAAAAAGGAAGTATTCGGGTCTTACCTGCTCGGTCCGAAGCCGCCGCCGCCGTGCCGTTCTTCGTCGTGAGGCTTCGAAGCCGATGACCGGCTTTCACTCCCAAGAGCGGCCGCTGTTTTGGTGGAGACGAAGAAAGGAAGGAGATGAGAGGATTATAGGAGATTAGGCTTTTTCGTTTTATTAAACGTGTTTTAAAAAATTACCCTATCTTTGTTTTAACTGGCCTCCCAAAAACGACGTAGTTTTAAGACTAAGGGGGCATATTTTTAGTTCAAAAAATGGTATAATTACGCATCAGGTCCTTTATTTATGCTCCTGTTTTCGGTTCTGTGTAGGGGATAATCATGTGTTTGGTCCTTCTATTTTTAATGCGTGTTTAACATAGTCTCTTTTTTGTTTTTTAGCTCTTATTTTCCGTTTTCTTTCAATTTAGTCCATGTTGTTAATATTTAATTTCCAGTACACTATTTATGCCTATTTATGTTTCAGCCCATATATTTTACATCTGTTTTAATTTAGTCCATTAATATGTATCATTTATGCCATGTAATTTAATATTGTTGCATTTTAGCCCTTAATTTTTATATTCATGTTGTTTTATGTATATTAGTGTAAACCATGCATATTATTATTATTATTATTATTATTATTATTATTATTATTATTATTATTATTATTATTATTATGTGTGTAATATGCTATTATTATACAAAGTTATTTTTATTATATATTGATATCATGATATATGTACATATGTTTTATATTCATTTTTCATATTTGACGTATAATATTTTATCTCTTTTATACTTTAATATATATATATATATATAAAAGATTTTATGTATATTTATATTTTTGTTTGTACATATTGTTATATTGTTGTATTAATTAATATTATATGTATATTATCATGTATGCAAATGTGTTTAATATGCATGTTTTAGAGTGGTATTTTATTTATGTTAGATTCATTTTTATTTATGTGTTAGATTAATATTTTTATTGCATTGTATTTATTTATGTCTGCCATGTTTATTTTAAGTTGCATTTCGGATATATATTTTGCCAATGCGGTGCCCTTTTATCCGAGCGTAAAAGAGGTCAGCATCAAGCGTAGTGATGGTGGTTGAGAATTTACCCTCGGATAACGGGGCCTTTAAAATCTACTTGCACTGATAACCAAATTTTAAATTAATCGTCACTTTAATCCAGAAAGTCTAATATTAATAAAGCGATAATTATTAAAGTACCAATTTTGGGCGGTGTGGGGGTGCTAATCCTTCCCCATCCGTAACCGACTCTCGAACCCATCAATTTTAAATCTCTAGTTTTTACGGTGTTTGGTCCACCTTGAGTGGCCGGTGGCGACTCTATTTTTAAATAAACACGATTTCTTCTAAAATCTCACGGAAGACATCATTTTCAAAATAAAATAAAAAACCACCTTTTTTAGCGAGGGGGACATCGCTACAGATGCGCGACTCTGCTGGGGATATTTTTGTTTTTTCAAAAAAATATGAGAGTCAAGATTTTTAAATAATTACCGTTTTACTAATATCAGAAGTTCCGGATTAAAGTGACTATTAAATTAACATTCGGTTATAATTGCGTGTTTATTTTAATGCATTTAAAACTTGGCATATAAACCCATCCTTTTAAGTGGGGGGGGAAACGCTAATGCTTTCGTGAGGATAACGTTTCTCCATGTAGGCCTAGCAAGTACCTTCGGGGCTCGAGTACCTTATGCTTTCGTAAGGATATCGTTCCTTCGTGCAGGCATAAGCGAATGAGTCACCGTGAATTGAACCCGGTTGAAAGGAGCCTATAATGGGTGATGACAGGGGGCCTTGCTACTCTTAGTAGGAGACAGCAAGGACAATTCGGGTACCTCTTAGCACCAAAGCTGCATATAGTGAGCCGTAGGAGCCAACCCTTTAGAGCCATGTGAAACTCTACTCGATTAGTGGTCACCCTATTTAGGCTTTGGTGCCTTATTTCTTGTTTATGTACAGTTTTTTAATTACTCCATTTTTATCATATTTACCATTTGCTTTATTTAATCATTTTATTCAATACTACCTCGTTTCATTTTCATTTTCATCACATCAATTTCATTTGCATCATTACACAACATCATCACAATCTTAATTATGCATTGCATTCACATAAATCATTTTGCATTTAAGACACATTTTGCATATAGATGCATCAATTTTAAAATCGGTCCTTGGGATGTCCCACGTCATTAATACCAGAGAAAGCAAAGTCGGCCAATTCAGCACCATTACCAAACCTCCACAATAACTCAGTCTGGGGGCATCTCTTGACAAGTGCCAAATTCCAACACTCACCCTTCACTCTCCATCACCGAAATTAACCCACCACATTTCATCCTTTAGAAATCATTCACACTCACCATTTCCAACCGAAAACACAATAAAGTTTTTTCCATCCCCACTACCATCGCTACCCATCAACCAAAATACTCGAACAGCACACCCCTCATTTCACTGCCTGAACCCTTATGTTTGAGTCCTTTTGAACTCTCGACTTACCATCACTCGACAACAAAGCCCTTCAACTCTACCATTCTACCCGAAGCCATTCAAAAAAATCGAAAGCCGAGCAAACCTTTGCTACCCTTCTTTTGGAATCATACCTCCACATCCCAAATGCTAAACACCAATTGCCATCTACAGCATTCCACCTAATCCGAAAGTGATAAGCGGACAGGAACCAACATGAAAAATCATAAACCCAACTTAAGAGGCAACGCAACACGTTCATGAGAGCACTGAAAGTCATCCAAAAAGGCGACAATGCAACTCAAAATTGAAACATGCTACAAAGGCTTTCCCAGAACAATATGTAATCCAAACAGGAAAATGAGTCCAAAGAAGATGTTCGAAGCTGAAGGAGGTTGGGGCACCGCCACACAAAGGACCAAGATCCCGACATGACCAGTCGAGAGTCAGGGGCATCCCTTTGAAGACAAAAAAATCAAAAATCAAATCATGTCGCATTCATGCATTTAGTTGCATTCATCTTGCATTGAATCATTCTTGCATACATCATACATTTAGATTAGGTGCATACATTTAAGTCGTCATACATTTATGATAGACACATGCATTTAGGCATAAAATTAGATGCATTTATGCATTTTCGCTTGTACATAACAGGTCTACGAAATGGATCGAAGAGCCTCAACCATGGGGGCAACAACACGACGGCCAACCTTAGTCTTGAAGGAGGCCAAACACAAAGAGGATGTTGAAACATCAACAAAAGGTAACAGTGACAAATTTTGTGAACATTTACTGATTAATGTTTTTTTCCCATTTTCAGGTCATACCTCTCCGCCAGTAGAGCAGCAGAAGTGGCCTTTTTCAGATCTTGCCTTCGTCATTGTTGATAGGCCAACATTTCCAGATTTTGCTCTACCGCTGATGGTGCAGCAGTATAGACATCCTAAAGATCTCGTTTCTCCATTGATGGTGCAACAGATCCGAACCCTTCCCTAAGCAGATCGAATTTCTATTCAGGTCTTGTTTCTCCATTGACGGTGCAGCCATACCTAATTTTTTTCTCGAGTTTTACTTATTTGTACAGTTCAAGAAAAAAGAAAAAAATCGTCAAAAAATTTGAAAAAATCAAAAGAAAATTTATCAACTTTCATTGCTCGATCTAGACCATTTGCTGATGGAGTGGCTAGGTCCAAGCCGTTGTCCTTAGATCCTGCTCTCCGCTGATGGTGTAGCCAGTTTCAGGTCGTCATTATCCGATCCATTCCTCCATTGATGGAGTGGCCAGGTACAAGCTATCGTCGTCCTCAGATCCTACTCTCCGCTGATGGTGTAGACGGTTCTAGGCCGTCATTATCCGATCTAGTCCTCCGCTGATGGAGTGGCTAGGTCCATTCTCCGTTGATGGTGCAGCAGACCAAATTTCTACTCAGGTCTTGTTTCTCCGTTGATGGTGCAGCTAGACCTAACTTTTTTCCTCAGGCTACTTCTTTGTACAGTTACAACACAAAAAAATCCAAAAATCAAAAAAATCAAAAAAATCAAAAGAAGTAAAAAAAAATCAAATCAAATCAAATAAAAAATCAAAAAAAGTAAAAAAAGTAAAAAAAGAGAAAGGAAAAGAAGAAGAAGAAAAAATGAAAAATCAAAAGAAAATTTATCAACTTTCATCGCCCGATCTAGTCTTTCAGCTGATGGAGTGGCTAGGCACAAGCTATCGCCATCCTTAGATTCTGCTCTCCACTGATGGTGTAGCCGGTTCCAGGTCGTCATCGCCCGATCTAGTCTCTCCGCTGATAGAGTAGCTAGGCACAAGCGATCGTCGTCCTTAGATCCTGCTCTCCGCTAATGGTGTAGCCGGTTCCAGGTCGTCATCGCCCGATCTAGTCTCTCCGTTGATAAAGTGGCTAGGTACAAGCTATCATCGTCCTCAGATCCTGTTCTCCGTTGATGGTGTAGCCATTTCCAGGTCGTCATTATCCAATCCAGTCCTCCGCTGATAGAGCGGCCAGGTCTAAGCTCCCGTCGTCCTTAGATCCTGCTCTTCGCTGATGGTGTAGCCGGTTCTAGGTTATCATCGCCCGATCTAGTCTCTCCGTTGATGAAGTGGCTAGGTACAAGCTATCGTCATCCTCAGATCCTGCTCTCCGTTGATGGTGTAGCCATTTCCAGGTCGTCATTATCCAATCCAGTCCTCCGCTGATAGAGCGGCCGGGTCTAAGCTCCCATCGTCCTCATATCCTGCTCTTCGCTGATGGTGTAGCCGGTTCCAGGTCATCATTATCCAGTCTTTCACTGATGGAGTGGTCGGGTCCAAGCTCCCGTCGTCCTCAGATCCTGCTCTCCATTGATGGTCTATCCAGTTCTAGGTCGTCATTATCCAATCCAGTCTTCCGCTGATGGAGTGGCCGGGTCCAAGCTCCCGTCGTCCTCAGATCCTGCTCTCCGCTGATGGTGTAGCCGGTTCCAGGTCGTCATTATCTGATCTAGTCCTCCGCTGATGGAGTGGCTAGGTCCTAGTTGCTGCTATCCTACTTCTCCGTTGATGGTGTGGTAGGGTTCCAGTTAATGTTCTGCTTCTCCGTTGATGGCGAGTAGGGTCCAAAATGTTATTATTCGATCTTACCACTCCGTTGATGGTGAGGTTAGATCCAACTTTACTGATTTTCAAGTTCTCTTTATTAATGTTGTAGCTAAAAAACGAACCAAAGAAAAAAGAAGAAAAAATCAAAGAAAAAATGAAAAAAGAAGAAAAAAATCAAAGAAAAAAGAAGAAAAAATAAAAAAAATGAAAAAAAAATGAAAAATCAAAAGAAAATTTATCAACTTTCATCACCCAATCTAGTCTCTCCGCTGATGGAGTGGCTAGGTACAAGCTATCGTCGTCCTCTGGTCCTGCTCTCCGCTGATGGTGTAGCCAGTTCCAAGTCGTCATTATCCGATCTAGTCCTCCGCTGATGGAGTGGCTAGGTCCAAGCTGTAGTCATCCTCAGATCCTACTCTCCGCTGATGGTGTAGCCGGTTCCAGGTCGTCATTATCCGATCCAGTCCCTCCGCTGATAGGGTGGTTGAATCTATGTTACCAACGTTCTCCGATCTTACTTCTCCGTTGATGGAGTAGCGGGGTCCAACATCTATCTTTCGACCTGGTCTCTTCGTCGGTATTGTAGCCAGGTCATTTTTACTCTCGTATTACCATGATGAAAAATAAAAAAGAGATGAAAAATAAAAAAAAAGGAAAAAGGAAAAAATAAAAAATAAAAAAGAGAAAAATTCAAAAAAAGAGAAAAAAAGAAGAAAAATAAAAAAACAAAAAAGAGAAAAGAAGGAAAAAGTTGTCAGTTTTCTGATCATGCCTCTTCGTCAGAGTTGTAGCTGGATCAGACATCAGAACTTTCGTCCATCGATCCTGCCTCTTCGTTAGTGTTGCAGTTGGATCAAGTTTTGTAGACTCTGCCTCTTCGTCGGTGTTGCAGCTGGGTCAAGTTTTCTTATAAATCACATCGTCCTCAATAATGTAGTGAGTCACACTCATTTTGCTTCTCCAATAGACCACCCCCTATTTTGAAGATTTTACTTCCTCCAAGAGTGACAAAATAGATCCGCCAAGTCCAGAAAGAAGACATGCGCCGAAGAGAAAGAAGATCTGCTGAAGAAAGAAGACACACGTCAAAATGAGAGAAGTTCAGCTAGACCGGACAAAAATGAGCAAAGAGGGGCAGCTGTAATACCCATTTTTTTCCGGACCCTAAATTATATTCGAACCATTTACCTTATTCGAACAAAAAAATATAGCAAGGCATGTCAACCCATGCCCTACAAAGCATGCCTGGCCATGCCCTGCAGCCCCACGCATGGCCTGCCACACCCCATTCCCCATGCTAGCTTTCCCACACTCCACCTATTTCCCCATTTTCCCATGATCCATTTTAAAGGCAAGAACCAGACCAAAAATGGGGAGATTAGAGGGCAGACATCAAAAAAAAGAAAAGAAATTTAGAGGCTTTTCAACTGGAAAATAGAGAAAAAAGAGGGGAAAATCTGAAGAAAAAGGGAAAATTTGTAAAAAAAAATCGAAATCAATACAAGAAAGTTGAAGGTTTAAATATTTCTTATTTTCTTTTCGAAAAAATCTTTTTTTTCCTTGTTATTTCGAGTCAAAACAAAAAGGAAATATTCGGGTCTTACCTGCTCGGTCCGAAGTCACCACCGCCGCGCCGTTCTTCGCCGTGAGGCGTCGAAGCCGATGACCGGCTTTTACTCCCAAGAGCGGCCACCGTTTTGGTGGAGAAGAAGAAATGAAGGAGATGAGAGGATTATAGGAGATTAGGTTTTTTTGTTTTATTAAACGTGTTTTAAAAAATTACCCTATCTTTGTTTTAACTGGCCTCCCAAAAACGATGTAGTTTTAAGACTAAGGGACATATTTTTAGTTCAAAAAAGGGTATAATTACGCATCAGGTCCTTCATTTCTGTTATTGTTTTCGGTTCTGTGCAAGGGATAATCATGTGTTTGGTCCTTCTATTTTTAATGTGTGTTTAACATAGTCTCTTTTTTTGTTTTTTAGCTCTTGTTTTTCATTTTCTTTCAATTTAGTCCCTGCTGTTAATATTTAATTTCCAGTACACTATTTCTGCCTATTTACGTTTCAGCCCATATATTTTGCATCTGTTTTAATTTAGTCCATTAATATGTATCATTTATGCCATGTAATTTAATATTGTTACATTTTAGCCCTTAATTTTTATATTCATGTTGTTTTATGTATATTAGTGTAAACCATGCATATTATTATTATTATTATTATTATTATTATTATTATTATTATTATTATTATTATTATTATTATGTGTGTAATATGCTATTATTATACAAAGTTATTTTTATTATATATTGATATCACGATATATGTACACATGTTTTATATTCATTGTTCATATTTTACATATAATATTTTATCTCTTTTATACTTTAATATATATATATAAGATTTTATGTATATTTATATTGTTGTTTGTACATATTGTTATATTGTTGTATTAATTAATATTATATGTATATTATCATGTATGCAAATGTGTTTAATATGCATGTTTTAGAGTAGTATTTTATTTATGTTAGATTCATTTTTATTTATGTGTTAGATTAATATTTTTATTGCATTGTATTTATTTATGTCTGCCATGTTTATTTTAAGTTGCATTTCGGATATATATTTTGTCAATGCGGTGCCCTTTTATCCGAGCGTAAACGGGGTCAGCATCAGGCGTAGTGATGGTGGTTGGGCGTTTACCTTCAGATAACGGGGCCTTTAAAATCTACTCGCATTTATAACCAAATTTTAAATTAATCGCCACTTTAATCCAGAAAAGTCATATTAATAAAGTGGTAATTATTAAAGTACCAATTTTGGGCGGTGTGAGGGTGCTAATCCTTCCCCATCCGTAACCGACTCCCGAACTGATCAATTTTAAATCTCTGGTTTTTACGGTGTCCGGTCCACCTTGAGTGGCCGGTGGTGACTCCATTTTTAAATAAAACATGGTTTCTTCTAAAATCCCACGGAATACATTATTTTCAAAATAAAATAAAAAACCACCTTTTTTTAGCGAGGGGGACATCGCTACATATGGTAGCACCACTGCTTTATCTTACCTTGATATCATATTATCTAGCATGCTCTTAATCATTATTCACCTAAAGCATAGTCGTGTGGTTGTGTATCTACTGAGCTTTGTTAGCTCAGCATTCGAAATCATTGTTTCCGTTCGCAGGTAAGTAGGTCGTTCACATGTCACGGAGCACCATTGAAACAAAGAATTCAGCATTGGTTATTGTGATAGAGTACATGTACTTAGATATAAAAGGCTAAGTATTCACGAGACCTTATGTATTTGTAACTCTATTTGAATTAAACTTGTATCGGTCAAATACTTTAATGTTGGTTTATTTGGACTCCTTTTGAATGTTTTAAATGTTTTGAATACTTTTGAACTTACTTATTGATATGTCATGGGTTGGATTTGATGATTTGTGAATTATTGAGCTTACAAATGAAAAATTTTATGGGAGTGGTTTGGGCTTGTGGCCCAAATGTAGCATCCGGGTTTAGATTGTTACAAAAACTAAAAGTTTAATGGTAACATTGAAGCAATTAAAAGTTTGATTACCAAATTGAATAATTTAACAAAGTTTAGTGATCATTTATAAACTTTACCCAAAAATTAATTAAACCCATGAATTTTTTTGTACTCAATTAGATCGTTGTACTAAGAAATTAAATCAATTAAGCCCTTAAAACAATAAATTAAATAAATTAAGTCATTTGATCAATTTTGACCATTAAATTAATTAGGACAATTTTGTTTTTACGAAAATTGAAACAAGAAAGAAAAAAATGTGACTTACAAAAGTTGTTGAATTTTTTAATAAATAATTTTAAAACACAAAAGAAACATTTAATGGGACAGAGAGTGATAAAAATAATCATATAACTATAATAAAATAGAGGAATACATGTACATAATAATTATAATTATAGTAATAATAAAATATATTAACTATAGAGAATAATAGTAGTATTTTATAATAATAATAATAATAAAATATATAATAAAAAAGCATATCAATATCCAAATATTCGAATTGGACAACCTGATTAACGGATCAATTTTTTTTGCAAAACCTAATTGAAATACTGGAAACACAATTATTCACTTTGGACCATTAAATGATAATAATAAATGGCTAAAATTATTTCCTTATCTTTTTTCCAAGTGAATCTTCACATTTTCTATTATTAATCTCATCCATCCATTTACCTTCATCCAACGGTCTAAAAAGTATAAAAAACTACCAAGTTTTACATAGTGAAGGGGATCCTACATATATATATATAGGGTTAGGATTATTTAGTTTTACACTAATCCATGACCATTGGATGAATATAATGAATGAATGAGAATAAAAGTTGAAAACAAACTTTTAAGGAGAAAAAAAAAAGGAGTGTTTAATCTCATCCATCCATTATATTCATCAAATGGCCATAGATTAGTGTAAAATTGAATGAGTTTTACATCCTATCCCATATATATATATATATATATATATATATATATATATATATATATATATATATATGACCATGTCTAAGAACTTGTGCATTAGGTGAATAATCCAAAACTTCATTGAAAACATATCTTTAGAGAAACAAGAGAAACATGTATCTATCTCTGTCAAGACGATACCATCCTGTGTTACATGATAAAATCTGGTTACAGAATTCATTGTACTTGCTGACCTCCATTCTATGCAGAAAATTAAACGAAAACAATCACTCTTGTTATGGCAATGAGAAATGTCACATCTATTTGAAGTTCATTTACAAGTAGGTTAATGGTCTATTATAGTAGAAAACTATGAGTAAATCTTCCTTGTTCGCATGCATGGAGCCATAGAAAATTATGAAAATAGTCAATCTTCTTCCTTGGTCACATGCATAGAGATAGAGTCACCACCCAGCATTGCGGACCAAACATGCAACCAATACACAAAAAATGTTTTGCATAAAATATGGGACAAAAGCAACACGATAAAGTGCCCAAAAGCACATGAAATAGTTAAGTCAACATAAGAGAGAAAAATCAAACATATACCATGAATTGCTCACTGATTAACAAATAGAGAAATATGGTACAGATATACAACCTTTGGACGCATCAGTTGTAAGAGCTGTCAGAGAACACCAATAACATTGGACTATCAGATCCAAAACTTGTACACTACTACATTCAACAACGCAAACAAAATCATAAGAATACCTTCAAATCAACAGCAACGTGCCAAACAAGCCATCCAAAAGCATAACATCTGAAATTTAAGATAAAGTGTCAGATACCTGTAGTTAAAAAGAAGATTTAAGTGAAATACAACTCGTCTCACCTAAATCAAGAGATATCGTACAAATTGGTCAGACTATATGTCCACCAGGTCATCAGGAGATTGTTAATTCAAGTGGCAGCATTGCAAAAATGACATTAGCGAATTGAAGCACGACATTTATGTCTCAACTACGAGTAGAAATTCCTTAAACAAGTGTATTGATGACTTTTATAAGGTAGCATGCTGTCGAGTATAAAATTCTGTGAAATCTAACCGAAAGAGAAGGAATTTCAAATCTATATGTTGCTGAACAGGCAACAGAGCTAAGAATCACTCAAGCAATGATTTATACTCTGTAGCTAGTGCATCTAGATCTTGTCCCATATTTTGAAGGAATTCACTACCACGTTGTGTTAGAGCTTTCCTGCCTTCACTGATCCAAGACCCTGGCTCTGAAGACTTATCCTTGGTTTGCCTTGGTTTGTTTTTGTCTCGAGAGTTTGAAGAGGATTCCACAGTTCTACACAACGTAAAAAGCATGTGTGAGGGAACATCTTAACAGAAAACAGCACTTAAGATCACTAAATACGTGCAAATAACATGATATCAGCATACCTTGCTTGTAACTCATTAATTCCTTCATATAACCGATCTGCATGGCTTCTAAATTGCAGTACAAGGTCTAAAAGGACAAACAGTGACTTGTAAAGGGTTTGGGATCTTTCACCTAGGAGTGATTTTTCTACAATTGAGTGGAGGCACTTCTCATGTGCTGCAAGTAGATCATCAAGATCTTTGTCTACTTCCATTTCATTGGAAAAATTGGACCACGACACCTCCAAATCTTCAAACATGATATAATATTGCAAGTTTGTGACAAAATGATTCATCTCATCCCAAAGAACCTGGCATCGCCTCAGTGTTGAAAGCAATTGCATTTTTACAGCACGTTGCAGCTTTGTGTATACATGTGAAGTAATACAATTGGGTTTCATTGTCTTCCAAGCACCAATGAGTGCATGCTCCACCCGTCTAAGCTTCCACAGAAAATTAAAAATTCGTAAATACCTCGTCATGACAGATTCAGTAAACACTGTATCTAGTGGAACCCTAGCATCATATTCCAATGAGAATACATCCCATCCATGGTCACCAGTGCCATGTGACATCATCTTAACCCTCAACCGATCTAGTATGTCAGGATCATCATACTGCGCGTTAGATGACCGAATAGCACTTTCCAGTAATCCAGATAACTTGAAGGAACTAATAGTATTAGCAGGCTCGGAAAACTCTGGTCCAACAATATCCATCAGGTACTGAACAAAATCACCCTGCCCAAGCAGCAGATAGCGCTTGATTGCGAGACAGTGTTCTTTAAACTTGTACCTCTTGCATATAACATCCAACAAATGCTTATCAATTCTCTTAGCTGCTTCCATGACTAGAGATTCGAGTGCATCAGTTTCTCATATCCAAGACCCCCTCTTCTTGTTGTCACTCCAGCCGCAGCTACAGCTTCTGTTGCGGCGTCAGCCCAACCACGATCATCACAACAGACACGAAGAAAATTAATAGACTTCCCAGTCCTCAGAATACGTTGAGCAATAGACTGTGAAATGAACAAAGGCAACTCCAAAGGGTTTCTGCTTTTACTGGTTGTCCCACAATAAAGAACTCAGCAAAAAGATCCTCCAATTCCCCTTCCAAAACCCAACTCCTCACCATTTCAAAAAGCGGAGAGCAAACCCTCCTAAGCAATCGCCTCATAAAGTCATGGACTAGAGGATCATCATGCTGTGCATGCAGATGAATAGCACCAGCCATAGCCCCACCCCTCAAAGCTTTACACTTATCAACCAAAACTGCCATTAATCTCATTTTCACCATTGGCTCAGCAAACCAAACTGACAATCTCCTCAAGGACAAATAATTACATGAACCTGCATTCTCCAAAACCAATGGAATCGGATTCATTGATTGAGCCTTCAGCACAGCCAATAACTTATAATACTACGATAACTCATCCTGCAAAGCAGCACAAAATGCCTGTCCCACAGTCCCCACATCTTCAGCAGGAAAACTATCCATACTCTCAGAAATATACCCTTTAACTTTCCTAAATAACCACCCTAGTTCACAAAGCTTCCTAATAATAGTTCGAGTAGCTCTAGGTACCTTAACTAAATCCGATAAAGCATAACCATCCAAATTACTATCAAATTTCACATACTTCCCATCAATCCCTTGACAAGCATACAACACATCTCTAACCAAAACCTCTTCCGTCACCTCATTCTCATCCTTAACCAAATTCCTAAACTCCCTAAAGGAAAATTCCCGTAGATTTTCGGGGTCTTTCGAAACCAACAAAACCCCATTTTTCCAAGCATTATCTCTATTCTCTTTACCATTCAAAACCCTTGAATCAATCCCCGTTTCATCATCAACTAAACCTAAATTAGGCAAGAAAACCGATGAATCTATCCCATTGATAGCATTTTTTCGATCCGCGCATATGATTTTAAGCAAATAAAGAACGGCCCATTTGTTATTAACGCTGCCCGGACCATTTTTGGAAGCGAACTTGGTATAGAGATCAGCGAAACTAAGGGCATCAGAGGAGTTACCTTGAGTGGCGAGACGGCGCTTGATGGATTCGGCAACGGCGTCGGCATCAGTGGAAACGGAAGGGGTTAAACGGCTGGATAGAATGCGGAAAGCGTAGCGAAGAGATTGGGAGAAATTAGGAGTGTTTGGGGTTGTGTTTTGTTGACAGAGTAAGCGCGAACTACCTCAATTACTAGATTTGTGACTTTTGCGTTGATCTTCTTCTTCCATCTCTGAAACACAAATGGGGAATATCTTTTATTCTCTTTTAAGTACGAGATTCTGGGAAAGGTAAAATTGGTTTTAAGGGTTTTTATTTAATTGGGTAAAATACGCCGGTTGTCACCGGGATTTAAATATCGGTCCGGTAACGTTTTCAGTCTCGTCGCGATTATTGCATTTTCGAATATAACGGAAGCTATTACGATCATTGCAGGTATTACGGTCGTGATTTTTAAAATTTTGCACAATTTATTGTAAAACATACTAATTGTAATTATAATTATAAAAAGTTCAATGTCACTCCACGTAAGGGATCAATTTGAATACGCTTTAAAGTATTGAGGCCAAACTGAGAACTTTAAAAAGTTCAATGTCACTCCACGTAATTAACCCATTTTTTCCAGAATTTTTAAACCGCGAGTTTCTTCTTCTTCCTTCCTCTGGCATCCATGTTCTTCTTCTTCTTCCTCCTCCTCCGGCAAGAACGCAATTGCGCAGAACTCGGGGATTGCGTCCCGTTATAGCCGCTACAAATGCTATCGCGCAAAATCGTGTCCGCGACAGGACGCTATCGGCGTGAATCCGATACCCACCGTGAAATTCTCCAAAAGCGATTTCGGAGGGTGGCGCGACTGCTATTTCGCGGCCGCAATCGCGTTAGCGGTCCGCGATTTGAATCCCTACCTGTCACTATAATCTTATGAACAAATAGATTACACTTTTTCTAAAAAGTAACTATTCAAATACTCAATTATATATTTAAGAATAAATATATCATATAATTAAAATTTTATATATTTAAATCAACAAGTGTTGCATTGCACTCTCAAAGAGAGGACATGAGTTTTAACTTTAAAGACGACATTGTTGAGAGAGGCAATCTTGCACCCCAAATATGAACCGTAAGATGGACATATATATAACCAAAAAAAATTTATGACACATAGGTAATTTTTTTTATTAAAATTGAAGCACCTTGGTATAACAATAATTTTAGTCCTACAACGTATGCGTTCTATTAATTTAGTTTTAATTTGAAACAATTCAATAAATTTAACTATTCATATTTAAAAATTTTGACATTGCACCATCCTTATACCCTTTGACCGCTTACCACACTTCATGTTATTGTCTATCAGTCTAATAATCAATAGATATGATAACTTGACAAACCAAGTCACTTCACTATTGGACAGTTGGCAAACTAATGGAATAGACTTATTATGACCTTAATGGATCATGTTCGTAAACACAATCACTTCACTAATAATTTTTTTAAATATGAAGGATTAAGTGTATTAAATTATTTTAAACACAAAATTAATAGAATGCATAAGTTTCGAGGAAGAATTGTCATTATACCAAATTAATAGAATGCTAGTAAGCACATTCACTTCACTAATGGACTAAAATTGTTATTATACCAAGAATTCTTTTTCAATTTTAATGACATGTGACTTGTTTGTCAAAAAATTTTAATTAAGCAACATATTTGTTCCTAAACCTACAATTGAGTGACTGAATTGTTACTTAAGAAGAATGGCATGCTTGTTACTAGACATATAACTAAATATTTACTTTTGTTCAATGAATTTAAAAAGTAACACTTGGTCATATATATTATTGTTTTATAACGTTTTGGTCATTTATGTTATCATTAATAATGTTTTGGTCATTGAGACGTTAAATGTTGTTAGGTTGATGACGTGGCACTGAAGAAGGGAGACATTAATTGTTATTATACGTTAAATGTTTTGGACAACGATCACCTGCCCACACAGCACACGAGCACTCGTTCAAAGGACAAGTTGATGCTTGTCGATTCCATCCTCAATAACATGAAGATCTTTGTGGGTAAGTTGATAGCCAAAGAAATATTTGCAGCTGCTAAAGCTAAGAAGGGATGTTTGAAATTCCATAATCTTATTACCCAACTGTACCTGAGAAAAAATGTACCCACATTGAAGGGGGAAACATTGATTGTAAAAGGTATTCTTGAAAATGCCTGCATTCTGCAACAAAAGAAGGAAACCGAGACAAAAAAAATGTGCCTGGAACACCTGTCACTACTAGAGGAATGGATAAGGACCAAGTTGGAACATTTGCTGCACCTGTACAGGAATACCCTCAAGATGTGGGGGCAATTCTGGAAGCTCTAGTCAGAATTGAAGCAACATTAGAAGAGCAAAGGGTTAGTAAATCGAGCCTCTTGAATCACATGGAAGAACTCGAAAAACGTGTAGTTGAGGCATGAAGTGTATATCTAACCTATTGGGAGCATGCTAAACTACAGAATGAAGCCATTCAAGATGCTTTCAAAGAAAACTTTACTAAAGGATATCCTTCATTCCTGCAATTTCCCATACATCTGATTGATCCCTATGCTTTTGAACAAAATGTTGCAGGTTTTTCACTAGATGTGTCTTGTAGTAAATCTGCAGAGGACGGTGCACACAATTTAATGTTCCTGATGGTCAAGGGGATAATGTGGCCACATCACCAACCTTTGCAGATGTGAGCATAAAAGAGCAATAGAAAGAAAAAGAAGAGAGACAAGATTCTGAAGAGGCAATCCCCAATCTGAGGGCCACAATACCAACGAATGAAGAGAAAAAGAAAAAGAGAAAGAATGAAGATGAAGAAGGGAAAGAGTTCCCTTATCAATATTTTATCCAGTGCCCACTCCGGGACCCGAGCTTTAGTGAGACCACCAATGTAGGGGCAACAAAATTACAAACACCCCTAGCACCTGATGAAAATATTGTTGGGCATGATGCTGCAGTAAGAGTTTATTGAGATCATCATGGCAGTAGCAACAGAAGCATTAGTAGCAGCAGCAGCGATGCAGGCATTGTATACATACAATTTCATGAAGGAGTCTGATGTGGTTGCCTCCATCAAGGAAATGATAGACGAATCGATGAGCCTGACTACTAAAGGCTAGAAAGGAGTTTCAAGGCAAAAAAACTATGGTTTTAAATGAACCGGCTGTGGCCACAAGCCCAACCACAATGGAGAAAATTCCAGTCGCCCCAGCGGTTGCTGATGGACAACAAGTTACACATCCTACCCCCACATCGAAGCCAACTTTAACTACTGTCGAGGAGGAACTCCTACAGGGAAATGTTCCCACATCAATAGCGTCAACCAAATATGCCTCTTCTCGATGCAAGAAAAGAAAGCACTCAAAGGAGAAGAAGAAAGATAAGTCCTCCAAGATGGAGAAAAAAAGAAGAGGGCACATTCTACGATGCCCTAGTTTCACCAAGAGGAGATTTCTTCCCCCTGTTTAATTTCAGCAATTTACATGTATATTTTTGTTGTCGCATTGAGGACAGTACAACCCTTAAGTGTGTGTAGGGGGAGGGGGTTATGTCCTAGGACGTTTATTGTGTGTACCCGCCTTTATCCTTTTAATTTCAATAAAATGTGAAATTTTTTCAAATGTTGAATGAATGTCCCAACATTATAGATGAATGAATGAATGTTTTGTGTGAATGAATGTGATTCTGATGATGTTTGATGAAAGCATAATCTAATGCTTTGAGTTATTATTGTTCTTATGCTTAGCAAAATTTGTATTGAAATAAATTCTAAGTATGGTTGTTTGAACAAGGTGAAAGAACAAATAGAGAACTTAGCTTCTAGTCTTGAGAATAGTGTAATTGATGTGGGAACAATTCTTGTCATAGAATACTCGCTTTGTGGACACATTGAGAACTGAAAACATGTGGTAATACCAATGCATGCCAAGGTAATTTTGGCACAATGCTCCAACGAAAAAAAAGGCGGTAATACCAAATAAAAAATAAAACGAGCAATGAAGAGACGTCTAATGTGCCCACATGAGTGCCAATATGGAGTCAGATTGTGGTAAAGCCAATTGTTCTTCAATGATGACTTTTCTTCTATCATGTGCCCACAATTCACAGGCTTGAGTATGTGCATAATTGTAAAGCAAACAAGATACATCCCACTGAAAATGATATATTCTCTTGTGATTAGAAGTTGTTTGTTACACTTGATTAATCTTTCATACTTAGCATGATTTCCATAACCAAGCATAGGTTTAATATCTCTTATGAGACTAATGAATGATTTATGTTGCTAATGGAGTATTCAATTTTTTGTAGCACTTAGTAAAAATCTATTTTGACGAATATTACATGCTGGAGCATTACTGGATACTTTGATTAATTTTGGTAGAATTGTTTAGTTTGTTTTGCTTGGGGACAAGCAAAAGCTTAAGTGTGGGGTATGATAACTCTCCAAAATGAGTTATTTTCAGCATATTTTCACCTTGATTTTAGCATTTTTCTATGTCGTTACATGCTTTTCCTTAGTTATATTCTTATATTTTATGTTTTTCTTATTTCTAGTCGTAATAAAGTGAAACTAGTGTTTTTTAGTTTATTTTATGCCTTATTGTGTCCTCACATTTCCTATGTGATTCTAGTGCTTTAATGTTGTAAAATGTAAGGGCATGGGTAGTTCTAACGAACGGCACTTAAATGAAGGCTAATTAAAGTCTGACTGGTTCAACAGGTAATAAGTTTGTACATAATTTATAACGACGTTTGTATATAATTTCTTACAAAATTGTAAGAAAAACGGTATATACATAAAATGTTGCAACGTAAGGATTTGTGTATATACATAGTTTCCTACGCATAAACATAATTTACTACAATTAATGTAAGAATTTGTGTACATACATAATTTTCTACGAGAAAACATAACTTCGCACAAAAAATGTAAAGATTTGTGTTGATAAACAAATTACTACAACGTATACAGAAATCCTTACAAATATTGTAATAAAGACGGTATATAACGAATTTCTTACAATCAACAAGGCTAAAAGGGGCTCAACATAGTGTAAGGATTTGTGTACATACATAATATCCTACGAGAAAACATAACTTAGCACAAAATATGTAAGGATTTGTGTTGATACACAAATTACTACAAGGTATACAGAAATCCTTACAAATTTTTTAAGAAAGACGGTATATACCGAATTTCTTACAAGATATCACCAAGGCCAAAAGGGGCTCAACATAGTGTAAGGATTTGTGTACAAACATAATTTCCTACGAGAAAACATAACTTAACACAAAAAATGTAAGGATTTGTGTTGATACACAAATTACTTACAAGACATAACTAAGGCCAAAAGGGGCTCAACATAATTAAGGATTTGTTTACATGCATAATTTCCTACGAGAAAACACAACTTAGCACAAAAAATGTAAGGATTTGTGTTGATACACAAATCCTTACAAATATTGTAAGAAAGACGGTATATACCGAATTTCTTACAATATATCACCAAGGCCAAAATGGGCTCAACAGAGTGTAAGGATTTGTGTACATACATAATTTCCTACGAGAAAAAATAACTTAGCACAAAAAATGTAAGGATTTGTGTTGATACACAAATTACTACAAGGTATACACAAATCCTTACAAATATTATAAGAAAGACGGTATATACCAAATTTCTTACAATATATCACCAAGGCCAAAAGGGGCTCAACATAGTGTAAGGATTTGTGTACATACATAATTTCCTACGAGAAAACATAACTTAGCACAAAAAATGTAAGGATTTGTGTTGATACACAAATTACTACAAGGTATATAGAAATCCTTACAAATTTTGTAATAAAGATGGTATATACCGAATTTCTTACAATATATCATCAAGGCCAAAAGGGGCTCAACATAGTGTAAGGATTTGTGTTCATGCATAATTTCCTGCGAGAAAACATAACCTAGAACAAAAAAATGTAAAGATTTGTGTTGATACATAAATTACTACAAGGTATACGCAAATCCTTACAAATATTGCAAGAAAGACGATATATATCGAATTTCTTACAAGATATCACCAAGGCCAAAAGGGGCTCAACATAGTGTAAGGATTTGTGTACAAACATAATTTCCTACGAGAAAACATAACTTAGCACAAACAATGTAAGGATTTGTGTTGATACACAAATTACTACAAGGTATACAGAAATCCTTACAAATTTTGTAAGAAAAACGGTATATGCCAAATTTTTTATAAGATATCTCCTAGGCTAAAAGGGGCTCAACATAGTGTAAGGATTTGTGTACAAACATAATTTCCTACGAGAAAACATAACTTAGCACAAAAAATGTAAGGATTTGTGTTGATACACAAATTACCACAAGGTATACAGAAATCCTTACAAATATTGTAAGAAAAACGGTATATACCGAATTTCTTACAATATATCACCAAGGCCAAAAGGGGCTCAACATAGTGTAAGGATTTGTGTACATACATAATTTCCTATGAGAAAACACAACTTAGCACAAAAAATGTAAGGATTTGTGTTGGTACACAAATTACTACAAGGTATATAGAAATCCTTACAAATTTTGTAATAAAGACGGTATATACCGAATTTCTTGCACGATGTCATCAAGGCCAAAAGGGGCTCAACATAGTGTAAGGATTTGTGTGCATACATAATTTCTTTCGAGAAAACATAACTTAGCACAAAAAATGTAAGGATTTGTGTTGATACACAAATTACTACAAGGTATACACAAATCCTTACAAATATTGTAAGAAAATCGGTATATACTGAATTTCTTACAAGATATCACTAAGGCTAAAAAGGGTTCAACATAGTGTAATGATTTGTGTACAAACATAATTTCTATGAAAAAACATAACTTAGCACGAAAAATGTAAGAATTTGCGTTGATAAACAAATTACTACAAGGTATATAGAAATTCTTACAAATTTTGTAAGAAAGACGATATATACCAAATTTCTTACAAGATATCACCAAGTCCAAAAGGGGCTCAACATAGTGTAAGGATTTGTGTACATACATAATTTCCTACGAGAAAACATAACTTAGCACAATAAATGTAAGGATTTGTGTTGATACACAAATTACTACAAGCTATACACAAATCCTTACAAATTTTGTAAGAAAGACGACATATGCCAAATTTCTTGCAAGATATCCCCTAGGCTAAAAAGGGCTCAACATAGTGTAAGGATTTGTGTACAAACATAATTTCCTACGAGAAAACATAACTTAGCACAAAAAATGTAAGGATTTGTGTTGATACACAAATTACCATAAGGTATACAGAGATCCTTACAAATATTGTAAGAAAAACGGTATATACCGAATTTCTTACAATATATCACCAAGGCCAAAAGGGGCTCAACATAGTGTAAGGATTTGTGTTGGTACACAAATTACTACAAGGTATACAGAAATCCTTACATTCCCTAACGTTTTAAGCTAGATGCACAAACATATATAGAATTTTACATATTGTGTAACATTAGTAAAGATTGTTGAATATATCTAAGTTTACGCTTATTACCAACTTCTTAATAGCAGACACTCTTGCAGCATTGCCTCGAGTTATGGGCAAGCTGTCTAGTATCTTGCATTCCCCACGATCAATATCCAACACACAAGTATACCATTGACATCCATTGTCATTAATAGGGATAAAGATCTACATAAAATATTTCACTACTAAACGATACCCATGTAATATACCTATGTAATAAATTGGAAATGGTTTGTAAAAAATTTCTGTTTCTTCATACCACTTTCCAGTCAGTAATTTTACCGAATAGTTTGAAATTGAAACGCCAATAATTAGCAATCTGCGCACCATCCAGTAGCCCTCGTACAAGCTGATCCTATAAGACAATCATTATTATTCAGCATGTTTCGAAAACCGCACATGTTTATTCTTAATATACACTAATTTTTTTTTCAATATTTAACATACACTCAATGCGCAAGGTAGATACCCTATCCTTGCTTGACATTCCGTCCTACTGTCTTCATCAATAATCGCCCACCCAACAGCATCAATAACCTAAATTTTACACAAAACTTATATCATCTATCATAGTACATTTCATTAATAATGAATTTATTGCTTACGAGAACATGTACACTCTATTAACCATTTAACCGACCCAACTTCCTGGTCGTAATGTATCAGCATCACTGACAGTCATATACATGTGGCCAAAATCTAGGAGGATTTCGCTGCACACATACAATAATTTTAAACTTATATTGAACCGAACTACATTGTAGCAACATTATAGATTGCTTACCCTTCGGGCAAAGGCGTATTCCATATATAGTCACATGTGCCTTTGGCTGCAGCCCCTACTCCATCGGGTATTTCAACATACATCAATACCTGCAATGCTTAAACCTTTGATGTGAAATATTAAATAACATTAAAGAATTACAATATTTAATCACTTTTTAAGTATTACACCTTCTACCAATTTATATATAATGTCAAACATATGTAATTAAAGAACCCATATGAAGACATATTACAAAAATGATTTACGTTCTAAACGAACGTCAACAAGATCATCCATCCATATCATGTACTAATCAATTGGCTAAGGGCATTCAAAGTAAATCATTGAGTTAACATTACAACCAATCAAGTTTTTTCTAAACCATACTTAAATCAAAAAAAGCTCCACATGACACTTATTTGAAATGGTGACTTATTTCATGTTCCGAGTTCTCATTCTTACTTGAATCCCTTTGCCACTAACCTTTGATAGTGCAACCACTGTTGGCTTAGCCTACAAGTTAACATCAACTTTGTCAACAACAAAAATCTCGTACATTAAATTAAAGAAACGTTGATCAAAATAAAAAGTTATACTCATTATACCTTTTTCTTTATTTCGCCGACAACGGTGTCTTCCTTCAACAAGGTGACATCGTCTATCAACGCTTTAGCGTCACTATTAAGTCCATCTTTCGGGTTGGACTCTTCGACTTCTGCTTTCTCCACCCTTGTTTTCTCTTCCTCAAGGCCAATGCCAAACTTTGCATCATTATACGCAAAGCCTTCTTCATGTACATCATATTTGCGCCCAAACCCGCATCCTGCTCAAGAACGTTCTTAGATTCCTCCTTTAGTGTCTCCAAACTCTCTTCAATTTTTTTCTCATTTTCGACACGAGCTTCGATACTCTTTTTTATTTCACCCAAGTCTAAAATAACCTTCTGTAATATCTCCATAATAACATCATTACTGTCAGTCATCCTTCCACCTTCTTTGCCTTCATAGCTTTCATCATCAGACCCAAGTACTTGCAGACATCATCATTAATTCATTTCATGTCATTACAACCCCTATAGAATACAAAATTTATTAACCTACTTACTTTCAGTTTTTTGGCATGTCGTTCTCCCTTTAGGCAGGTTACAATATTGCCTACATCCTTTTTCCCCCACGCATGAATGCGAGCATGACCGTCAGCGGAAGCATAGCCTCTGCTCGGAATTCCACTCCAATAATCAAATAATTTAACCTACATTTTATATTAATCAGAACATTATAATAAAAATAAAACGTGTGTGAAATAAAGTACTACGTTGGAACGAGACATAGTTTTAAAAATATATTACCTCAAGGATAGCAATACATCCGGTCATGTAAGCCAACCCAACACGAGCCTTACATTTGGCTACTCCATCAAGTAACCTCTCGTACGCATATTTACACCAATTCAATTTTCCACTCAATCCAGCTGAGCACAATAACTTGAAATGTTCTATGGAAGGCACAAAGTTGACATGTGGAGATAAGAATACACCAACAACATACAACAGTACACGTGCTTTCAACTCATCCCCCTTAAAAACACCACTTACTATCTCCCCCTCAAGTTGTTGATATGTAGCCTTCGTACTGATTCTGTGCTTCATCGCTAGTTCTTTTCCATTAATTTTTCTCGTGGCCTGTTCAACATCCAGACCTTCGTTCTTCAGACCTAGAATAGCTTCTACATCTTCTACCAGTAAAGGCATTTTGTGTCCACTAAATTCAATTGTCGAGCTTTCCACATCAAACTTCTCCACTAACTCGCGACATAAGTCGCGATGAATTGCTCGCGATTTCATTCCAAATAAAGGGCTAAACCTTAATTCTTTAGCAACACTGTCAATCTTCAGCTTCTGCATCTCTTTAAACATATTTGACAACTTCTTCATGCTACATCTCGATGATATCTCCTACAACATTTAATACAACAATAATTACAATAATGTTACGCTTAAATATATTATGTTACAACATGTTTGCACCCATAACACTTTCTCTAACAAGAAATATACACTTCCACTTACCTTTTTAACTTATTTCTTCTCCACTATTTTCTTCACCTTGCCTTTTGATATCCATTCCGATTGAGACTGTTTTCTGCTCCTCGTACATATCAATATAAGGCTTCTTTTCTATATTAGTCATTTGACCCCATCTCAAACCAAGTGCTTTTCTCGCCTGTATTACATCCACAATTATTAAAATTTTATAATATGTACACTTTACAAACTAATACACAACACACAATCGTATTCTCTTTTTCTCACTTACACTATTGTTCATTTTCTTTTTACCACCCTTTAGTCATTTACGTTCACTTATACTGTAAAAACATCATTCCAGAGTTAGCCTAAGCAATACATATCGCTAACCAACTAACAATTTCAACAATGCTATATACATTCAACTTTAACTTACTAGAAATGGAGATATGGTGTCAATTTTTTAGGTGCCTTATGCACCGCTACTGTGTCGGTCTCGCTACGATGCTCTATTGTAAACAGCTTCAATCTGAAATGAAAGGAATAAATGATGACAAAAGATAATTAGTACATTTACTAAAATTCCATTCTTAACATGGATCATTTGAACAAAAGCTTACCTATACTGGAAACTAAAAATTTCATGTGATTATTACATCATTCCTTCTATTACTAAGGTTATTATAATTACATAAACCAATTTAACCTACAATCTCACTATCATACTCTAGGATACAATCTCATGATCAAATTTCTAATTAACCTTTAAATTAGTCACCTGATTAATTTATAAGATTATATATATATATATATGAGATAAGCTTATTACAACCATTCAAGCAGAAGAAAAAGAATCATATACCTATTTCCTAAAGTTTTTGCGCACCACGACATCTTAACCACAAACAAATCCATTCACAAACATAGAAGCATAACGATCACAGCTTGTTATAGATAGAATTCTACTTATACACTTGCGTAGCTAGATGTCTAGACGAAGACTCTTTTCAACAATTCCTAGGATCATGGTAATTAATTTCTCGTATATCTATAATCGAACCAGCATAGGTTTAGCACTAACAACTTAGCAATTTTCCTTACCATCAAACTATTCATGAGCAAGTCACACATTCAAACGTACAAAGTAATCACACTATACTTCAAAAACTGCCCACCATTCCAAAGTTCCAATTAATCTCCTTATAACTACTTCTAATATCATGGCAAACATAACCTAACACATTTAGGATCGAGAACTAAACAAGGATTAACCAAATTAAGCAAAACAACTTAATATGTCAATGAACTACACATAATCAACCTTACTTTCAAGCATATCAAGAATTCAACCAATTTCTTCAAGGACAAGCAAACATTCGAAGCATGGGATTAGGGATAAATATACAATCATGATTAAATTTGCTAACAATCATTAAATTTCAATTACCCTCCATCATCCACTTAATTAATCATAGACGCAAGGGCATCATAATGGACATTAAGGTATTCATTCTTTTACCACTAAAAATCACCATTTATGCATAGGATATTCATTTCTATGTTTCTTGCACATGACCGAAATGTTCACTAACATTCATGTATTCATTTGTACATCAAACAACCCCAAACAGTTCTTACTTAAAAATACCACACAAAATCCTTTTCTCAAGCTTGTAAGACAATCTAATCTAGATGCAAAATAGTTTCCAACTAGATTTGTAAAATAGTGTATTTTCCAGTTGTAAATCAACCTTTCAATTAAGCTTATAATGCATCCCTTTTAATCTATAAATTCAGTCCCCAAATTAGGTTTATAAAGTAATTCATTTTAGTTATGAAAACAACCCTGAAGTTTTATAAAACAGTCCTTAATTTAATGTACAAAATAGCCCTGTTGTATTGTAAAATAGCTCATGATTTTTCCAGATTATAAAGTAGTTCATTAGAAACATTAAAACAGTCTTTATGAACCCCTTAACAACCCCTAAACTTTCAAAACAGCCCCTCCCCTATTTTTACCAGTTCAAAACAATTCCCAGCAATTTTTCCATGTATAAAAACAATCCTAATTTATATATTAACCATCCCACACCTTGCATTCTCGAGTCAATCATTTTTAAAACACTAAAACAATCCCTAACATGAAAATCTCGGTTCACGGCACCTAAATTCATTACTATCAAGCAAGGTGGCTAATTTTAATGTGCAAACACGAATGTAATAAAGCGGGCATAAATCATTACTAGTGTTTACACCAAGGAACACAAAATTTCACAAACCAAGCCGTGTCTTTCTCCTTGATCTGAAAAATTAAAAAAATGATATGAAAAAAGACAAGATCTCCAATTGATGAATCATATTGAACACAAAATCAACTGGGAAACAACCTAGACTATTTTCTCCAATGGAATCAATTTAAACAAATTAGAAATAATCACACCATTATTAAATTTGGGGGAAAACATACCAAACTGACATGATTCAAGTAAAAGAAATTAGAGAACCCTAAAAAGTTTGTAAAAACAATTAAAACTGTGAGATTGGAGGTGGGTAAAGGGATTGGATTACCATGTCGGAGAAGGTGTTGGGAGTTAGGGTATAACTTTCGCTTTTGTCTGAACTGATACTGAAATCAAGAAGAGGAGGGGAGGATGGCAGCGAAACGATGGCCGTTTTTCATAACTGACGAATGTAATTTTCCGGCGAGCTTTTTTTTAAAACTTCGAATAGAATCGAAAAGGAAATTGTAGAGATGGATATATCTGTTATATGTTTCAAATTTAGGACTTTTTTCACTTCTCAGTTCAACGGTTCATCCATGGACCAAAATAAACTATGACACAAAACCCTAAAACCATATCAGATTTGGGACTTTTCTCACTTCTCAGTTCAATGGTTCAGCCATGGACCAAAATAAACTACGACACAAAACCCTAAAACCATAGAAATGGATTGAATTAGGTGACTTACATGGGACAAAGATTGTGAAAACAATAAGAGACGGACAGCTTGCTTCTTTCTAAATCTCATTCAGAATTCAAAATCCCACACAATCACCCCTGGAATGCTTTCAACGTGTTTGAGAATAGAAAAACACTAGCCCTTCAATTTTTCCTGCTATACTAAGACCTGATGCAGCTTTTGACTTGCTTTTTACCTTATTCTTAAGGTTACCGGTTCATCGGGTTCTATTTTATTTTATTTTATTTTATTTCATCCAACGCCTATTATTAATTTAGCTTGATCCAACGACCTAAAAAACAAGGCCTCTTTTTAGTCTATTTATAAGCCGCCTCTTTTTAGAACCATCCGTAAGGGCATAGGACATTCTTGTCATATTGCTGCCACGATGTGAGCACAATTGAGTTGATTTGTAGAACCAAATGTCGGAATCAATGCTGACACAACACTTAATGTATGCCAACTGTACTAAGAGGTCACGATTCGCATGACACTAGCTACAAAAAAGTATTTGTTAGATGAATATTTTATTTAAAGAAAATATAAAGAATTATCCTATTGGCCAAAGCTTTGAGCTTGGGGCAAAAGGGGCATTAAAAGGATACTAGAGGCCAAGGAAAAGAAGGTTCAGAAAATCCCTTTCTCTCTCACCATCTCATGTGCAATTCCTCTTAACCTTTTCCCCATCGTATTCATCTGCAACCTTGAGCTTATCCATGAAGATTTTTTAAGAAGAGCCCATGAAAGCTTAAGATCTTCGAAGGCGTGGTGTTGTTGGAGCTCAATAGAGCCTATTGTGTGATTTAAGCACTACGCACATGGTGCAAGTATACACGTCTCACGTAATAAAGTGATAGGCATCAAGTATCGTCTCCACATGGATTAGTTTGGGCCACTTTGCTTAAGTTGCTGCACTAAAAAAGAAATAAGTTAATGGTGGTAGAGAGTGATAATGAAACAAGTAAAATAAACAAAGTCTAAAAGAATTTAAATTAATGAAAGAGGAAATATATTTAAGAGAGTAGGATGGGTTATTGAGTATAGTGACGTAGTTTCCGGCCTAATTGTCGTGGCAATTAATTGCCCTTCGAATGTTCGATAGAGTGGTCTTCAATGCTTTCGAATTATCCTTAACCGAAGAACTGGTGATTGCACATGCCTCGGTAATACACCCCTGCATTAACCTTGGACATCATCGATCAATGAACTCTTATTAGTCTATAGAATTCACTCATTATCCCTAAGTCGAATTAGTTTCCACCGACGTCTGTTTAAATGGAAACCATATCCAATTGTTTTGTGAATCTAGCTCTCTCAAGCCTAGATAAATGGATTCATTCAAGCCCCTTTCCCAAGTTCTCTTGAAATTAAAGTAAAAAAAACAAGATTGGATAAACACTGAAATATTGAATTAAATACCAAAACAAATCATTCATTCACAAACACCATAACCCAATAACTCAAGCTAATTAATTTAGTCCATGGCTTGGTTGGAAGAAATCAACAAAGAAGTAAACCCAGACACTGGTTTAATCAAAAGATAAAAGAAATAAAAAACTAGAGAAGTCGAACTCCTCATTGAACTGATCCTCATTCTTGAGTCGATCTTACTCTTGCTCCTATCTTCCTCTCTCCAATCTATTATTGTTGTTGATGTGATGCATTTATATAGAGGAAGAAGTCTCTATTTGAATTTTGAATTAGAGGGGATAATCTCATTATCTTTATCTCCAGCAGCTTTTAATTTGAATCTGGACTTTATCCAATGTGATAAGGATAAGGGTAAGTGTTGGGCTCGAACGATCAACCAAAAACCGCCAAGAAGAGGGGGTGAATTGAGTTTTTACTTTGGGGGATGAAAGGTTGAGAAATAAAAAATGGGACACAATGATTATAGTGGTTCGACTTCTAAACCAAGTCTACCTCCACTACCTTACCTATCCACACTAAAGATTTTCCACCAATTTACTAATTTGTCTTTCCTTTTTCTAGGCCAAAGTAGATAACCCTTACAACCCTCAAAGCTTATACCACAAAGCTTTGAGAAACTCTCTGAAAAAGAGAAAACAAAAAAGCAAACAAGTAAAACCTCACAAGGCAAATATGTTTGCAAATTAAGCATTCACCCAAAACCTATACTTGAGCAAATAAAACAATTAAGCTAACATGTGTGTTCTACAAATAAAATTGACAATTAAAGCTTAAAAATACTTTCTCTATACATGAATGTTGGCAATGATGTTTCTTCTTATTCCATGGCTGCTTGAAGAGGTCTTTTAAACCCTCGAAGGAGTTTGTGGTTGTTACTAGTCGTTGGGGGTTGATTAGAGTCGTTGGGGACTTTAATTCTAGTAATAAATGTAGTCTGGGCATGTCTCTATTAGTACACGGGCTTCAGGTATCGATACCTACCTCAAAATAGAAAGAGCCGTTGGACATTCTTACATTGGGTATCGGTACACGATACATGCGTATCGGTATGCACCCTTGAGTATCGGTACGATTGAAGCCATATCGGTACTCAGTTTGGCTACTAGAATTTTTCAAAGCTTGAGGACAAAAGGGGCTTACCGGTAAACGGGCAACCGTACCTGTACGGGTACTTTTGGGTATCGGTACGCGTACATCTATACCGGTACTCAGAGTCTGTTTTTGACTTTTGAATCATTTTGAAAGTATTTAGATATGTCAAAAACCCTTTAAAAACCTTTCAAACATATTTTTCAAGTTAATGGACTTTTGAGATATTTTTTTGCAAATTAGTTTAAGTCCAAAAGCATTTTTCATTTTAAGTTATATCAAAATCAATATCTCAACAATCTCCCTCTTTTTGATATAACGAAACCTCTCAAAAAATTGTTTTTGAAATTTTTTCCCCTTAGAAAAGTAATTTTAGAAAAAAAAGAATTTTTTAGAAAATATTAAAGCTCCCATTTTTCATTTTGAATTTTTTTTTTAAAACATATCTCTCATCCTTTTTGTTATATTAAAAACAATTTCAAAATAAGTTTGAAATCACATTAAAGCTTAAGACACCAAGTGTTGAAAGTTAGAAACCAATTGATAGAAAATACCAATTGTTGGTACAAAATAGCAATGGAGAAAAGACCAAAGAGATTTTATCATGAAAACAATTAAAAACAATGGCTAACCCTTAATCAAGCATCAACAAAATTGTTAGTCCAATAATTTAAGAGAAATAAATTGAATTTCAAATAAGCACAAGAAATTCATTTAAACATGCTTTAAATCAAAGCAAATCATTATGCAATAAAGCATGGTAAAAAGAAGACAAAACTGTCCCTTTTTGGCTGTGCATACTAGTTTGGTATCAACCATATCAGTACTTGGTTAAAGGTCGTATCGGTACGATATGGGGGATATCGGCACCGAAGGAACAAACTGGTGAAAAATGCAGCAAAATCAACTCAAATAGCCTTACAACTTAGTCTTAAGTTCATACAAAGGCTCTAAGAGGTCATAGATACACATTTTGATCATTTTTGCTACAAATTAACAACATGCTTCTTAAAACATAACATTTAAAATACAAAAAGCATGGTTTCACCAAGATTCAACCAAGCATTACAAGTTTAAGGTGAAAAACATGGATATAAGCATACTGGGCCAAAAAATGTAACTCATGCAATTGAGACTCCCCCTAAATATATGCAATTAGGCACAACATGACGTCATACAAATATGTTTAGATCATTATAAAAATTTAGACATGGAATTTATGATCAAGCAATTGCATGAAACTAAATTTACCACTTGAACCAAGGTAGGATGTTAAGCCTCTCTTTCAAGTGTCTTTCTCCCTTGTAAGTCAAAAGCTTTCATAAAATTTCGACTTTGATCATCAATGACTTAAGCACACCTACAAAAAACAATCATTTGTATTTGGTATCTAAATTTCTTTAGATCCATTGACACCAGTCTCATAAATTTTAGTTCCCTTTGGAATCTAATTTTCAATGTCTTCATTTTTCTTTGAAGAAATAAGTCCCTTAGGGACCCAAATATTTTTAACCATTTTTCCTTCGAAAAATCTAGGGAAATTAGATTCTCTTTGATAAAAGTTTGATTTGAAAAAATTAGATTTGGAGCATTCTCCAATTTTCTTTTCAAAATCTTTGTAAATCAAAGCTTTTTTCTTTTTAAGATCATCGATTTCTCGTTGATGATCTTTTGGAACTTTTTGAAGCAAATTTTGTAAATCAAAATTCTTTTTCTCAAACACATTGAGTTTTGCTTCAAGATCATCTTTGGTTTTAGAAATCAAATAATTTTGAGCTTTAAAATTTGAAACTATTTTCATATTTTTCAAAATATGATTTTTTTAATTCTAAAACCAAATCATCATAGGCATCTTGTAATTCATCAAATGTATATGAAATTGAAGGTGATGAATTAGAAGTTACCCTTGAATCTTCTTCGATGGCCATGCGATAATGGTTGGCTACCTCAACATCGGTGGAGTCCTCTTCATCACTCCATGTAGCCATATATACCTTCTTCTCATAGCTTGATCCTTTCTTTTTGAGTCGAGGGCAATCATACTTGGTGTGCCCCAGCTTCTTGCATTCGTAGCAACTGATAGGATCCCCTATCTTCATTCTTGATTCATGTCTTGATTCTTCCTTTTCTTGCTTCATGAATCGGGTGAACTTCTTGAAGAGTTTGGCCATCTCTTTTTCTTTACTAGTATCTCCACTTGAATCTTCTTGTTGGCTTGTAGAGGATTTAAGAGCAACATTTATTTCTTTAATGTCATCTTCTTTCTTCTTCCCCTTTGACATCATCATTTTATGGGTTAGTAAAGATCCCATAAGCTCATCAAGCTTTAGCTCCTTCAAGTTCTTTGCTTCAATGATTGCGGTCTTCTTGGAATCCCATGAATCGAAAAATGAATAAATCAACTTGCTCACAAGCTTGTCCTTCAAAATCACTTCTCCATAGCCTTTAAGTCCATTCACAATGGTGAGAATTGATCAGACAAAGCTTTGATGTCTTTCGTTAGGTTTATCTTGAAGTTCTCGTTCTCAAGGTTGAGGAGACCAATCTTGGTCTCCTTTACTTTATTTGTTCCTTCATGAGTGACTTCAAGATTGTTTTAAATCTCTTTGGCACTTAAAAAGATGTCTTGCCATACTTGTCGGGACCAAGAGCATAAAACAAGATGTACATACCTTTGTCATTAAGTTGCAACTTCTTTTAATCTTCATTGGTCTATTTTTGTCTTTCATTCTCTACGAGTTGGTCTCTTACTCTCTTTATCAAAATAGAAGGCCCTTCCATCACTACTTCCCAAAGGAGTTAGTCATTTGATTTGATGAATAATTTTATCCTATTCTTTCAATAAGAATAGTGGGCACTGTTGAAGAAAGGAGGTTTGTAGATGGGTTGCGCCATAAACTCCTGTTGATGTAGAAAGGTTGAGCACCTTAAGGATTTACTCTAGGATGTTAATTTGACGTAGATACGAAGCTCTGATACCAATTGTTGGGCTCGAACGATCAATCAAAAACTGCCAAGAAGAGGGGTGAATTGGATTTTTGCTTTGGTGGATGAAAAGCTAATAAATAAAAAATGGGACACAATAATTTATCGTGGTTCAACTTCTAACCCAAGTCTACCTCCACTACCTTAGCTATCCACACTAAGGATTTTCCACAAATTTACTAATTTGTCTTTTTTTTTTGGGCTAAAGGAGATAACCCTTACAACCCTCAAAGCTTATACCCCAAAACTTTGAGAAACTCTCTTACAAAGAGAAAACAAATAAGCAAATAAGGAAAACCTCACAAGGCAAATATGTTTGCAAATTAGGCACTCACCTAAAACCTACACTTGAGAAAATATAACAATTAAGCTCACAAGTGTGTTCTACAAAGAAAATTGACAATTAAAGCTCAAAAACACTTTCTCTATACATAAATGTTGGCAATGATGTTTCTTCTTATTACATGGCTACTTGAAGAGGTCTTTTAAACCCTTTAAGGAGTTTGTGGTCGTTACTAGCCATTGAGGGTTGATTAGAGCCGTTGGGGGCTTTAATTCCAGCAATAAATGCAGTCTGAGCATGCCGATATCAGTACACGAGCTTCAAGTATCGGTACACTAGCTTCGGGTATCGATACTCGTGTCAAAATAGTAAGAGCCGTTAGACATTTTTACACTATGTATCGGTACATGATACATACGTTTCGGTATACAACCTTGAGTATCGATATGGTTGGAGCCGTATCGGTAATTAGTTTGGATACTAGAATTTATCAAAACTTAGGGACAAAATGGGAGTATCGATACACGAGCAACCGTACTGGTACGAGCTCTTTTGGGTATCGGTACACATATATCTGTACCGGTACTTAGAGCTTGTTTTTGAATTTTGAGTCATTTTGAAAACTTTTGGATATGTAAAAAATCTTTTAAAAACCTTTCAAACATATTTTTCAAGTTAATGGACTTTTGACATATTTTTGCAAATTAATTTAACTCTAAAAACATTTTTCATTTTAAGTTATATCAAAATCAATATCTCAACAATAAGGATAATGGATAATTCTTGAATATTTTGCATTTATCTCCAACTTGCCCTGGCAACCATTCAACAATGACTCGACAATTCGTCCTTGCACTAAAGAAAGCAAAAACAATAGTGATTTCTCCAAAAAATAGCTAAACACAAGGCCAAGCCCAATAAACATAAGGACTACAAATTTATGCATGAAATAACTGCAAATGCAACTAAATGAGCCTAAGTCTAAGCAATAATCTAAGTCAAAAGGGTATAAAATATAGTACTTTTTTACACTTAACACCCCCAAACTCGAACTATTGCTTGTTCTCAAGCAATGCATGAACTAACAACAATTACCTGCCAAGGCATTCATCAACCATTATGCTTTGAACTTGACTTCAATCCTCAGAACTGTGGCAATAAAGAATTAATTCCTTTTCGACCTTCGGAAAGAATATAAAGTTACTCAAAAATAAGCTACAATGCTGGTGCAAGTGTGTGAAGAGTTGTGTACAAGTCAATCAATAGGATTCCAAACAAACCTTAGTTTTTATTATATTAACGAGGCAATTTATTTAGCTAGAGACAGTTAGGTACCTCTAGCAAACTCTCTTTTCTTCAGCTAGAGCCAGTTAGGAACCTCTAGCAAAAAAGTTTTAATATTTTTAACTAGAGCCAAATGGGCACCTATAGTAATTTTTATCATCATTTTTATTTTTTTTGACTAGAGCCAAATGGGCACCTCTAGTACAATTTTTCTATTTTTAATAACTTAACATTTATTGGGTCTCACTAGATCGATAAGCTGCAATTGTATGATTACTAAAAGCATCATAGCAAATTTCCAAGTTAATTCTATGGCAATCCTAAAGTCTAAGGTTCTCTCAACTAAATGTATTGGCAATTAACTCTTCCCAGGATATCACAACAGGTTTTAGCAGTTTAACAAACAATTATCATGGCAAGTAATATATGCAAACTACAATGAGATAAACTAAACAAAGACAAGGCAAACCCCCACAAACTCGAGAGAAGCATTGTCCTCAGTGCATGTAAAAAATAAATGAAAAAGAACAATTAAATACGAATGAGTTAATCGGAGAGGTCGTCACCTCGAATTCATAAAGTCCTTTGGGCCATTTGCTTGGGGTGTTTGTTGCCTTGCCTTGGTTGTTGCCATGGAGATGGCGCTGGGTCACATTCTTCAATTTCTTCGACCTCCTCAACCGGCTCACCCTCATTCTCAGCTTCTTTGTAGGGCAAAGCTTTACGCTCGATGCAGTCTTTGATGGTACATCCGGAGGTGGGGACTTCAACAGTGCAGAGGTGGTGTCTTCAGAATCTGAAAAATCGTGACAAGATTTAGTATGTTTAGGGTCTTAGACTGGTTCCTTACCTTTGCACGGTGTAGTGGTTGCCTTGGCAATGTTACTTGCAGCTAGTCCAACATCAGTTTCTGGGGTAAGTAACTCCGTAGGAAAAATTGAAAAAGGGCACAGTCATTGTTGGATTGATCTCTAAAATGGCATTTTTAAGAGTAATATCTCGATCTTTCATATAATACCATATCAGCTGTTGCCTGGCTTCCCATTGCTAGAATCGCTACAATAACAGACAGAGAAGGCCAGTTGGCACCTGAAGAGTTGCCACGTCATGTGCACTTGCCATGGTAGGTCTGGTAGCCTGCTCACCATTTGTTGCTGTAGGCAATCGTGTCAAACCTTCTTGCATCATCTTCATGTAATGGCTCTTGGACCAACCTTCCTTAAACTGTAACTTCTTGTTTATTGCATACGATGGCACTCTTACTGCCTTACAAAGAGTCGTGATCAAATTAGGGAAATATAGTTAGCCCACATTCTTTTTGTTGCACGCATAAATCTCATCAACAATTATACGACCAATATTAATAGTGCGCTTATGCAAAATATAATGTATCAAAAGTAAACGAGAAGAGGAAACTATGGTGTTATGCATAGTCGACATCAAATGAGTTTTGACAATGTTGTTCCACAACTTTGCCTCGGGTTTTTGAAAAACCCAACTCACCATTCCCTTCACATTCTCGTCATTCTACATAGCTCCTTCAATAGTGAGGTCTTGTAAAACCTTATTCCACAACTTCGCCTAGGGTGTTAGCAAAACCTGATTCATTGTTCCCTTTATATTCCTATCATTCCACGCAACTCCTTCGACAGTGAGGTCTCAAAAAACATTCTTCAACTCTTCCGGTGTTATATTCTTGGAAAACTCTTCATGCGCATCGTTCTTTACAAACACCCAATAGTGATCGTTAATGGCGTTTGCATTAAGAAAGACCGCCCTACCATGTACTAAAACCAAAGGATTGTTAAGGTCTGAAACATGAGTATACAATTCTTTTACCCGAGATGAATTGATTTTTCTAGTTATTCGTAAAAGATAGACCATTAGTGACTGTCAACTATCTCAAACATGGTCTTCTTATGACCAAAATCTGATTTCTCTATATCGTACGCAAAGCCTTGTTCTACCCAAACCTTGTGCTTGGCGAACTTCATGGTGTATTTCTTTTCGGTGGCCGGCGTGGTAAAATGACAGACGGACGGTTGAGTGGAAGCCTTGGACGATACAGCTCCAGGCAGGTATTTCTTAGCCATGGTGTATGGGTCGAACAAGTAAAAAAATAAGCAAAACAAGAAAAACTCAAGAGTTTTAAGAAGATAACAAAAAGTGAAAGTAAAGAAGATGACGAAGATGGGTAAATGGTTTCTTTAATGGTGGAGTAATGGAAGGAAAATTGAAGTGACTAAGTTGAAAGATGGGTGACTAATGGTTTTGCATCAAAGCAATCATGAAGGGGTTTTGGGAGGGACTAGGGTTAATTGGTAGAGAGGGAAAAGAAATTTTTGGGATAAAATTTTCAAAAGGTGTTTAAACACCCTTTGAAACTCCCCCTCTTTTATCTTCTTGAGATAAAATTTCATTTGAATGGAATTCTATGTAACACCCTTAACGTATACTCGTAGACCGAATATACATTAAAGATGTTACGAAATCATTGGAATAAATCTTGACTTGAAATTTTTTATACCAAAATTTAAGTTGTAGTTTAACCCTTTCTTAGTTTTAAATTTAAAACTATGTCGTCTAGGTGCAGTTAGTTTTCACCTTGAATTGGTTTACAAAATTTATAATTGAACTATTAAAACAATATAATTCAGGGTGAAAACTACGTAAGCTGCCTATTCCCTTTCTTGATTTTAAAATTTTTATGCGATCAGGGCTAAACAATATTTTAACCATACCAAAGATTATGCTATTGTTAACATTTCATATTTTTAAACTTATCCATCCATAAAAGCATATAATTATGTTGTAAACAATTCTACTTTAAAATACTTACATGCCCACTAGTCTAACAAATTATGGTAAAGATGTACTTACTGAACTTATTGTAGTAACTTGATTTTTCCCAAGTTTCTGCTCCTCCTCGATAGACGATTTCTAGGAAACCTATGTGTGACATAAGACATAGCTAAGTACGAACTTAGTGAGGCAGTTAAACTTATTTATTTTAAAAACATGAAATAATGTAATACAATATGCCATATATAAAAGTGCATTTCGTTTTCTCTATAACATGGCAAATATATCACAATGTACATATGTCATGTATCATAACTATAATATAAATCATATTATTATTGCATAATATATTCTCTATCATGGACATGCTTTCATCGTGTAACCATTTACATATCATGTGCTCTATCATGGTCATGCTTTCTTAATGCCATCATTTGCATAACATGTATTCTATCATGTATCATGTAACATTTCTATCATATATCAATAACATTTCTATCATGTATGTCATGTATTTCTCTGTCATATAACATGTAACTTCATTTTCATGTATCATGTAACATCTTTTGCATGTATCATGTAATCACATAACATCTGCATCATGTATCATGTAACATCTCTATCATGTATCATGTAACATCTATATCATGTATCATGTAACATCTGTATCATGTATCATCTGGATCATGTATCATGTTCTTTCATGTAATCATGTTGTTATATTATCATCGTGTTTGGTTAGAGGCCCATGGAAACCCCGTAGCCTATCTGCACCGTAGTGCTTTGTAGAGTACGTACTCAAGAGGACGTTCTTTGCTCCTCATATAAGGACGCTCTTTGCTCCTTATGTTAAACACCTCGTTAGTGCATTTTGCACTATGGGCTTGGATCCCCATGGTGTATCTTGTTTCATTTTAATCTTGTCATTATCCATATTTCATGTATACATAATGCATCATTATTTATGTAAACAATAATTTGTACATGGTATTCTATCATATCATGTATTATAGAGAAATGCAATGCCATTTTCAATGTAATGCAAACATTTAGAAATGCACGCATCGGGGCCATGTAATAGTATTCCTCACTAAATTCTACTCGATCCTTTCCTTTATAGTATCTCAAATCCTCTTTGATTCGTATTCAGCTTCATTAACCACATGAATATAAATAAACATTTGTTAGATTCACTTCTAACAATATTTCAATTAAGCTATTTAATCATTGAACATAAAAATTTTCCATAAATTTCTTTCCTTCCTTTTACTTTTCACAAAAACATTTTTAGTCCATAATGACCATTTTGATCTTCAAATAATTCCTCCAAGCTTGCTAACCAACATTAGACACAAATTGTCTCAATTTCCATTTTCTGGCAGCTTGCACTACCTTTGAAGATTTATTTCTATAAAATGATCTAAAACTCAAAATTCGATTCCGTTTGTTCTAAAAGAAACTAAATTCAATAAGCTTTTCAACCATATAAATTAATAGCCCAAATTCAACTCGTACGATTTTTGACAAATTTTCAAAGTCAGTTTTCAGTGTTGATTTCGGAACAGACTACCATACTGTTTTCTGACTTTTCACCTCTTAAAAATTCATATCTTTTTACTCGGAACTCGAAATCAGTTCCCGTTTATTGGAAACAAAACTAGACGAACAAAACATCGGTATAAAATTCACCATCTAACATTTTTTAGAATTTAAGGTGAATTTTCAAACTTACTGCCAAATCCAATTTTCCTACACAACTTCCATATATAACTTCAAACTTTATACTAATTTCTCCTTACTTTGCTATTTTTTCAATTTGGTCCACTTACTTGATTCAAACCACTAATGTATCACTTTCTTCATAAAATAATTATTCAAAAATAATTCCCTCTATTTTTTTGTTATTTCCTAAATAGTCACTAAAAATGCAAAGATAAGGATTCAAGCTTCTTAAGTTTGCAATTTAGTCCTCAAATCAACATTGCTACCTTAATTCTATTATTTCAACTAAAATTCAGATTTAATCCTCATCCAAAACTCCCTTGCCGAAATGGTCACTTAACTTTGACAAATTGTCAAAATGGTCACTAATTTAATTCAACATCGGTTTAGCATTCTAACATCAATTTCACATCTCCAACATCATTAATAACATAAATAAACTTCAAAATTATAAAAATTCAGATTAGTCCTCTAACTTTTAGAAATTTTGAAAAGGTCCCTATCTAATAACTTTAGAGTTTTGCTTCCAAATAACAATTCAATCTTACTAGGTCATTAATTCAACATCACAAACCCTAAATTAAACTTGAATCCATAAACCCTAAATATGTAGGGTTTAAATCCTAACTCAATAACATGATTTTAATATCATATAAGCTTGATTCCATCTTAAATTCAACCACGGAACCATAAAATTTCAAAAGCCCCAATTTTGTTCATAAACCCTAATTCCCTTCTCATGTAAAATTTTCATCAATCAAGCATGTATTCCATAAATTAATTACATCAAAAGATAGAGCTTGAAGAGTAGAACAACTTTGCAGTTTGAAAGATTACCTGAAAATCGAGTTTTGGGGCTTGAATCGAGCTTGAAAAATTTTCTCCCTTTTTTTCTCCCCTTAGTTCGAAATATTTCAAGAAAGATGAACAATTTGGTTCATCTTTTACTTATTTAAATCCACATGTTAAAATTAAATGAATTTAAAATTCATTTAATTAGTGAAATTACTAATTTGCCCTTTTAATCCAATGGCCAAGACTTAATCTTATCAAAAATCAATGGCCATGATTTGATCTAAGTGTAATTCACCTTCCAAAATTTCCCTTAATATTTCAAAATATTTCAAAATTGCCATCCTTGTCAAATGACCAATTTGCCCTCCAACTAGTCTTTATTTACTAGTTTGCCATTCTTGTAAAAATTCAACCAAGTCTAGTTGGAATCAAACCAAATACAATAAAATATTCATAAAATAATATTTTATGAATTTTCCATAACTTTTGGATCAGTCTCTAAAATTTTTCATTCGATCTAATATACCGATAATTTAACCCTTTACTCAGAATTAAATTATAGGATTCATCTTGAATCAAACTAAAAATATTCCCAACACTTGTAATGGACTTTCATAACCTTCCTTTATCATTTGGTAAAATCTCAAAATTTTTTGGATCAATTCGAGTATCCGAATTCCATTTAAACTTTGACTGTAATTTCCCAATAACAGAAACATCGGATCAATCCAGAATCTTCACATTCGATCCATACCCTTCAATGATCTATTTATTTATAAAATAAAGACCCCTAAGTTTTGGGAAATTACAGCTTTAGTCATTTAACTTTTCATATTTAGTCTTATACCATACAAGTTTTGTCTGTTTATCATTTTGGTTACTAAACTTGAATCTTCAATTCCCATTCCAATTTTCCTTGGATTCTAATCAAACTTTAGAAGTACCCAATTCAGCTCACTATCCATCCCATGATACTTTTAAACCTTATAAATTTCCTTTCCAAAACCCATAATTAAAGAAATCCTAACTTTTTCAAAGTTTATACTTTAGCCCCAAAACTTTCAAAATTTACATTTCGGTCACTGGCCAAAATTTGGGATCTATTAAGCCCAACCTCCATTTATCTTGAAACTTTTATCCTAAAATGAAAATAAAAACAAAAAGATAAATATCAAATAAAGAGATAAAAATAAAGGAAAAATAAATAAAGATAAACAAAAAGATAAATAATGAATTAAATCAAAAAGGATAAAAATGACATTAAAAACAAAAAAATAACAAAAAATAAAAGCACTTAGATGTAGCATTTTCATGCATCTTGTAAGGATACTTCT
Source organism: Hibiscus mutabilis (assembly GCA_019671005.1). Taxonomy (NCBI): domain Eukaryota; kingdom Viridiplantae; phylum Streptophyta; class Magnoliopsida; order Malvales; family Malvaceae; genus Hibiscus; species Hibiscus mutabilis. The sequence goes on along the minus strand of CM033750.1, from coordinate 29,593,112 downwards.
CTCTTATCGCGTTCAATATGGGTACTAGCATAGTGCTTCAATATTTGTCCATTGACTTTTTAACTCTCGTCCATTCGTAGTTGATTTGATCATGACAGCCACATGGGAAAAAGGTTTAACTACTTCTAATGGCCCAGAAAATATTGACTTTAGTTTGCTTGTAAAAAGTTTAAGTCTAGAATTGTAGAGAAGAACCAGTTGCCATGGCAATAGATTCTTATCATGCCATCTCTTAGTCTTCTCTTTGTAGAGTTTGGCATTGTCGTAGGCTGTACGGAATTCTTCCATCTCGTTCAAGTCCAATAAAGCTTTTTCCCAATCTATGTTTATTTTCTTAATTGCCCAATAAGCCTTGAGCTCAATCTCCACCGGAAGGTGGCAAGTTTTGTCGTTGACAAATCTATAAGGAGGCATGCCTAGAGGTGTCTTAAATGCTATTCGGTAGGCCCAAAGTGCATCATCAAGTCTAACAAACCAATCTATCCGGGAAGGATTGGAAACCTTCTTGAGGATAATCTTTAACTCATGGTTACAGATCTCAGCTTGTCCGTTAGTCTTCGGGTGATATGCCGTGACAATTTTTTGATTCACTCCAAAGCTTATTCGTGGGCAATTATCAACGATAAGGGCAAAAAAGATTGATAATTGCCCTATGGATGAACATAAGATCTATCTGCAAGCTGTAACATAACTGTGGCGGGTCTTACTTTTCCTATGCCTAATCCTTGAAAAACAGACTTTGGCATAAGATTTATGGTTGCTTCAAGGTTAAATAATGCTTTCCCAATATAATAGTTGCTGACAGCGCATGGTATCGTAAAACTGTCAGGATCCTTTAGCGTAGGTGGCAATCAGTTATGCAACATTGCCATACATCCTTCTGTCAAGGCAACTGTCTCAAACTCGCTAAGCCTCATTCGCTTAGAGATAATGTCTTTAAGGAACTTAGCATAATTAGGCATTTGCTCTATTGCCTCAACCAATGGCAAGTTGATGTGAACTTGCTTAAAGATGTCAAGGAACTTCTTAAACTAATACTTGTGCTTCTGCTTTCTCAGACTCTTTGGGAATGGTGGTGGCAATATGATCTCTTTGCCTTTACTCATCTCATCTCGTTTGACAGTGTTGAATGGAATTGTCACGATATGTGGAATTTTTGTGGCAACTTCTGAAGGCTTATCTTCTGCAATTGTCATAGCCTTATTGTTGGGCATGTCTTTCTCAATAGAGAACAACTCTATTGGTTGATCTTCAGGTTGGATAAGATCATTACTCGCCTTTGATCCACTTTGGCGAGTGATCACTTTACACTGTTCATTGCATATGCCTCATGCAACCTCAGTGACACTGGGTAAATTTTCTTCTGGCCTCGAGCTAAGGATTTGGGCAAATTGCCTAACCTGTATCTCTAATGATTTCAACATTGCTCCTTGGCTCTGCATTGTTATCTCAGTTCTGTTTATAAAAGAGTCAATCTTTTTTCATGAAATTAATAGTCTCAGCATATAAGATTCAGTTTTAAGCATGAAATTATTTAAAGTGGTTTCCAAAGTACTAGTTGTTGACGATCTTTGGCAACGACGTCAAAAACTTGTTGTTGCGGTAATTATTGCCGTGACGTGTTCTATCAAAATTCTAATGCTTCTGTGTTCTGGAAAAATGTATTATTGGTGTTGTTCTAGTTACTCCATGATAAATTAAGGTGTTGCCACCATCTCGGGTTATATGTGTTGGAATATAGATTGCTATTTTGGTTTTAATTCCCAACATAAAAAATGGACTCTGGATTCTATGGACATTCAGAAGAATCATGGTAATCATTACATGAATCACAAAATGAATCTGCTACCTTAACCTCATGTGTGTTACTGGGTCGTTATAAATTCTTAACCATGTTGGTTAATTCAACCAACCGTGTTGAAATAACATCCGATGAATCAAGCTCAACTGCCGTGGTATTTTGTCTTGCCAGTCCTTTCCTGGTGGTTGGGAGCTAGTAGTCATTATTGGAAAGTCTGTCCAAAATCTCTAAAGCTTCCTCAGGTGACTTGTCTAGGAGTGTGCCATTTGTCGAGGCATCTAGCATCATCCTAGTTGGTGCGTTGACTCGTTGTAGAACATTACTGCTTGTGTTCAATATCTAAATCTGTGCATAAGACATTTGTGTAGAAGCTCTTTATACTGATCCCAAGCCTCGTACATGGATTCGTCATCTGCTTGATGAAAAGAAGTAATATCATTACGAAGTTTATCTATCATATTTGTAAAATTAAACCTGACAAGGAAACTTCGATATAGATCTGTCCAAGATTCTAAAGATCCAGATGGTATACTATTCAGCCATGTTCTCGCCTTATCCCTTAGTGAATAAGGGAATAGTTTTAGCCTCAAGACATCCTCATAGACTCCCTGTTACCTAAAAGAATTGCAAACTTCTAAAAAAGATCTAGATGTTGTCTGGCATCTTCGTGCGCTGAGCCGCTGAATTGCCCAATTAAATTAAGCATGTTAAACATAACCAACTTCAATTCAAAGTGTGAGGCTTGAATCTCAGGAGTGACAATTCTTGGATTAAGATCACCAAGGTTTGGAAGTAGATGATCTCGGATGGGCCTGTTTTGTACACGAACTGGTTGCTTTGTTAGAGCTGTATTGTCTCCTGCCGCGACATTCTGATTGCCAATAGGGGCATTCTGATTGCTGACTGGAATAACAAGTGGATCTATCATAACTTTTAGTTTTCTCTTTCTTCTATAAAAAAACTCGTTCAATCTCCGGTTCAAGTGAGTAGTCTTGTTCTGTTGGTCTCACTCAGGTCATATACAGATGCAAAACCAAAAATGTTAGCCCCTTAAAAAAATAAAAGAATAAGTATAAAAAAATAGGTGGAAGAAATTAAAAATAAAGTTGCTATTGACAATCCCCGGAAATGACGCCAAAAACTTGTTTTGTGATTTAAGTGCTACGCAAACGGTGCAAGTATATACGTTGCAAGTAATAAAGTGATAGGTATCAAGTATCGTGTCCACATGGATTGGTTTGGGCCACTTTTGTAACACCCCCTTCTCGTGATCGTATACTAGACACGAGTCGAAAATGTCACTACTTTTTAAAATAGTCTTTTAATAAAAAACGGGGTAATTTAAATTTTTTTGGAAACTTCCCAGTGATCACCCATCTTGAAATTTCCTTAGTTCAAGCACGCTTAACTTTAATCAAATCAGAAATAAAATATTAACCCTAGATCCGATAATAAAACTTTTTACATAAATAATACAGTCATATTAAGACAATTCATTTTATTAAAAATGATTCTATTTGAAATTATTCGGATCTAGCCTCATATAGGATATTTCAAATCAGGTCATATAAAAATTAAATTGTAAACATACTTACCTTCTATAAAAATTTTATAAAATATTTACTAACCTAGTTAAGACACTTTAATAAAATAGACCGATTTATATAGTACATGCCACTATTAAACACATATAAAAAATACGGATGCCATGATTACCGAAATACATGTTGATTATCTTCTATCCAGAATGATGATGCAAAAGTTGTCATCTACTAATCCCAATCACCTGCGTGTATAACATAAATACAAGCTGAGTATATCTTAGTGAGGCATAAGATGAGAACATATATAAAATACTTTCTAATGTATGATACTTTCAAAAGCATGTTAGTCTTTAAACCATATGATTCTGTAATGCAGGAACATCTGTATAAGAAATCATTTAGTTGTACTGTATAATCATGTAGCCCAAGGTAAATATCAAGTGACTAATAAACGAGACGTGTACTTGAAAAGTACTATCCTTTTCTTTAAACTTATGGACACAATGAAGTGTCAGACACAATAAAATGCCAGATAACTTGTAAGACACAATGAAGTGTCAGATAACTTGTAAGACACAAAGAAGTGTCAGATAACTTGTATGACTCTAATGGTATACCACAATATTGTCTGACTTAATATTATACTACCAAGTGCAACTTTAAATTCAGTTCCTGCAAAATGGCAAGCAACCCATACACAATTCATATCATGTAAAACATATCATATTAGAGCAGTTCATACTCCAATATGCTCTATAACTTCCATGGTGTACTGCCATAAATAAAAACTGTATCAAATAACTTTTTCATATATATATATATCATGCTATAAACCATATGTGATCATAAAATATGCCACAATCTTTAAAGCAGTAAAATAAAGTATCATTGCCAAAAACATATTATGTTGTTTATAAAAATTCTTTACCTTTTTGGGTGACTTATCTCAAATCTCCCTTTAGTATGTTAATAAACATACATTTAAAAAAATATGTATGCACTCACTTTAGCCTTGTAATGTCGTTGCCTTTACTATTCAATATCACTCCCGATCTTTTTCTTTTCTTTTTACCGATACGACCTCGATTTATATCAGAATCTACAATAAAATAACATATACCATTCCAAGTATATGTTGATACATAATCATACCATATACAATAATGGAAAGCAAATAAAATAACTATACATTATTTAGAAAATTAATCCGATAAAGCTTTCTATATTCAAATCACAAATTCTCATACTTTTCTTTAAATCTCCAACTTTTCCCAAAATATCTATTTTAGTCCCTAAGGACTCATTCAAACTTCCAACCAAAAATTTCAAGTATAGTCTTTACATTTCTCATCATTTACACTTTAGGACCCAAACTTTATAAATTTCACTTTGGTCCTTAAAGTAGTCGAATATTCATAATAGTCCCAAATGTTGATTTAAGCTTCAAAATCAACATTCAAATCACTTGAATTAATTTTCCAACATAATATTCCTCAAATACAAGCTTAACAATCAAGTCCCTAAATTCTTCAAAATTGCCGAATGGTCACTACTTCAATTTAACATCGGTATAGCATTATAACATCAATTTCACATCTCCAACATCCTTAATAACATAAATGCACACCAATTCCATACAAATTCAGATTTGGTCCTCTAAATTTTAAGATTGTCGAATTGGTCCCTATCAAATTAACTTAGGGTCTTGCTTCCAAACAACAAATAAAGCTTACTAAATCATTATTTCAACATCACAAACCCTAAATTAAACATGAATCCATAAACCCTAATCATCTTCATAACAATCATAACATGTAGAACTTAAGTCCCAACTCAATATCATGATTTTAACATCATACTAGCTTGATTTCAACTTGAATTCAATCATGGAATCATAAAATCTCAAAAGCCCAATTTGATCCATAAACTCTAATTTCTTCCTATGCAAAATTCTCATCAATCAAGCATGTATTCCATGAATTATTTACATAAAAAGATAGAGCTTGAAGAGTAGAACAACTTTGTAGTTGAAAGGATTACCTGAAAATCGAGTTTCGGGGCTTGAATTAAGCTTGGAAAATTTTCTCCTTTCTTTCCCCTTATTTTCGAAAATGAAGGATGAAGAATAATCTTCATCTTTTGATTCTTTAATTTTAAATCTCTACAATTATGCCACTTGTGAACTATAAATGAATTTTAAGTTCATTTAAATAGGGAAATTACCAAATTGCCCTTTTATCCAATGGTTGAGATTGATCATATCATCAATCAAGCGCCAAGATTTAATCTTCAATTTCCTTCTTCCAAAATTGCTCTTTATAACTTTCAAATATTTCAAAATTGCCATCCTTGCAAAATGACCGATTTGCCCTCCAACCAGTCCTTATTTACTAGTTTGTTCCAAAATTGTCATTCCGTTACCATCTAACTAAATCTAGTTAAAATTCAACCAACCATAATAAAATATTCATAAAATAATATTTTATGAATTTTTCCATGTCTTTTGGATCGGTCTCCAAAATTTCCATTCGATCCAATATACCGATAAATAATCCTTTACTTAGAAATAAATTGTAGGATTCATCTTGAATCAAACTAAAAATATTTCAAACACTTGGAAATGACTTTTATAGCCTTTCTCTATCATATGACAAAATTTCATAATTTTCCAATTCGATCCGGGTATTCGAAATCCACTTAAACTTTAACTACGATTTTCCCAATAATCAAAATATCATATCGAACCAATAATTCCACATTCGATTCACATCCTTAGATCCTCTATTTATTTATGAGATAAAAACTCCTAACTTTTAAGCAATTACAACTTTGGTGCTTTAACTTTTCGTTTTTCGACTTGTACCATACAAGTTTTGAAAACTTATCATTTTGGTCACTAAACTTTAACCTTGAATTCTCATTCCAATTTTTCTTGGATTTTAACCAAATTTTCCTTGCTCTCTATCACATGAAACCTTAAAACCTCAGAATTTTCTTTTCTATAGTTCATAATTGAGAAAATCCTAACTTTTGCATTTTTGTCACTTTAGTCACTAAATGACCCTTAAACAGTACTGTAAATTTTGGGTATTACAACTTTGCTTAAGGTATTTCACTCTAAAAGAAATAAGTTGATGGTGATAGAGAGTGGTAATAAAAAAACTAAAATAAACTAATTCTAAATAAATTTAAATAAATGAAAGAGGAAACCGATTTGAGAGAGTAGGTAGTTGCAGGCTGAATTGCCGTGGCAATCAATCGCCCTTCGAATGTTCGACAAAGTGGTCTTAAATGCCTTTGAATTATCCCTAACCGAAGAACTAATGATTGTAATGCCTCGGTGATACATCCTTGCGTTAACCTTGGGTGGACATCATCGATCAATGAACTCTTATTAGTTGCTGAAATTTACTCATCCCTAAAACGAATTAGTTTCCACCAATAGATGTTTAAATGGAAACCGTATCCAATCGTTTCGTGAATCTAGCTCTCCCGAGCCTAGATAAATAGATTCATTCAAGACCCTTTCCCAAGTTCACTTGAAATTAAAGTAAAAAAAAATAAGATTGGATAAACACCAAAATATTGAATTAAATACCAAAACTAATCATTCGTTCACAAACACCATAAACCCAATAACCCAAGCCAATTAATTTAGTTCATGTCTGGGTTGGAAGAAATCAACAAAAAATTAAACCTAGACATCAATTTAATCAAAAGATAAAAAGAGATAAAAATTTGGAGGAGTCGAACTCATCCTTGAACTGATCCTCCTTCTTGAGTCGATCTCACTCTCACTCTCGCTCTGATCCTTCTCTCTCCAATTTGTTGTTGTTGTTGTTAATGTGATGCGTTTATATAGAGGTAGAAATATCCATTTGAATTTCGAATTAGAGGGGATAATCTCTTTATCTTTATCTTCAATATCTTTTAATTTGAATCTGGGCTTTATCTAATGTGATAAGGATAAGGATAATGTATAATTCTTGAAAATTCTGCATTTATCTCCAACTTGCCCTCCCAACCATTCGGCAATGGCTCGACAATTCGTCTATGCACAAAAGAAAGCAAAAACAACAACGATTTCTCCAAAAAAAATAGCTAAATGCAGGGCCAAGCCCAATAAACATAAGGACTATGAATTTATGCATGAAATAACTACAAATGCAACTAAATGGGCCTAAGTCTAAGTAATAATCTAAGTCAAATGGGTATAAAATATTTTACTTTTTCACACTTAACATAGCCCAACCTATGCTTGCTCTTGAGTGTTTTGTAACGAGGGATTGATTTCGATATATTTCTTAACTCTCTTTTTTACTTTATTTAATTTTTGGATTTATTTCAAGTTTATTTTCGTATCTTGTATGAGTGCGAAAGCACATACTCTTCTTTTATGATATGATCTATTTCCTCTTTTTGTTGCTTTATTATTATGTTTCTACTTTATTGCAATGTGGGCACATGTGATCTGAGATGGTTAATGTGGTTTGCGTCATAGCTTGAGAAAGTAAGATCAACATATTGTTTGTAGTGGTTAAGTCGAGAGACCCATGTTAGATTGAGAGATCTCCATAACCATTGCTTTAGTAAGGGTAGGTTAGCTCATGAGTAGATGTGCTTAGAGTTATTTGGAGAATTTTCGAGAGGAACATCCCCTACTAGTAAAGGGTGTTACAGTTTAGTGTGACCGCATTGTGAGTTTTTAGATCATAGATAAGAGTGGATGTCAACACATTGAGAGTAGCAAAGTTTACACTATTGCATTACACCTTCATTATTGCCATTTACTTTCACATTCTTCTTATTTTGCTTGTTATTCCGAACCAATATCTCAAACAACAAACACCTCTATTCTTATTTATTTTCTTTCAATCATAGTAATAGTTAGATTTGATAATTTCCATACAGTCCCAGTGGGATCAATATCTGGCACAACTTTATTGTAGCCACCTTTTTTACTTGGTACGACATGTATGCTTGCACGTTTGTGTTTACGTTTAGCATGCATCAGTCTCAAGTTCAGGTTGAGGAGTTAGAGGATTAGTGAGGCAAATAGGGTTGACTTGGAGGTTGCACGGTTTGTCGTTCAAGCAATTAGGGTGTCGGATGACAACTGGAGGTGTGACTATTCGTTTGGAGGGGCGGGCTTGGTCGACCAAGGATCCTATCCTAGGGTGCAAACATGGGCGTTGGAGTAGGCTGTCGAGTAGAGGGTATTGAGTGCACAGGAGCAAAGCGTTGGAGGGTGTTGGTCACGATGCAATTTGGCATAAGTAGTGGCTTACCAGAGTAGCGCACGACAGCCCAAATGGTGTGCCTGGAGCGACAACGACAAACCGAGGCTCGATGGATGAATGAGGGCGATGGTGATCACGATAAGAGAGGGTGAGGCTTAGATGAAATTGCACGATAGAGTACAAGGGAGAAGAATAATTGTCAAAAAAAACCCGATCGGAGGGTGGCCGAAAGGAAGATGAGGCGCTAGAGAAAGCTCTCAAATGAGGGCTAGAATTTTTTTTCTTTTAATTTCGGCACCTGAAAGATCAATTGAATAAGGGAAGGAAATTATATTAGAAGCTAAATTTAAAATGGAGAATTGAGAAAGGGATCATTGAAGTTCTTTAGGGTTTTAACCTTGGCCTGAAACTTTAGGAAATTGTGAAAAGACCCCTAACTTTTACAAAAATATACAAATCGAATTAGGATTAAATATAAGAAAATCCTCAAATGTTAGGGTTTCAAATTTGTAAAATCTAATTTAAGGTTTTTAATTGAGGCTAATTTTGGATTATGGCAAGATCAAACCCCAAAATTTCCTCAACCGAACATTCTCACTTCCATCATTTTTTGGAAGTACGATAACTTTACTGAGATGATTATAAAATTACAGAGAAAAACAAGAACATGGGGGAGCTACAGGGGAAACACAGTTAGAAAAGAAGAAAAATAGAGCAAAAAAGGGCCTCTTGACCATGGCTCGACACAGAACAACGCTGCCCTCACTAGAAATACGTTCCCACTGTAGTTGTTTCCATTACCATCCCTTGGACGTGGCTATACAAAGCGTCACCGTGTTTGAAGTTTCTATGAACCACACAACCGAGCCTCAACTCTTGCCGATATTGTTCAGCCTAGGGGTGATAACGAGCCGAGGCTCGACTCGGCTTGGAAATAGTGTTATTGGGCTCGACTTGGGCTCGAGTCTCGGTGAGCTCGAAATTTTTGGCTCGGCGAGCTAAAAACTTTAGGCTCGAGCTCGGCTCATAAACAATACTATTGGGCTCGGCTCGGGCTCGTCAGGCTCGGCTTGACTCAAAATTGACAATTTTGCTATAATTTTTTTATAAAAAATAGGGCCTCGTTAAAAAACTCTTTCATAACCAACACTGAAACGAAATTCAATATCGGGGAAGGGGAAAAGAGTGCCCAATTTATTTTAATTTATTTATTTTTAGTGGATTTCCCCTTAATTTATTTTATTCCTTTTTTTTTGCTAAAGAGATTAGTTTTAGTCTATATGTAGCATATATATAATATATAATTATTCTTAGCATGTTCACGAACTTTTCGAGCCGAACTTGGGTCGGCTCGGCTCGGCTCGTTAAAGTCTCGAGCTGAGTCCGAGCCCGAGCCCGAATCGAGCTCACTCGAGCCGAGCCCGAGTAGCTCGTGAGCCATTAGGCTCATTATCACCCCTAGTTCAGCCTCACCACGCTCGAAGCCCTTCCAACACCATGACAACCTCACTCAATCAATAAATCGAAATCAAAACCCAAACAATCATCTACTCACACCTAAAGCCCACAATTTCTGCCACTCAACCAAGTCCAAAACCTCATTTGACTCTTGCCATTTCCAACACTACCCGAGCCACCTTCCAACTCTGACAGTCGCCATTTACTCTTGGCCACTCACTACCGTGACCTAACCCAAGTTCATCACCCTAAACCAAAAGTCAAACCAAGACCAATGCCCTACAGTAGAAGATAATAAATCTAAAATTAGGAAATAAATCAAAAGAAGAAAAAATAGAAAAGAACTCATTGCATCATTCGACCTTTGCAAATTCCTAGAGCTCTGGTGGTCAGATAGATAATCCGAACGGCGGACATGTAGGCAAAACCGAGAAGAACGAAATACTAAAAAATCTCTACGATCCAGCAGTTAAATCAGGAGATTGCAAAGTATAAGCTTAAGAGTTTCGACATAGGTTCATGAACGTTGAAGCATTTTTCATCCACATACGTGCTCAAGAAGCCGATCCAAGATTTCTAGTGAAAGTTGGGGTCAAACGTCATATGACGACTAATTCTTGCAGAATTCTAAGTATTCTAGAATTGCAGAGGAAACAGAAAGAAAGATGGGGACAAAAGGGAAAAGGAAAAGAATGAGGAAAAAATATTCGAAGTTTATATAAGGGATAAAAATTACATCGTTTGGAGATAGTGTGCACCATGCCAGAACGAGGTTATTTTAGATCTTGACCCATGCTCGACCCGACCCAACCGCCTAGGACCCACACCTTGTCCATTAGTTTAGGGTAGTTGCATTTTAGTCCCACCTTTTTAGAGGTTAATGCAATTAGGGAGTAATTCGCATGTTAAATAGCCTATTCAACCCTTTTAATTTCAATTTTCTTTTAGTTAAGTCCAATAACATGTTTTATTTATTTCTATTTCTATTATCCATTTGTTAGCGTCACTAACTTTTTTTCCTTGTTTCATTTCTTTTAAAGCATGTATTTTCATAGAATTTTTCTTTAAATGACGAAGGCAATGTTATTTATAGCGATACTTAAAGGGCAAGTGTCCAAACTTGTTGGATCATGACCTCATTAACTATTTGTGGTAAAAGAACATAATTTTTGCATTACATCAAGAGTTTTCTCATTTTAAAGACGAGAGAATATTTTTGTGTTATGACAATCAGCGATGTAGTGTGTGTGTGTGTTTTTTTTTTTGCATTACATCAAGAGTTTTCTCATTTTAAACACAAACATGTTTTTGTGTTATGGCAATGAGCAAGTTAGTATTCAAAATTGATGGATTGCGATCTCGTTGTTTGTTTGCAACAAAAGGGCATTCTTCTAAAAATCAAGACAATGTTGAAACGCCATAAAATTGAAATGGAGTAGTGTCCAAAATCGATGGATTGAAACTTTTTTATTTATCTGTGACGGAAGGACATCATATTCTAAAATCGATTAAAAATTCGTATTCAGACAAATCCACTCAAGTAACAAATCTTGCATCTATAATAAATTCAAGGGATTACACTTTAAATTCAAATTCATAATTGTAACTTTGCAAAATTTGAGAAAACTCACACTTTTAAAAAATTGCCAATTTTGGGAATTGTAGCGACTTTTTTTTCGAAAGCCGCTACGAAAAATTAAAAAATCATAATTGGAGGGGAGTTTTCTGCTTTTGTTGAAAAACTATTAAAAATGGAATTGTATGAAAACTAGTATTTAAAAAACATGGAGTCCCGACCGGCCACTTTGGTAGGTTGGACACCATAAAAACAAAAACTTGAGATTTTAAAGACTTGAGTTCGAGGATTAGTTACGGATGGGGAAGGGTTAGCTCCCCCACACCGCCCAAAATTGGTACCTAATGGGTTCGTATCGTATTTATTAAAAAATAAAAATTCAATCTAATTTAATAATTAATTCCTAAAATACATGGTTGGTTCGAATATATTTTTAAAAAATTTTGTGGTACCAAAGGAAGATGACGCCCAGAGACCGGGACGACACTCCCAAACAGGATAGCGAAGATTAGAAAACAAATTTGAAATTAAACATGTCAAAACTATTATTAGAACAAAAATATGAACGTAAATATATAAATGACATAAAAATAATAGACAAAGATCAAATACATATACATGAAGTAAAGACTAACATATACTATTACATTATAAAAGATACATAAAATAATATAGTATGAAATTAAACACATATTATAAACAAGTATTATACATAGCCACTAAACATATAAACATAATATATATAAAAGTAAAAGAATATTAACAACAAAATAATAATAATAATGTAAATATACCAACAATTAAAAAAAACCAATGTAACATGTATCGAACGAATAGCAAAATGAACAATATACATTAAAAATAACAACGTAAATAAAATGTCGAATATATATATGTAATGAACATTAAAAAGAATATAAGACTGAAATTAAATGAAATTAAAAGAACATGAAAAAAAAAAAGAAATTAACCCATAAAGAACAGTTTTAAATTGAAAGAAAAAGGACCTAATTAGAAAATAAGTGAAAGAAAGGGGAACTGAATCGGTAATTTACTCTTTTGAAAAGTAATTAAATAGGATTTGGGTATGATTGAAAACTAGTAAAGACATATGAGGACCTGATGGGTAATTAACCCATGTAGAAGGCCAAAACCGTGAAGAAAAGTAGGGCGGAAGGACTATTAAGGGAATTTATCCATTAAAAATCTGATTTAATTAGATTTGGGGATGAAATCACAAACTTTGAAAAACCTTTAAGGACCAAGAACCGAATTACAAAATGCGAAAGGGCTGCAGGGTATTTTCAAAAACACGGAAGGGCTAAAGATTAATTAACCTATTTTTAAGATTAAATGGTCTATAAATAGACCTTATCATACCCAATTTCAGCCTTTAGCCATTTTTACTTTTCAACCTAAATAAAACCCCTCTATTTCCTTTTTTTTCTCTCCACTTATCCATCTGAGTTCATGAGTTCTTCATGAACCCAGCCATGATTTCCAGAAGCCGACGACACCTTCATCGTACCGGTCACCTCAAACTATCGTCGACCCCGCTCGCCGACGTTGGCAGACCTTAAACCCCACCCTGAAATGTTCCCTCTTTTACACTAAATCTAGAACCAGTCTTAGATTTTAGAAAAAAACCATTTTTTCTTAGATCTAAGGAAAATCAAACCCAAAATTATTTTTAACCCCCTTTTTAATAAATCGAAACATATCCTTCCCCATAAAACACTGGTATCCTACTCCAATTCACCCATACAAGGGCTTATCACCGGAGAAGGAGTCGAACGGTTAAGGTATATCCTCACACTCTTTTTTTATTATTATGCTTTTTATTTCGAATGCATGCAAGATAGAAAATAGGATACATTTTCTCTAAAATCTTTTTTTTTATTTTTTCTCTCCGAATTTATTACAATGATTCTTGCCTATATATATCCGATTTGCCTCTGATTTCTTTTGTTTACAAGATAAGCAAACATTTAAGGATTTTGTTGTAGATGATCCAGATCTGACTTTTTCTCCTTTTTATGTTTTTTGCCATGCTTGGTGGGTGAGCCGGGGAGGGGAGGTCGTACGGCGGCACTAAAAATCCGATGACGAAGCCACGTGGTGGAGAAGATGAAGGGTCCTTGATCGGCCAGATTTAATTTTGGTCGTTGGATCATATTTGATCCAACGGCTGAGGTTGCTTGGAGCGCGAACAATCGAGATTCAATCTTGGGGTGATGTGGCTTTGCGAGATCATGACACATGGCGCAAAAGTATCTGAACGGTCAGCGCATGCACGCCATGTGCGCGTGGGAATCAAATTGTCCTGAAAGTGTATCTCATGGGCAAACAAAAAGTTTCCTCCATTTGATCTGGACCATTGTATCGAATCTGATCCAATAGCTCAGATAGGGCTATGTAAGAGAGGATAAGATATTAGGGTTATCATATCAAATTAAGGTTTAGGTTATTAAAGAGTTTTGGGTTTGGCCAGATTAGGCCTTGTACTGTTATTTATTTCAGGCTTTGTAATATAGACTAGACTTTAATAATAGTCCTAATATTATTAGTAATAATAATACTATTAATAATAAATATGGCATACATACATGCAATACATATATTTACGGGCATACAAGCATACATAATACACACATACATTTTAACAACGTACATACAAGCATATAATATGTATACGTACATGTAATCACTAATTTTATTCGGGGTGTTAACCTGTTTTATATTTGTGTCAAAATTTATAATAATGGGCTTTGGTTATTATTATCTTATATTAATTAATATTATCATTATTATTTATTAGTACAAAACCCAAAAAAATATTGTTATACTATATCATTAGTATATATAATTTTCTATATCACTATTTATTATCAATACGTTACTTTTGTTACTAGTATTACTATTATCATAATATATATTATAGTTGTTATAGTTTAAAAACAAAATTATTATTATTATTATTAGTATCATTAGTATTACCAAAAAAGAATATTATATTAACTATCATTAGTATTATATATAACTATCATCTAATTATTAATTTTTATTGTTGATTGTAGTTATTGTTATTAAACAAAAACCCAAAATATTAATGGATAATTAAATAATAAAAGCCCAATATTATTAAGTTATAAAGTCTAGGTACATTGTCAAAACCCCAAAAAAATATTATTATCATAGATTCGCCCGATAAGGCCCAAACTTAAACAAAAACCCCTAAAATAGAATCTACCATGATGTCTTATCCTCTCATGCAAAGCCACACAAGGGCCGTTAGATATGATCTAATGGCTAGAATTGAAGCAGAGGCGGCCTTCTAAAATCGCCACAGGTCCACGCGCGGCTCGTCCATTCCTTCACGCGCAAGACTGTCTCGCTCCCTCGTGACCGTCTCGCTCCTCACTGGTCCCCCACCTTCTCTGATGACCACATCGGTGTGCCAATCGAACAAACCAGCAACCACAGCGGCCGGCTCTCCCATTATTTGGTTCTTCCCACTCGTACGAGAGTCACGCCACATGCAAACAAAATGAGCATATTAGAGACAAACAAAAATAATAGAAAACCCAGAGTTAGAAAGCCAACAAGAATCAGAAACATGCATGAATACTTCCAAAATCGACAGAGGCAGCCAATGAGTTTTTTCTTTATTTTTATGTAATTCGAATATTATGTAATACCGGGGGATATAAATGAGAACCTTACACCATTTGTAACCCTAAGCCGAAAAAGGGGATTTTATCCAAAAATGAATAGAATAGGAAAAAAACATTTGAGGTATCTTCTTTTTCCAGTTTTATTTGCATGTATTAAAAAAACTAGATATAGGGTTACGAGTTCACCTTTTATAGCTGTCTGATTTCCTCGCCCTTTTCTCTGCTTGCTATAATCCTGCGGCATTCACGTCGTCAGTGGTGAACCATTTGGGGAGGGTAACGATTGATTCTTACGAAAGGGATCTTGGTTTTTAGATTGGCCTAAGAGGATTCTGGCTACTGTTTTTGTAAAAGTTTTCAAAGTAGGGTTTAGTTTTAAATTCGTTTTCAAAAACTAGGATGAAGGTTTGTTTTCTCTAGTTTAAATCTGGTAGAAGAAGGATTGAATCCTTCTAGATTCGAGGTTTAGGACTAGAAGAGAACACGAATAGTTTATTTTGGAAACGTGTTCTAGGTTTTTGGGTAGAAAAAATAGTTATAATCGTGGTTTGAGTTTGGGTTTTTGGATCAAAGTGGATAGGGTTTGAAGAACACGAGACGTGTTCTTCATATTTTAGAGGATTTGATCTAAAAAACATGTTTGGGTGGATGTTATAGGGTTTCTAAGAATCAAAGTTGGATTTTTTTGGATTAACTGAGGAAGAACATGAGATAAAATTATGATTTTGATCCATTTTTGAGTCGATTTTCTGGGTTTGAGGTTTTTGTAGAGAGAGTGTAACACCCCTTACCCGAATCCATCACTGAATACGAGTTAGAGATGTCACATGACACTTGTACAATAGCACTTATTTCAAAATCGATAAAATTTTGTTTCATTAAAATATAAATAATTTACCATTTTCTAAAAGAATATTTAATCGCGTAAAATTTAAAACTAATATTTCTAAGTTCAATCTGAACCTAGATTCAGGCGGCAACTTGGCAGTTCGATTCTCCTCTATATAAATAATAAAACTGCCTAAAAACTGCTTAATTTAAAGATCATTCGATTAACTAATAAAATACGATTTCAACATATTTAATTAATAATATCCATTAAAAGTATTCATATTCATATTTATAACATTATTTCCAATATTTTTGTATCAGAGTAACCAAAACATTTATAAGATACATGCCAACTAATAATATCAAAAAGGGACATCGGGGATGTCTTACTGATAATGATGTACCTCTTCCAAAATAGATGATGTCTCCTATCACAACTCCTTACTCCTTACGATCTTTACCTACGCACGAAACATTCACACGCTAAGAATAATCTTAGTGAGGCAACTAATAATTCAATAAATAACAATGAAAAATAATAATTTATGTAAATAAGGCAGTTCATATTAAAAATCACTATTCAAAGATTTGTGTCACTTTCATTTGCACTTTTCACTATTATTTAAATCATAGCCCAATGTAAGATAAATGAAAATGTATGGTATGTGAGTCACTATTGAGTATGCACATGTGCGGCAACAACTAATTTGTTGTGCCAAAATATAACATTGTATGACTTTATCACTGCATAACCGCTGTAAACTTATACAACGTCATTGTATCACTAGGTCATAGCTGTAGAACACAGGGTCGATGTTTCACTTTGTAATTGTTGTATATTTATACAACATCACTGTAACATTTATATTCCCACCTCATTGACATGCCAATTATACCAAGAAATCTCATAATGCAAACAATGGGTTTTAACATTCACTACCATATATCATTCACTTATTTGAAATATCAAAAGATACGAATATTTTACAGTATCACATAAAAGTTCATTGGGCAGTTCTTACCCGAAAATCATTCATAGTTCTTTTCAAGAATCATTAAAAAGATATCATTTGTGAATTGATATTCGAGATAGACTCATCGAAGTCTTTGTCATATCAAATAAGATAGTAGAAATGCACTCACCTGTTGCCTCACTATAAAGTTTTACCCTTATTCACAACTTCACTTTTGCACTACTTCTTTGCCTTTAGAGTTGCTTGGCTCCCAGTTTGGATTACGATTGTGATCTACAACAATTTCACCAACATATACAATTCAAAGTACATGTTAGTATCATTCTAACATAGATACATATTAGGAATAATATTTCCTAATAATTCTTTAACTTTCCACAATATTCATTTTAGTCCTAAGGACTCTTTTTAAACTTCCAACCAACATTTTCAAGTCCAAACCTCACATTTCTCATTCTTTACACCCAAACTTTAAAATTTTACACACTAGTCTTTGAATTTTGCCGAAATTTCAAATTGGTCCCCATAGTTAACACAACTTCAAAATCAACCTTCTAATCACTTTAACTAAATTTTCCAATACAATACTCTTCAAAAACAAGCTCAACAACCAAACCCCTAAGCTTTCCAAAATTTACAACTTAATCCTCAACACTTTACAAACTTCCATATTAGTCCAATTAACATTTTAAAACTTATAAAATCATTCTTACACAATTTCTAACCTTAGGAGGATTTTTCCAAAAATTTTCTCTTATTTTCTCCTAGTAAGTCGAATATCAAAGGTCACTTTGGCCAAAATTCCTCACTCGATTCAAGCATGAATTCAACTTCTAGACATCATATTCAAGCTTCACACATCATTTCTACTTCAAATAAAATTTTTGTAAGAGTTTCCCCCAATTTTTCAATTTTCCCAAATAATACCTAAAACAAGAATCATGTTGTTTTCATCAATCCAAGCATAAAAACAACCTTATAACCTCAAATCCAACTTAAACAACTTATAAAACATAAATTCTCAACTTGTTATTCATAAACCCTAACTTTCAATCTCAACATATAAACATGGAAACTACTCAAAATTAAACATGGAGATTAATTTTCTATTTCATATATTGAATCAAAAACCAATCGAATCAAGCCAAAAATCAAAACAAAAATTTGCTTACCTTGGCTATGGGGTATTCGGCCTTGGAGAGAAAGATGAACAAGAATCTAGTTTTTTCTTCATTTAATTAGATAGACAAATGTCATTTTAATCTTAACTTATAATATAAAAATCTCTATCAATGGTAAAATGACCATTTTGCCCCTTAGTTATAACCAATAGGATCTCAACACTTGTCTTATTCTATCCAAAATAATCAATTTAATATAAAAAGTAAGGGCAAAATGACCAAAATGCCATTAATGAATCTTAGTATTTTCAAAAATGCCATTATCCTCTAATTACTCAAATACCGCATAAAATCGAAACCAAATCGAATCAAAACGATCCCAAAACTTAACACCATCTTCTTTTAGTCTAAGACTTTCATAAAATTTTCATAATTTTCCGAGTTCGAATAGTCATCCGAATTAATTCCTGAAACTTCTTCCATTTATAGCTTTTTACACAAATCTCGTACCAAAGATCTGATTCCCACCAAAATTCTTATACCGGGATAAACTATTCATTTTTTCCATAAAAATAATTATTGGGAAAATTACCATGTTGGTCCCTAAACTTTTCCCAAATTTTCACTTTTGTCACCAAACTTTGAGTTTTTACATTTTAGTCACTACACTAAAACCACAAACTTTTAAATCTTTGCAATTTAGTCACTAACCAAAAATTGGGGTATTACAGAGAGGCTCTGGTTTTGGGGTTTTAATAGAATGAGGATACACATAAGTGGAAGAATAGTTTAATTATCAGAATTATGGGGTTTATATAGAAGGCAAGTTAGGTTAAAAGACTTGCGCGTTTCTATCCCGGTCGCGCACTACTCTCGTGGATATAGTAGCCGTTCCCCTTTAGTTTGCTTTTATTCAATTTGGCCTTTTTCCTTCATATTTCAGGCTCTGTGTTTCCAATTTAATTTATTATTTGTACAAAAGAATTCTAATCTACTCGTGAGAAGGTAGTAGGCATTCTCTGGAGAGGTTAACACTACCCCTATTCCATGACCTAGGGCATTGGACGCTCCATCAAAATAAAGCTTCCATGACTTCTCTTTTAGAGCTATATCTTCTTTATCTGTAATGCACATTAAATCTTCATCTGGGAAATTAAATTTCAGGGATTCATAATCATCTAAAGCACAACTTACTAAGAAATCCGCTATAACACTCTCTTTTATTGCTTTTTGGCTCACATATACAATGTCGAACTCGGATAATAGCATTTGCCACGGGTCATCTTCCCAGTTAGTGCTGGTGCTTCCATCAAGAATTTTAATGGGTCTACCTTGGATATCAACCAAGTGGTGTGATACATTATGTACTACCTGAGCCTTTTGGTAGCCTAAACTAGAGCGCAACACAATTTCTGAATCGACCGATACCATGTTTCGCAATTGATGAACTTCTTGCTCAAATAGTATATGGCTTTTTCTTTCTTTTCGGACTCATCATGTTGTCGCAGTACATAACCTATCGAATTTCCATAGATCGTTAAGTACAAGATTAATTGTCTATCCAGAACCGACACCACTAGAATATGAGTATTTTTCAGGTACTTCTTGATCTTTTCCAGAGTTTCTTAACACTCTTCATCCCATACTCCTAGGTTGTTCTTCCGAAGTAATCTAAATACAGGATCGCACTTGTTGGTCAATTGAGAAATGAACCGAGATATATAATTTAGACTTCCTAAAAAGAATTAAATTTCTTTTTGTGTCTGAGGCGGCAGAAGATTTTGAATAGCTTTTACTTTGTCATGGTTAATCTCGATTCTTTTTCTGTTAACCACAAATCCCAAGAGCTTTCTGAACGTGACTACGAATGTGTATTTAGTAGGGTTGAGCTTCGCTGATAATTTCTCAATCTTTGGAACAACTCTCTCAGGTTTTGAATGTGTTATTCCTTAGTTCGAGATTTAGCAATCATATCATCCACGTATACCTCAATTTTTTGTGCATTATATCATGGAAGAGAGTTACCATTGCCCTTTGATAAGTTGCCTCATCATTTTTAAGCCTAAAGGGTATCACTTTGTAAAAGAACGTGCCCCACTCAGTCACAAATATAGTCTTATCCATATCTTCTGAGTGCATTTTTATTTGATGGTATCCCAAAAAGCCATCCATGAAAGAGAACCATGAATGCACCGCCGTATTTTTGACCAAAGTGTCAATATGAGGTAAAAGAAAATTATCTTTTGGGCTCGCTCTATTGAGATCTCTATAATCTATGCATATGCGAACCTTTTCATTATTTTCGATATCGAGACTATGTTCGCAACCCATTCTGGGTATTTGCAACTTTTAGAAAACCACCATCAAATTGTTTTCTCACTTCTTTTCTGATTTTCAACAGCATATCGGTCCTCATTCTCTTGAGTTTATGTTAAACTGGCTTACATTCGGGCCTCATTGGCAAGTTATGTACCACAATATTTGTATTCAGCCCCTAGAATATCTTGGTAAGTCCAAGGGAATACGTCTTTAAACGCTTGAAGCAGAGTTATCAAGTCGTGTCTAGTCTTTGAGGAGAGGGTGGTGCCAATCTTCACTTCCCTCATATCTTCATCAATCCTAAAATTAAGAGTCTCTACTTCGTCTTGGTGAGGTAGGATTTGCTTTTCCTCACTTGCCATCATCCTTAGCAGTTCCTCTAGGACTTCGTATTCTATCTCATCTTCGCCCTCATCGATTTTTGCCAGACACAAAGGTTTCTTAGAGTCTATCTCAAGATCAGAGTCAGAATCATTCATACAGTTAATCGTATGGACCTTACACAAATTAAAATAACAAATATGTATTTGGAAAATAGAATATCCGTACAAAATGATTGAAAAAAAGAATAATAAATAAAGATCCCTAATACTTGTGGGAAAAAGCAAAAGGGTTGGTTTGGGGCATTACTCTGATTTTGTCTTAAAAACTACAGGCAGATCAACACTTCTCTAATTATTTAACGTCTCCCCTAGATAGAAGGTAAGGGCGGGTCCCAGTTAAAAACCTGTTGACATTTCCACCATCATATATCATGTTTCCAAACATCCCTTCAAGTGATTCACTGAACATCTCTTCATCATTAAGCTTTTCATTCTCTTTGTTTGCTTCATGTACCTTCCGTTCGATATTGACGATTCCACCAAACACGAAGATATCTCTTAGGTAAGGAAAAGTCATCGACTTCTATGGGATACCTTCTTCCTTGAACCTGGTTCTCTTTTGTCCTTCCCTCGTTCTGTACTCTTCCTTTCTTTACAGAATACTAGGCTTATAACCTAGCCCATATCGGTCCTTCTTAAAGATAACACTTTTTGCATATAAGCTTTCTTGTAAGTTCTTTCCAAAACCTTTTTCTAGTCTTAGCTCCTCGTCCTAGGGTCTCCCAAATAATCATCTTGGTACAATTGGATAACTTGGGGCGTGGGATCTTACTTCTTTCTACGACAAATGTTGCACTTACAAATTCTAGAGCCTGAAAGAAACACTCTACGACATTTTCAACATGTGGGATATAGGGAGCATCGGATGTCACTGAAGCAATAATGTCTTGCTCTGCTCCAACACTCACCAATTTTCCTTCGATTACGAACTTAAGCTTCTAATGCAGTGATAAAGGAATAGCAACGGTAGAATAAATCCAGGGTCTCCCTAGTAGGTAGTTATAAGTAGGCTTAATATCCATTACCACAAAATCAATGGTTTACTTTGTTGGTCCAATCAACAGGGGTATCTTGATCTTCCCCACCACCTCTTTTTGAGTTCCATCGGAAGCTTTCACGGAATTCTAACATGGGTTCAAGTGGTAACTGTCTAGGGGTAACTTTTGCATAGTTACTATTGGTAATGCATTCAGTGCAGACCCATTGTCAATGAGCACCCCGGGCAAGACGTTCCCTTTATAGTGGGTCGTGATGTTTAAGCCTTAGTAGACCCATACCTCATTCTGGGATCTCATCATCACTAAACGTGATATAGTTATCTGCAGTAATATGACCCATTATTTAGTCAAACTTGGTCACAGAGATATCATCTGGAACAAACGTTTAATTCAATACTTTTATTAATGCATTATGATGTTTTTCTGAACTCAATAGTAGCTTAAGTACCGTAACCTCGCTTGTTGTTTACGTAGTTTCTCGACAACATTATAGTCACTATGCCTTAAAACCTAAAAAATTCTTGCACTTGTGCTTCAGTCACTGGCTCATTGATTTTTGGAGGAGGCTCCTCATCAAATATCTTCTCAGGCCCAGTCGTTGCATTCTTATCTTTATAATTTACCACTTCTATTGTCTTCGAGGTTTTTGATGAATAACATCTGCCGCTTCTTGTAAAGTGTCCTACTTCATTCACAACTTCAGTTTTTGACTCCATCGGTCTTTTGTCTTATGTGGGTTTTGCTTCTTTGAGTGACTCTTTATCCCTCTACAACTCTGAACCTTCAGGCACAAACACATTGGAGGTATAATTCCAAGGGACCTTCTGTGTGTCTCTAAACTAAAAAAAGAGATGGGGCTGGGATTATAAGCTTAGGTGCTATCTTTGAATTTTATCCTAGGGACAAGCTCTCCTCCTTCGGCTTGGACAACACGACAAACGGCCTATCCACTCCGTACTTGGGGTTATCTGAAGTACATACATCCAGTTTTTTCATTCTTTCAACTTTCTTGAAAAATCTGATTTCCTTATTTTTCCATTATTCTTTAGACCAGCTATTTAAACTCTTTACAAAGTTAGATATTGTGCCCTCCTTCCTGATGAAACTTAAAGTATGGCCCACATCCTTCTTATACTATTTCCATACCCTGCTCTATTAGGCACACCATATATAACTGTTGGAACACCCATCTAAGAGGGAACTTAACCTCAGACACTTTCTCTTTGGCTTTTCTGTTACCTTCATCTTCAATAGCGTTCATGTTACGGCCTCTATAGTTTGGTAACGAATTAGAAGCCACGTTTGGTTCATCAAAATTTAAAACCCTGGTGTTTATCAAGTTCTGGACAAACTTTTTAAAGGCAATACAGTTCTCCGTTGAGTAACCTGGGAGACCAGCGTGATAGTCGCAATACGCCTTGTCATCATACCGTGCAGGGAAAAGGGTTTTAAATAGAGTAACATGATATGGCTAGACCAAGTCAGCTTTCTACAGCTGTGAGTACAACTCAACATATGATACCAGTAAAGAGGAGAAAGATACCTTCTCTTCTTCTTTCTAAGGGGCTCTATCTTCTTTTTCGTTAGAATTATATACATTCCAGTCGAAGCCTGCGGTTGTGAAATGGTGATGTTCGCAGGGACATTGTAGGTGCTTGTGGTGTTTACCTCATTGTCTTTCTTCTTATAATGGTTTCAAGAGGTCTCTCTATTGTCGATTCTCTCACTCTTTTTTACCTCTCCAAAAGTACTATTTTTAATGCCAATCTTACAATGCTTTTTCTTGTTTTTAGGTACATTTAGTTGCATAAGGTTGTTAAAATCATGCATTTACATAAGGACTTTAGAATTCTATCTATGCTAGTGTGAATGGTTGTTTTGTTGGCAATTTTGAAGGTTTGGCATAGTATTTGGCCCAGAAAAGCAACACAGGAAGGAATGCCAGAAAGAATGTTGACTACTGTTGGCACAGATGGACCAGACAATACCAAGCATCAGTTGGCAGAGAAGTGAACTTGATGCCATGACAAGAACCCTTGGCAATGCCGGTCCAAAAAAATAGGACCAGATCAGGCTGCGGAAAAATAGCATTTGATCAAACTCTGAAAAAATAGAATGGAAAAAATATGATGCCAAGTCTGTCTGGCACAGATGGATTGAACGATGCCAAGCTCGGCTGCCAAAAAATTGACGACATATGTCGTCAGCCCTAGTGAAAACCTGATCAGCTTATCACCTTATCACTTCAAATATGGATAAGATGATCACATCCCTTATCCCTTGCGCATTCAAATTTCAAATGCAAGGTTTATCCTAGGATTTCCCACGCCTATTTAAAGGAAGAGAAGAGATCGATCAAAATGACTAACAACGGGGAACTAACAAAGGACTAACTTGGAGAGGATTTCATTGATGATCGGAAGAGGAATGTTGCGTGGTTCGACCAGCTAGACCCAGGGCTTAGAGCCATTGAAGTGCTGCATCAAGAGACCCCATTCTTGCCCATTCTCTTTGTTTAGTTATTTTTATTTTTTAATAATGATGTATTTTGAAAATGTTTATGGTTTTTCGGTTAAATCCCTCACCATGAACTAATCTAATAGTTGGTGGGGGATGTTTGCGTTGAAACGCTATTTTCATGTTTAGCTTTTAATAATAAATCTGCCTTGGCAAAGTTTATCTATTCGGCATACTTTAATATTTCCTAAATACTATGCCAAGCGAGAGCTGGCACTGTTGGCCTATTGCTCCTCAATATCTTAACAGACTTGGGGTGGCACTGATCAAGTTGTTGAATACTAAGGAGAGAAGCTTCGAGAGAAGTCGTTCAAGTAGATGAACTTACTTCGGGAGTGAAATCTACCCCTTAGGAGTATAGATTGGATCTTAATCAAATTGGTTTATTTAAAAGCATGCACTATAGAGATATAGGGGTTTTTACATGATCAATTTAGCACAATGACCATCGAGAGAGACTTTGCTAATTTTGAATCTACTCGGCAAACAATGCCAAGACAAGTTGTTATTAAAGGCTGACACAGCATGAATAGCGTGAAAACCAGGCATTCCCTGCCAACGCTCATCATTCATTAAGGCACCTTCCTTGCCAACGTCTTTACTTTACTTTATTTTCTTTCTTTTATTTTATTTCAATTATTTCCAAAACCACTTTAAACAAACAACTTTTCCTCAAGGCAAGTAACAATCAAAGCAATTGAATTCCAAGTCAATCTCTGTGGGATCGATACTCAGCTTACCAGTTGTTTTACTTGCAGACCATGTATACTTGCACACAAAAGACTCATCTTGGCACTATTTTATATTTTCCAACACATATCTTTTGCCCCTTTTGCTAGCATTCACTTAGAGAGTCTACAAGTTTTTGGCACCGTCGCCGAGGATTGCAACAGAATTGATTGTTTTTAAATTTTTACTTGTCTTCCTTTTATTTTTATTTTTTTACCTTTTACTTTTGTCGGTGTATGACCAAAAGCCATCATGTGGTGGACGAGTGGTCATACGATCTGAAAATTGAGAAAACCTTGCGGAGGTTAAAAAGAAGATTTCGAGAGATGAACCAAGGTAATGGAGGGGATGGTGAGGTGAACAATGGAGGAAATCCACTTAACAATGAGATACTGCCACCACCTACTGTCCCAATTGTTAATGAGAGACATATTAGAGAACATTCGACACCAACCATTGACAATTTGATGCCAGGACTTGTTGGCACAGAGGTAAATGCTGTCAATTTTGAACTTAAGCCGGTAATGATTCACTCTTTTTAATGTAGGTCAGTTTGATGGTGCACTAACTGGAGATTCGAGGCAACATCTAAAGCAGTTCATAGAGATTTTCCAGCTATTACAACAAAATAGAGTACCTGAAGATACCGTGAAGCTGAAGTTATTTACTTTTTCTTTGAGAGAAAGAGCAAAGGCTTGGCTTAATTCCTTGCCACCGGGCTCAGTTACTTTATGGGTAGACCTATGCCAGAAGTTCTTGATAAGATTCCAGCCGCCAACACTTTCTGCCAAGCTGCGGGTGAGATCATTACATTCAGGCAGGCTGAGGATGAGACCTTATATGATGCCTGGGAACGATTTAAAGACCTGTTGAGGAGGTGTCCTATTCATGGATTCCCGAATTGGACCCAGATCCAAATCTTTTACAATGGACTGAATGCACAAACGAGGACTGTTGTTGATGCTTCGGTAGTTGGCTCATTGCTTGACAAGACATATACTGAGGCTGTTGACATTTTAGAGTGGGTTACAATTAATTACTTTAAATATCCTGTTGTAAGACTTGAGACCGGGACTAAAACTAATGGGAAATTTCAGGTTGATAAACTAATATCCATTCATGCCGAGATTTCCAACCTTACTAGCATGGTAAGAACGTTGCAAAAGAACAATGAGTCCCAAGAAGTCAAAGCATTAGACCCATTCTTTACAATCTGTAGAGAGAATCATCATGTTGATGAATGCCCTGTCAACCCTGAATCGGTAAATTTTGTTGGCAATATTAACCGTTACTATAATTCTAACTCCAATACTTATAATACAGGTTGGGGACAACACCCTAATTTAGCTTAGGGAAATCAAGGAGGTAACCAGTACAATACCCAGCGCCAGAATACTCAGAGGTAGAATAACAATGTTATGCCAGCATTCTATCAGAATGTCATGCCACAGAAAGCCCAAAACAATTTTCAGCAAGGACAGAGACTCAACCAAGGGGGCACTCTCACAGAGTAGTACATGGAGAGGAATGATGCCACAGTCTAGAGTTTGGCAGCATCAATGAGAAACTTGGAAGTCCATCTTGGGCAGATTGCCAGTGCACTCAGCAATCGACCCCATAGAGCATTGCCAAGTGACACAAAAGATTCTCGGCACAAAGATAATGAGCAGTGCAAAGCTATAATTCTTCATAGTAGTAAGCAATGAGAGATGGAGAAGGTTGCTAAGCAGCCAATTAATTGGCAAGATGAGAAGCTTGTGCCAGTAGATAATCCCATGGAAGCAGAGAAAAAGGAAACAAAAGCAGATGATGTCAGAACCAATGCCAGACAGCACACTAATGCCAGCACCGATGCCGGACAGCACACTGATGTCAGCACTGCGTTAGCAAAGCCAGCAGAACAGGCATGTATCTATCCGCCGCCACCATTTCCAGCAAGACTCCAAAAGCATAAGCAAGATCAGCAGTTCAAGTGCTTCTTGGAGGTTCTTAAGCAATTACAAATCAACATTCCATTGGTAGAAGCCCTTGAACAAATGCCCAACTATGTCAAATTTATGAAGGACATTCTGTCCAAAAAGAGGAAGTTGGGAGACTTTGAAATGGTAGCTCTGACTGAAGGATGCAGTGCCATGATCTTAAACCGGTTGCCACCAAAGTTGAAAGATTCGGGAAGCTTCACTATTCCCTGCACCATTGGCAACAAATCTATGGTCAATGGACTGTGTGAACTAGGAGCTAGCATCAAGTTGATACCAATGTCAATTTTCCAGAAGCATGGCATAGAAGCAAGACCTACCACAGTGACATTTTAGCTGGCAGACCGATCCTATGCACATCCCAAGGGTAAGATTGAGGATGTGTTGGTAAAGGTAGAAAAAATTATTTTTCCAGCTAATTTTATCATTTTGGATTATGAGGCTGATATTAATGTCCCGATTATTTTGGGGAGACCTTTTTTTGCCATGAGTAGGGATTTGATTGATGTTCATAAAGGGGGACTAACAATGTGCATGAATGACCAGCAAGTTACATTTAATGTGTTTCAAGCCTTGAAATGTGCAGATGAACCTGATGAGTGCCAAGCAGAGGAGATGATGGAGTCCATTTACACTTTAGACACGGCACAGTTATGGTAGGATACAGAATTTGATGCCAACAATTTAGATGGCATAGCCGATCTGTTTGAGGAACCAGAAGAACCGGTCTTGGAGGCTGAAGAGGCGAGTTATTTTGAGCCACTACAGTTGGCCAGCAGAGAACTCAAGGCACCTAAACCATCAATTGAGGAGCCACCAAGATTGGAACTGAAATCGCTGTCAGATCACTTGAAGTATGCTTATTTAGGTGAACACTCAACTCTGCCAGTGATTATTACCACTGGTCTCATTAATGATCAAGAGGAAAGATTGTTGGCAATATTACGTGACTATAAGCAGGCACTACAGTGGACTTTGGCAGACATCAGAGGTATTAGCCCAACCATTTGCATGCATAAGATTATCTTGGAGGAGTACCATGGCAAGACCATTGAAGGTCAGAGAAGGCTAAAACCAAGCATGAAGGAGGTAGTGAAAAAAGAGATCATAAAATGGCTTGATGCTGGGATTATATATCCCATTTCCGATAGCTCTTGGGTTAGCCCAGTGTAATGCATGCCAAAGAAGGGTGGCATGACCGTGGTACGAAATAGTAAAGCTGAGCTAATCCCCTCCAGAACTATCATAGGATGGAGAGTATGCATGGACTATAGGAGGCTAAACAATGCCATGAGGAAGGACCACTTCCCATTGCCATTCATTGATCAGATGCTAGACAGGTTGTCAGGTAAAGCTTTTTATTGTTTTTTGGATGGTTATTCAGGTTATAATCAAATTACCATCACACCTAATGATCAAGAGAAGACTACGTTCATGTGCCCATATGGGACATTTACGTTTAGAAGGACGCCATTCGGCCTATGTAATGCACCGACAACGTTTCAACGTTGCATGATGTCCATTTTTATGATATAATCGAGTACAACATGGAAGTGTTCATGGATGATTTCTCAGTGTTTGGCAAAACATTTGAGGAATGCCTTCTAAGTTTGGAGCAAGTCTTGAAGAGATGCATATAGACAAACCTAGTGTTGAACTGGGAAAAATGCCACTTCATGGTGAAAGAGGGCATTGTTCTCGGGCACAAGGTAACTGAGAGAGGGTTAGAAGTGGATCAAGCAAAAGTTGAGGTAATTAAGCAGCTACCGCCTCCAACGAGTGTTAAAGGTATAAGGAGTTTTTTAGGACATGCTGGTTTTATCGGCGTTTCATTAAAGACTTTTCGAAGATTGCTAAACCTTTGTGCTTGTTGTTAGAACATAATGCCACTTTTGCATTTAATGATTCTTGTTTGAGAGAATTTCAGGAGTTTAAAGAGAAGTTAATCAATGCCCTTATAGTTGTGGCACCGAACTGGAATGAGACCTTCGAGCTTATGTGTGATGCCAGCGACTATGTCGTTAGAGCAGTCTTAGGACAAAGACATGGCAAGGTTTTTCATGCCATCTACTATGCCATCCGAACCTTGAACGAAGCACAACTGAACTACTCTACGACCGAGAAAGAATTTCTTGTGATTGTATTTGTTTTTGACAAATTTAGATCTTATTTAATTGGTAACAAAGTTGTGGTTTTTACAGATCATTCAGCATTTAAGTATCTCTTGGAAAAGAAGGATGCCAAGCCCAGACTAATCCGATAGACGCTTATACTATAAGAATTCGACCTTGAGATCTGAGACAAAAAGGGCAGTGAAAACCTAGTAGCTGACCATCTCTCACGTTTAGAGCATCATCTTGAAGATAGAAAGACCAATTCGATAAGAGATGAATTTTCTAACGAGTATTTGCTTGTAGTTATTGCCATGCCATGGTATGCCGATATTGTCAACTACTTGGTAAGTAACATTCTACCACCAGACTTGGCAGACAATGCCAAGAAAATGTTCTTGCGTGAAGTCAGGCAATACTATTGGGACGAGCAAATATTGTTCAAACAGTGTGCTGACCAAGTGATCCGCGGTGTGTGCCTGAGGATGAACAGCATAACATATTGCATCTATGCCATGCCGCACCATATGGAGGTCTCTTTGCTGGGGTAAAGACAGCTGCCAAGGTATTGCAGTCATGATTCTTTTGGCCCACACTATATAAAGATGCCCACGAGTATGCCAAGGCATGTGATCGATGCCAACGGACAGGAAACATCTCTGGCAGACACCAAATACCATTTCAAAATATTATGCATGTGGATTTATTTGATGTATGAGGGATGGACTTTATGGGTCCTTTCCACCCTCATTTGGTAATGTATACATTCTTGTAGCTGTTGACTACGTATCTAAGTGGGTAGAAGCTGTTGCTCTGCCAACAAATGATGCCAAGGTCGTTTCCAAGTTCTTACATAAGCATATCTTCACTAGATTTGGCTCCCCTAGAGTGATTATTCATGATGAGGGCACTCATTTCAAATGTAATCTAATTTCTAAAACCTTGTGCAGGTATGGTATACAGCAGAGAATTGCCACGGCATATCATCCACAAACAAACGAGCAAGCTGAGATTTCAAATAAGGAGATCAAAAACATCTTAGAGAAGACTGCTAATCCATCAGGGAAGGACTGGTCCTTGAGACTATATGAGTCCTTGTGGGCTTATAGGACTGCGTTTAAAACTCCTTTGGGCACTTCACCGTTTAGACTTGTTTTCGGAAAACCATGCCATCTGCCAGTGAAGCTTGAGCATAAAGCCTACTGGGCTATCAGAACACTTGGCATGGCATGGAGAGCTGATGGAGAAAATAGGTTACTAGACCTAAATGAGTTGGAGGAATTCAGAACACAAGCTTATGAGAACGCCGGGATCTACAAGGAAAAAGCAAAACATTGGCATGACAGTAGGATAATGCCAAGACAGTTTGAGGTAGGCCAATGTGTTTTGTTATTCAACTCACGGCTTAAGTTCTTTCCAGGGAAACTCAGATCAAGATGGACGGGCCCTTATGAAGTTGTGAAGCCCTATGCTCATGGAGCTGTGGACATCAAGAATTTGAAGACGGGCGAAATCTTTAAGGTGAATGGCCAATGTTTGAAGCACTACATGGAAGGCGATCAGAATAATACCAAAGAGGTGATCATCTTGGCAGAGGTAACATGAAAACACCATCAGGTTTAAACTTTTGTAAATATTAGGTTAGTGTTTTTCTTTGTTTTTAGATTTTTAGGTTTCTAATTCTTTTTCTTTCTTTTTAAGTTTCATGTTTTTATTCATTTACTGTGTTGAAAGGTTTCCTTTGAGTTGTGCAGATTCATAATGCCAGGAACACTGCTAGGGTTGCTGGCAGGAGCCAACGCTTCAAAAGAAAAATCTGCCAGATGCAGTGCCAGAGTAGCTTGGCATGCAGCGGTGCAAAAGATAGAAAGAAGAGAAAAACCCTAATTTCATCGGCCTAATAAAATAAGAGAGAGTTGTGTTTATTTGACTTTAAACCCTAGTCGCCCAAATCTCGGTTGAAATTTAAATTTCAAATCAATTACCTTATCACTCCAATCTTTACCCCATCTTATCACCTATCACCTTATCACTCCACCTCTTTTTAAATTAATTATTTTTATTTCTTATTATTATTCCTAATTACTAATCCCATTAAAACACTCAACCAACTTAAAACCTTTCATTTTCTTACCCTTGCCGATTAAAGAAACCAAACATATCTCTTACTTTTTTACTTCCTTTTCGATAAGCAAGTACAAAACCCCAATCGCTCTTTGTCTTCATCTTTCAACATCGTTTCAAGTTCCTTCAACAAGTTTCAATGGCCTCATATTCTATTCCCTTCAAAAGATTCTTCAACGAGGAGATCGAGAAAAAGTTTGAAATAAATTTTACCTCGAGGAATTTTTGCTACGAGAAGCACTTCGAGTTTAAAATGGAGACAACAACTGACTTCCCTCCAGAAGTTATGTCTACGATTAACTTACAGAAGTGGAGTCTATTCTGCCAGCAAAAAAGGGAGATCTATGCCACCATCGTCCAAGAGTTCTACGCGCACCTTGTGACCAAGGATTCGCCTTTCCTAATGATTAGAGGTAAGTGTGTGCATTTTGATGAAAGATATATTAATAATATGTTTGAGTTGGATCGTGTAGGAGATGAGTATTTTGAGTATGTTGATTCGATGAATGCTGCCAAGAGGAAAAAGCTATTGACGGATCTGTGTGAACCTGGCACGACTTGGACAGTCTTATCAATGGGCCATCGGACGGTGAAAAGAATGACGTTGAAGCCACAAGTGAGAGGCTAGAATCACTTCATTAAGGCAAACCTATTGCCTACATCGCACAATGAAACGGTCTAGAAAGAAAGTCTAATTTTGTTGCACTCCATCATTAAAGGGCGCAAGATCAACATTGGGAAGATCATCATAGACGAAACTTATAAGTGTGTTGCGAGAGGTAAAGGTAGTTTGTTTTTCCCTTTGCTTATTTCTAACATTTGCATACGCCATGATGTGCCAAAGCTTGATGAGGAGCAAGGCCAGATAATAAAGGGAACGACAATCACTGCTGCCATATGAAAAAACCTCACTGCGGTTGAGCCAAAGGACAAGGCCAAGGGAAAAGCAAAAATGGCCACGCCAAAGCCCAATGAGTCAAAGGCCGTGCCAAAAACATTGCCAGAAATTGTGCCAGACAGTTCACTGGCACTGTTGTCCTAAATTCAGCAACGCCAAGAGATTATTCTCCAAAAGCTAGAAAAGGCTGAAGAGCTCAATGTCAAGATACGACACTACATACAGGCCAAGGATGTTATGATCAAAGAAGCTCTTACAAAATTATCAACTAATTTTGTGCCAGAGTTTCCAGACTTCCCTACCGAGCTCTCTGCAAGTGACAATGCCACGCTAGCTAGTCCAGTTCATACTCCGTCCGATGCCACAGTCCCGTTGTCTCCAGTTGAAGTCGAGTCTGCCAGTTCTGATTCTTCATCTGAATCAAAGAAAACCAAAACCAAGTCGCCAGTAACACATGTTGTCCATACGCCATCTGGTGCCATCGATGCACATGCCGTATCGGAGCTTGCCAAAGAAAATGAGGAAGTTGGAGCCTCTACTTCCGCTTTAAAACCGAGCCTGAAAAGAAAGAAGCACATGGCCCCTGACCGTGGGCCATTTATAAGAAGAAAAACTCGTGCCGCAGGGCAAATAGTCTCCAAAGGGGAGTCCTCTTCTTCCTAAACTCCTTTACATTTCATTTACATGATCATGCATTTTATTTTATTTTATTTTTCTTGTATATATGTGTTGTTTCATGCATTGGGGAGAATGCACATCTTAGGTTTGGGGGTGTGCATTTCTTCACATTTATGCCATGCATTTCATGTTTAATTTCTGTTGCCATGCCATTTAGGTCATTTAGAATAGATGTATACCGAACCACTAGAAAAAGAAAAGAAAAAGAAAATTTTGCCTCAGTTCAATTTTGAAAAAATGTTAACATTTGTTAGGCAAGTTTAATTTGATCTAGGTATCTGTCCAATAAGGAAACTCTAATTTTTAGTTGCCATGCCATACCATCAGAGTAGTATGCCAGGTTAACTTGGCAATTGATCTCTAGTTTAGGGAACTGAAATTTCACTTAACACGTAGTATGTATCTAGTTCCTTAGCAAACTTAGACTTTTTGAAACTATGCTCAAATATGAAAAAAAATTTGCCAGGGTAAAAAGAAATAAATAAGGCAGTAGTGTTCTGCCAAGAAAGGAAAAAAAAATCGAACTCTCCTCTGCTTAGAGATAATAAGTTACTTGGGGCTTCGTGGTTTGCTCCCTCTTAGTTCTCAAGTCCAAAACCTTAGGGTATGAGTTGAGGAGAAAGCCTAGTGATGTCTAGATTAAGGTGGGGATTCGTGGTATAATCCCTCTTATCTCCCACGCTAAATAGTGTCATGAAGCAAGCTTAAATGAATGCAGCAGAAACCCTTGGCAAAGAAATGAAAAAAAAAATCTGAGTTTAGGTAGTAAAATTGGCTAAGGGAGTGAAATGATACTTGATACATATTGCCTACACATCATGCACTCTTCATGAACTTAGAATAGAGTTATATTGCTGCACTTGAATTACTACCTGCTTGGCATTATTGCACTAAGATACTGAGGACAAAAATAGAGCCAAAATTCTGCTTGCCAGTACTTGTTGGCATTTTAACCAAAATTTTGTCGAGGTAACTTTTTCACAGTTTTTGTTTTTGTTTGTTTGCATTACTTGAGGACAAGCAATGAGTTAGGTTTGGGGGTGTGTTACCTCTCCGAAATTATTGTTTTTAATGCCAATCTTACAATGCTTTTGCTTGTTTTTAGGTACATTTAGTTGCATAAGGTTGTTAAAATCATGCATTTGCATAAGGAGTTTAGAATTTTGTCTATGCTAGTGTGAATGGTTGTTTCGTTGGCAATTTGCAGGTTTGGCATAGTATTTGGCCCAGAAAAGCAACACAGGAAGGAATGCCAGAGAGAATACCGAGTACTGTTGGCACAGATGGATAAAACAATGCCAAGCATCGGTTGGCAAAGAAGTGAACTTGATACCATGCCAAGAACCCTTGGCAATACCGGCCCGAAAAATAGGACCAGATCAGGCTGCGGAAAAATAACATTTGATCAAACTCTGAAAAAATAGGATGGCAAAAAAATAGGATGCCAAGTCTGCCTAGCACAGATGGATTGAACGATGCCAAGCTCGGCTGCTAAAGAATCGACGGCATATGACGTCAGCCCTAGTGAAAACCTGATCAGCTTATCACCTTATCACTTTAAATATGGATAAGATGATCACATACCTTATCCCTTGCGAATTCAAATTTCAAATGCAAGGCTTATCCTAGGATTTCCCACGCCTATTTAAAGGAAGAGAAGAGATCGATCAAAATGACTAACAACGAGGAACTAACACGGGACAAACTTGGAGAGGATTTCATTGACGATCGGAAGAGGAAGGCTGCGTGGTTCGACCAGCTAGACCCAAGGCTTGGAGCCATTGAAGGGCTGCATCGAGAGACCCCCTTCTTGCCCATTCTCTTTATTTAGCTATTTTTATTTTTTAATAATGATGTATTTTGAAAATGTTTCTGGTTTTTCGGTTAAATACATCACCATGAACTAATCTAATAGTTGGTGGGGGATGTTTGCGTTGAAACGTTGTTTTCATGTTTAGTTTTTAATAATAAATCTGCCTTGGGAAAGTTTATCCATTCGGCATACTTTAATATTTCCTAAATACTATGCCAAGCGAGAGCTGGCACTGTTGGCCTATTGCTCCTCAATATCTTAACAGACTTGGGGTGGAAACGATCAAGTTGTTGAATACTAAGGAGAGAAGCTTCGAGAGAAGTAGTTCAAGTAGATGAACTTATTTCGGGAGTGAAATCTACCCCTTAGAAGTATAGATTGGATCTTAATCAAATTGGTTTATTTAAAAGCATGCACTATAGAGATATAGGATGATCAATTTAGCGCAATGACCATCAAGAGAGGCTTTGCTAATTTTGAATTTGCTCGGCAAACAATGCCAAGACAGGTTGTTATTAAAGGCTAGCACGGCATGAATAGCATGAAAACTAGGCATTCCCTGCCAACGCTCATCATTCATTAAAGCACCTTCCTTGCCAACGTCTTTACTTCGTTTTCTTTCTTTTATTTTATTTCAATTATTTCCAAAACCACTTTAAACAAACAACTTTTCCTCAAGGCAAGTAACAATCAAAGCAATTGAATTCCAAGTCAATCTCTGTGGGATCGATACTCAGCTTACCAGCTGTATTACTTGCAGACCATGTATACTTGCGCACAAAAGACTCATCTTAGCACTATTTTATATTTTTCTAACACATATCTTTTGCCCCTTTTGCCAGCATTCACTTAGAGAGTCTACACTCTTTATTGCCACTTCAATAGATTCTCCCGTCTTCACCATATCGGTAAAAGTTTAAGTGGTATAATTTATCAAACAATGTACCTCTCAAAGCGTTCACGAATATAGGTTTAATCTCATGTTTGGGAATTGGCAGTTGAATCTGGGTAGCAAAATTGCGCCATCTCTGAGCGTACTGGCGTAGACTTTCATTCGATCTCTATTCTATTCCTTTTAACATGATTTGATTCAAGGTTATGTTAGACACATGCTTGTATTGTTCAACAAAGACTCTCGAAAGGTCCCTCTATGACTTGATGTTAACCCGATTGAGCTTGATATACCATCAAACTGTTAACCTAGTTAAACTATACTGGAAGTAATGAATCAGTAGCTTCTCATCTTTTATGAAAGTCGCCATCTTTCAGCAATACATAGTTATATGAGCGGAGGGGAAATAAGTTCCTACTTGGTGGCTTTAAATTTCGGTGGGAGAACTAGATCTGCCACGAGACTTAGGTCACTAGCATCATTCCCTTGTTCATCTGCCCCTTGTATGGCTTTAAATTTTTCTTCTAAGAAACGAAACCTTTATTCATATTTATTCTCTACCCCAGCTCTAATCTTTTCTATCACATTCAAATCTGGTATTTCATCCTCTTGGCTTCCCTCCAAATCGATAGGCTGACCCACCGATGCTCTTACTTGGTGGCTGGTAG
This sequence comes from Hibiscus mutabilis, assembly GCA_019671005.1. Classification (NCBI taxonomy): domain Eukaryota; kingdom Viridiplantae; phylum Streptophyta; class Magnoliopsida; order Malvales; family Malvaceae; genus Hibiscus; species Hibiscus mutabilis. The sequence goes on along the minus strand of CM033750.1, from coordinate 29,556,784 downwards.
ATACCCTGGTGGTGTTGACGTACATTTTTCTTGGTGTTTCTGATTGAACCTTAACATGAGATGCAGTCCCTTCTGGTTCTTCAACGGTACGATCTGAAACCTTTTCTTTTCCCTCCCATTTTCTTAGCAGCACAGTCATCTGAGCCATAATCGTAGCTTGAGATTGTGCGATCTTATCACCGATGCTTTGTTCAGCTTGGTCCAAATGAGTCTCAAGGTCCTTCTGGCCTTGTTCTAAGTTAGCCACTCTATCTTCCATTATTCTTACTTGCAAACGAGTACCGTATCGGTACGAAATGGTTGTAGTTTGAAGTTAAACTTTCTGCCATGACATTTCTACCATTAATTTTATTGTTTTAATAATGTATGCAATGTATATTGTATACGAAGAATTAAAAGTAATTAAATAATATGTCAAAATGAATGCAATGGAGGCATGGGTTCTTAAATGGTCCTTAGAAAGACTTTCATTTGAAGAAGAGGTCTGATTACAAAAAGTTTTATATAGGAAGAACTCGCAGCTTCAAGACTTGAAGGTGAAAAAGTTTTATATAGGAATAACTTGCAACCTGAAGAAATGTCGCCAAGGACAAGCTAAAAGTTTTATATAGGAAGAACTTGCAGCTCCAAGGCCCCATATAGAGGACGAGTAAACCAATTCTATATAGGAGGGACTCGTGGCTCCAAATCTCTGGAGCAGGGAAGTGGGATAAAATTATTGCTTATAATCTTTGCTCTATTCTCGTTTCACCATAATATGCAAAGAGGGGCAGCTGTAAACACTAATTTTAATCAATTCCATTAACCCGTTCTTTATTATTATATTATTGTTATTATTATTATTATTATCTTTATTTGTTATTATTATCATTATTTACTGGGCTATAAATATAAAAATAATAAAACCTAATTAGATTAAATATGTCTAGTCTATTATAATATATTTTAACACACAAATATTTACATAGCTTGTTAGGCCCAGCTAAAACAAAATCCTAAAGCCCTAAAATGTTATCTAATCTCGAGCAGCCAGCTAAGGGTCGTTAGATCAGATTCGATCTGACTATCCAGATCAAGCCTGAGAGATATGTGGGATACACACATGTCTATTTGTCTCCCCTACGCACGCGTGCAACAGACTGTCTGAGACTGTTGGACTCCTACGCTCCATGCATCTTCATCTGGTGTTGCCACGTCATCCTCTAAGAGCCATCTAGACCATTCGCTCTAAGTGAGATCTCAGCCGTTGGATCAAATCTAATCCAACGACTCAGATCAGATCTGACCGAGAGATACTCTTTGTCTTCCTTCATCCGATGGCCGTCGCATGGCATGATCGACGGTGGCCCTTTCAACGCGAACTGAGAAACATCGCATCGTCGTCCTTTTGTCAGCTCTCTAGCCACTGTACCGGATAGAAAATGATAAAAAAAAGATGGGGTGTCAAAACCATGATTATCAAAATGGCAGAGCCATTAAATTTAAAGTAAAATAACATCAGAGATAAAAAAAACAATGTAAAAAACTCATTTGCTACTCAGTCTTTGGATTATCAATAAAAAAAGTAATATCATAAGGTGTTTTTTTTCCTATCTATTTCTCTTGTATATAATAAACACAATAAAAAGAAAACAATAAAAGTGAAGGGTTTACCTTTAAGTCGTTTAGACTTTTCGTCGTCCGGTGGCAAGCCTCTCGGTCTCTTCTAGAGCCGTGCATGGTGAACCATATAGGTTTCTAAAGTCGGTTTATTTTTTTGAAAAGTTTTAGTTTTTCAGAAAAGTGAGGCTTTTGGTTCGTTTTTCTGAAAATCAAGCATTAGATCCAGTTTTAATAGTGAAAATGGGTGATTTTGGTCGAGTTTTGGTACTCATCGGCGCCAACTAGCGGCGTTCGGCGATGGTTGACACGGTGGAAAGTCTCATCGAAATTTGGGATTATCCCAGATTTTTAGAGAATTTCAAGAAATTTTGGAACTGACCAAAAAAAGGGAAAAAGATGTTTTTTTCCTGATAGTTATCTTTTATACCTTGATTTAAAATAAAAATTGTTTAATATCAACATAAATCCCTCAACCCCAAAATAATTACGGCTTTAGGTCCTCCTCCTTTTAAAATTCGTCTTGTGGTCCCTGAAACATTTTTAAAAAAAATTCAATTTTGTCCTCTCTCATGATTTAATAAAAAAATCGAATGGTTTAATACCCTTTTTATTCCTCAAAAGTTCTAATTTCCTTTTAATTAGGCCTCAAATCCGGTGGTATATTTCCATATTTAACCATTGTTCTTCATGCATATTTAATTTCAATACCTGCTCTTTATTTATTTCTTTAATTTCAGTCCTTTATCTTGTGTATTAAGGGTGAGCAGAACTCAACTCGACTAGAAAAAATTGATTTTTTTTTCAATTTCGAGTTACTCGAGTCAAATCTAATAACTCGAAAAAAATTTCAATTTCGAGTCAAGTTCAAGTTTTCAAATTTCGAGTTATTTTTCGAATAACTCAAAAATACCCTCTTTAAATTACAGGGGCTAATTGCACATTTAACCCCTATAATTTTATTTTCAGTTTTATTTCAGTCCTGTCTTCTCTTCTTTCTTTCTTTTTTGCCTTTTAGTTTTCTTTTCTTTACAATCTGGTCACTTTCTGTATTTTATTTTATTTGATGCAGTTTTTATTTGTATCTTTTATATTATGCTATTTATTTTATGTATTTAATTTCCGTATTTAATTTATCGCTTTTAATTGTCAGTACTTTTAATTTTCCGCATTTAAATTTATGTAATTTAATTTACGTATTTTATTTTGTTCGTCCCGATCCGCTTCCGAAATTTTAATTTATGTATTTTATTTTCGTTAATCCGTACTTTTCAGATATTTTAATTTACGCATTTATTTTCCCTAAACATTTTTAAAATGTATTCGAAACAAAAAACCTCGTCATCAAAAAAAACTCTTATACCTCAAAATTTTAGTTATTACAACGGTGCGTTTTAAATTTATCAAATATTTCCCTAAACCCATAATTTAATGAAATGACTCGAACTTATATGTATGTAGATCTTATATTATTAGAGAAAGTCGTTTAAATTTGAACCAAAACATACTATAATATTATAAATAGTTACAATTAATATTTGTACATAAACTCGAAAACTCGACTCGAACTCGCTAAACTCAACTCGAATCGAAAAAATTTCAAATTAAGTTCAAGTTGTAAAATTAGACTCGTCAACTCGAATAAATCGAAATTTTTTGACTCGACTCGTTCGAACGCTCACCCCTATTGTGTATTCTTGTTCGTACGTTTATTTATTTATTTGATACATGTTATTTATTTGTTTATTTTTGTTGTTTACTAATGTGTTTTAATATAAATATGTGCATATTATATTCTGTGTTTATTTGTGTGTTTGTTAGATATTTGCGTATATACACATGCTCCTTTTATTTGTAAACAAATATATATATATATATATATATATATATATATATATATATATATATATATATATCTTCCTTTTTACATGCTTTTTGTCACGTATATTCCTATATACTATATGCATATGTATGTGTTCCTTATTATAACATGTAATACATTACATATATATGGTATATATGGTACTCTTTTTATATATTAGTACGTATATGATATGTATACATTAGATTATCTATATTCTATATGTTATGTATTTATGTATATATATGTTTATTATATTTGTTATATCGTATATTACTATTTAATATACGTTATATGTTCTTTTGTTATGTTGTTTTTTTCTTTCTACTTTATTACATACATATTATGATTACTATATTATGTTACATATTAATATTACATTATTTGTTTGTTTTCTAGATATGCCGTATATATGTATACATGTGTATAGTTTCTTTTAATTTATGTATATTAATTGATTCATGCATATATTTCTCACATATAATTTTAGGTCTTATTATTCCGATATTCTAGTGGGAGTGTCATTCCGGCGCCTCCGGGTGTCATCTCCTTTGGTATCGTGAGTATCGAGGCAATTTCATTTATTTTGTCATTCATGAATACATTTTTAGGGGTTAGACTTTAAATTAAACTGAATTTTAAATTTTCTTTGCATGTACGATACGAACTTTTAGGTACCAATTTTGAGAGTCGTGGGAGTGTTAATCCTTCCCCACACGTAACCGACTCCTGAATCCTTTTAAATCTCTGGTTTTATTTTTCTGGTGTCCGGTATACCTTTTTTAAAAAAAATGTTTGGTGGTGACTCTTCAATTTTAGTTCAAAATACGGGTTTTCCAAATGAGCTCGATTTTAAAACGCCGCTACAGACATGAGTTAAATAATTTGTTTGGGTTTATTGTTTTAAGATTCTATGTTTTAATTATCGTTTAATGTTGTAACACTTTTTCCTATATCTATTATGTTCATCGTCCTTCATGCATAATTATTGTAAGAGCCATCGAGAGAGGCCTTATAATTATTGATTTGTGGATTAATATCGAGAGAGTTAAGTTAGACAAACATGAACAGTGGAGCTTAAGCTGTTAACTTAGGTTCTAATCCAGCTTAGACATAAGTTTAGGATTTCAACAACTAATAAGGGAAACTTGAATAGATAATTTGTTAGGGTTTACGTAGACATGTATTACCATATCATTCTTATTATCAACTTTTAGGGATTGAGAGAGTCCAGGAGTTAATTAGAAAACCATGTCGAGTAGATAAGGATATAATTGGTTTACGCAGACATGTATTGCCAGTTGCTATAACATTCAAATTGTAATTAGCATAGTTCTTAGACAATAAACCCATCATCCATAATCATTAGAATCCTTGCTACATCATCTGCTTGTCATTTGATCATTGATTCATCTTCACTTTTTATTATTGCATTTAGTTTATAATTCTTATCGACACACCAATACTATTTTGCTAACTCTTAAGTGTGATTGCTTTGAGTTTATCAATCAAATCCCTATGGGTTCGACACTCGATACTTATCACTTTACTACTTGTGTGACGGGTATACTTGCTCTAATTGCGCATGCTATATTTTACGCATCAAGTTTTGGCATCGTTGTCGGGGATTGACAATTGGTGATTATAGCTTAGTAGTTGCACTTAAATTTTAGTTTAATTCTAACTTTTATTTTCTTTGTTTTCTTTCTTTTTGTTTTAGGTGTGTTACACGTGAAGGAACATCAATATGCGAGGAGGTAAAGATCAATCTATTCGAGAGTATCTTACACCCACCATTGACGACCTATACCCAACCACTAGAGCTTCTGAGAGAGAATAATGGATAATTATGGATATAATAGTTTTCCATGTCTCTCGACACAAGCCGCGTCATTGAGCAACACGATCACATCAATGCAAATATGGAGAGCAGCCCAAAAAGTTCATGTTGTGGCGATTTCTTGTGATTATTGTGGAGGACAACATTTGTTTGAAAATTACCCATACAATTCTGATGTGTATTGTTACAAGGAGGACCGTAAAATGAGTATCAGAGACCACCTTGAAACCTACAACCAACAATGTAACCAACATAAAAAATTTTCGTGGTATGATCAATGAGCTGAAAATTTTTATGACAAGAATAGCTTTGTTGCTGCTGAGCACGTCATGGCAAAACAGTCCTCATCAACAACCAAACTTACCTTGAAATGTAGATCCTTGAATGTAGTTTCAAACTCTCTCAACAAGAAATCCAAAAATCCAACTCAAAACCACAAAGATTGAACCTTTAGCCTTTGGTTCTAGGAAGGGAGATGAAAATGAGAGATGGGGAAAAAGGAAGAAGACAAAGTTAGATCATCCATCTTGCTTTTCTATAGGGGAATTAAAACCAACCTTCCTCTTTAAAAAAATGGGTAATTTATCCCTTTACCCTTCCACCATCCTCCTAAAACACTCACAAGCCCAAAACCTTTAGCCCAACAACAATAGGAAGCCCACTAAGCTCAAAATGAAAGGCCCACGGCTCATGTTAAACTGGCCCACATATTCTAAAATTCGGATCATTACAAATTGATGTGAAAATTTTGAACCAAAAATTTAGCCGACAAGATTTAATCCTAGGTCACAAGCATGGAGTCAAGCAAGCAAGACCACTTAGCCAAGGGATGATATTTATCCAACTTTTACAACCTTTTATATTCAAGATTATCTTTTCGGTATTAATTAATGGGAAAACGAAGAAGGGCCGAATTTAATTAATACCAAAAAGATAATGTTAAATATAAAAAGTTGTAAAAGTTGGACAAATATCATCCATTGGCTCCGCGGTCTTGTTTGTTTCACTCCATGCTTGTGACCCAAGATTGAATCTTGTTGGGCTAAACTTTGTGTTCAAAATTTTCCCATTCAATTTAATTGTAACATGTGTCAATCTCATTGGATGAGAAAACATCAGTTAAATGAAATAAAATTAAGAAAATATTCATCCTATCAGGTGGTGACATGTGTCACTATCTGACTAGAAGATGAAATTTATTAAATTCAGTTCAATTTCGGACCAAATTGATATAATATGTAAGTAACATGAATTAAATGTGTAGTTATACAAATTTATGTTAACTACCACGTCACTTTCTCCATTATGTTTTAACGTTAGGTGGCTTGATTGATCTACTTAAATAGTTAAGTGATCATAATGACACAAGTGAAAGTATGATAGTCATATTGAAATCACCACATAATTAGCTGGTCATTTAAGTAGTTTATCCTAATTTTATTATAATTATACATAATGTCATTTCATTTTTTTCTCCAATAAAAATGGTGCCGACAAGGATTTTATAAGTAGTACAGATAAGAAAAAACTCATATAATAATGATAATAATAGAACAACATAATTAATATTATTAATGCTCAAGTGAAATTGCATTTTAAATACTTCATAATATGGGAATGTAATTAGAAATTTTAACTTTTTTAGAATATTAATGTTATCACTCTACATTATTTGTAACATTTTTTATTTTTTTTTATTTTATGATTATATGAATAAATTTTATGAGAGTTTCTAATATTTCAATAATTTCATTAATTAAACTTATGGTGTGCTTGTAAGTAGCGATGTTCATGGGTGGAATTATCTATTAATCATATTTTAACTCGAGTAATATATTTTCTCTACCCGACACCTGACTCAATATGGGTTTAGGAAAGTTCTGCCTATTCTGAATCTGATCCAATTTTTGGGCTAAAAACTCGCCTCCAACCTGACGCAACCGATACAAAAAATTTTTGTTTATATTTTTATTCGATAAAGTAGAGAGAAAATTGAAAAATATATAGAGATGCATTAGAATAATTGTTCCTAAATACATAAAGAGAAATGATACTATTATTTAGAGTCTAGGATTTTTTATCCTAAACTCAAATTTGATTTGATCCCAAATTTTAAAACAAAACCAACCCTATAGGGTATGGTCGAAACCCGTTGAGTTAATGTAATTTGATCATCTCTACTCACAAGGGACATTGCGTTAGTCTTAATTGATATTAGGTCTTAAATCCGATCCCGAATAATCTCTCATTTCCTCTTATAAAATAAAATAACATTTCAATAAATTCTAACAATTTTAGAACAATTCGATTCGCAATTATTAGTCCTAATTTTTGCTTTTTACGAATCAAATTTTAATTTTCTTAAAAAAACTATCATGTTTATTTCAATATTTTTTTTTGTTTAGAAAGAAATATAGAAGAAAACTAAGTTTCCTCTTGCAGTAGGTTCCTCACGAAACCAGGTGGATCTTCAAATATAGTTTCACTGATAGGTCTCCTTCGGCTTGTAGCGACAGGGACATCGGCAACTTTATTTTGATTTCTACGAATCAACTTCCAACGTATCTCCCACCTAAACTGAAGCATTGTGCGAACCAACTTCGAATATGCAATCGCATTATCACATTAAGCCATCGACTCAAATGTAAGTATCTTAAACACATCCGTATTGTCCGTTTTAACCTTATTTTAATATTTTTTAATAGTAGTAATAGATAACTTGACAATAAAGACAACAGTGGCAGGACGCTGAAATTAGGTTAAATTGGGGGAAATTTTTTATTAAAATTTGAAATTGGTGCAGGAAAGAAATTATTTGAGAAAATTGTCGACTTTCAAGAAGTGGGGTGAAAGTTGTTGTAGATGTCAGCGACTTTGATCTATTTTTTTTCACAATTTGGGTTAAATTATAAAGAGAACTACAAAGACTAAAATGATTTAAAAAAAAAAAACACAAAATGGGGTGTATGATAGACATTTAAATTAGTTGTGTTTTCAACAATAAGTTTAGTCTAAAACTTTAAATATGTATAATTCTGTGTTTGAGTGTTCAATCGATGTGAATTTTTTAATATTTTTACTTTTATGTGCTGTAAAATGTCAAAAACGTCTTGTCGTCCCTAAAAACAACGTTATAACCTTTATTTTTGTTTTTTTCCCGATTTTATTAGAAATTTTAAACCTCTGACTTCAATCTTTTTAACCTATCGGACTTAAAAATTCAATTATTTTACAAAAATTATATAATTATTTATAAGGATTTAATGTGTAATTTTTCCACATTCAAATTTTGTTTTGGCACTGGGATTTTAATATCCTTTCAATATCGTCCTTGCGCGGCAATAACATATTGTAGCAATGATAAGATTATAACATTTCAAAGTTTTCACCTCTCCAGCCGTTACCAATCTACATTACTTTTTAGACATTTTTTATTTTGAAAATTTTGAAGTTTCAAACAGTTTCACTTCAATTTTCTTTGAAATTTTTTATTTTGGTCATTACAAATTAAATTTCCTTTTAAAGTAATGCGCTATACTTATAGTTCAAACATTAAAAATATTAATTAAATATCTTCTACGTAATGTTGAGTTTGAATTCCTCAATTTTTGAAAATTTTCATTTTTAATTCCTTTATTTTATTTTTATACAATTTAGTTTAAAATGCAAAAACAAAATGAGCAAAGTCGACGACGACTCCCACCACACCCCATAAAACTCGACTGCAATTGTTAATTCCTCTCAGATACAATTTCCTTAAATAATATCTTATATGCACCATTTTTATTTTTTAAATGGTTCCCCTAATTTAACCTGAAAGCTATTTAATATTAATTTTTTTGAGAATGATATTTGTTTATATTTTAAGAAATAAATAAAATTAATATAGAGATACATTAAACTGATAACATTTTTTCATGAAATAAAAAATAGTATTGTTGTTAATTATGATAAAAATTAAATTAATAGAGCATTCATCAAAAAAATTAATCAGAGATCTATTAATTGATTGAGTGATTAATAATTTTCATGATGTCTCATCTTGTATCAGTTCAAATTTTGATATTTGTATGAGAAATATAATTTCTCTTAATTAATAAAAAATTCCAATTAAATTACTATTTTTTAAAAAATATCATATTGAGTAATAATTAGTAGTTTTCTTTTAATTTTTTTTAACCTTAGCAGTAATAAATTGTAGTAACTTAATGTGACAGTGTCTGTTTCCATTTGAACCGTCATTCTATTTTCCCCTTGGCCAAACAAAGCATTCTCAAGATCTTCTCTCACTGATTTTCATTTTATTTTATAAAATATGGTTATAAATGCAGTATCAAATCTGATTATAATCCTCAAAGCTCACCCCTTGAATTTTTCCATCATCTCTTGGATCTCTTTCTCAAATTCAACTGGATTTGGATCCGGCAGAAAGAAGAAAACCACCCAATAATCATTGAATCTTATTTTATTATATATATTGTTAAATTTGATTGAATCGGTTATGTAAAATCAACACGGAATTGAAGGGCGGGGATGGAAAGATTGGTAATTAATTGCAAATCAAATAGAGATTAAGAAATCAAAGGATGCCAGGATTAGCACAAAGAAATGAGCAATATAGTAGTGCCTCATTCGGGTTTTGGTCTAAGCAACGCGATGATGTCAACTACAATCAACTTCAGAAGGTATTCGATTTTCATTTTTTTCACTTCAATTTTTGTTGATGTATTTGTTTTAATTGATTTGGGATTGGATCAGTGTTTCTTGTTGACTTTTTTTGTTTATCTAATGGGTAGTTGAAGTTTGGATTGGATCTTAATATAATTGGATTTATTCATTGTTTACCAGATTCCGTTTATTTTGATTCTGTGCTAAATTTGATTCTAATATTGTATTTGTTGAATTCTGACATCTGCCTTCCCTTAGAGGCGATAGAAATTAGTTTCGTAATTTTGTTTAGAGTCAAGGCGATCTTTTAGTGCTATTCCTGGTTTTGGATAGCGTAATGGAGGAATTAAAATCTAGAAGTTTGATAATTAACTTTGCCACTGGTGGTTCTTCAAGATTTTTTTCCCTACTCTTTATTGAGCTTTTTCTGGCTTTCAGTCGAGGTCTATGTTTTTTTTTTTATTTTTGTTTCTATTTTCTGGCTATCACAAGTACTGGTAGGTGATTGACGAGGAATTGGAAATTCAAGCATTGGTTCTTGTTTGCCATCGGAAAATAGGGTAGTGCTATCTATATTCTATACCCAAGGGGGCACACAAATGGTTAGACTGTGAAACTCCAATTATGACAACTCAGGTTTGAGTCCTCGAGATGGGCCGAAAGCAGGGTCTATGAGATAGGTGAGAGCTACCTCCCTTGTGTAGCTCGAGACCTACTGGATCTCCACATTCTGTCTCCACTTCCCACATGTACCAAAGAAGCCCGATGTCATTGCTTATACAGTTTAATGATAGATTTGATTCATAAGTATCTGTTTATTGATTTAATTTTCTGATTAGTCACTAGAAAGAGCTGTGTTTTTGTATTGCAGTTCTGGAGTGAGCTTCCCTTACAAGCTCGGAAGGAGCTTCTTAGAATTGATAAACAAACTCTTTTTGAGCAAGCTCGCAAGAATATGTACTGTTCCAGATGTAATGGGCTACTGCTTGAAGGATTTTTACAGATTGTCATTTATGGAAAATCCTTGCAGCAGGAGCGAGTAGCTGGTAGCCTTCATTACAACAGGCTAGGAGTCACAAAAAACCATAGCAATGGTGGAGTGAGTATGACAAATGGGTCACAAGATGAAACTCAAAATCCATCTGTCCATCCTTGGGGAGGTTTGACAACAAATCGTGATGGGTCACTGACACTTCTTGACTGCTATTTGTGCTCAAAGTCTCTCAAGGGTCTCCAAAATGTTTGTGCTGATCAAATTGCTTTCTATGGTTATCCGTTCCTTTCCGTCTAGTTGTTAATGTTTCAATTGAATCAGGTGTTTGACAGTGCACGCGCAAGAGAGCGGGAGCGTGAATTGCTTTATCCTGATGCCTGTGGTGGGGGAGGTAGTGGTTGGATTAGCCAAGGTATTGCTAGTTACGGAAGAGGTCATGGAACAAGAGAAACATGTGCCTTGCACACTGCCAGGCTTTCTTCTGACACCTTGGTGGATTTCTGGTCAGCTCTTGGAGAAGAAACTCGGCAATCTCTTTTGAGAATGAAGGAAGAAGATTTCATTGAGAGACTCATGTACAGGTGTTTTTGTAGCTCCTTTATCGTTGAATGTGTTTCATTTTCTATATTGTTCAGTCGCTGAACAATGTGAAATCAAGTCTGATAGTCATTGATTGAACAGTTATCTTTGGAGCTAGAAATATAAGGCTAGTGGTGGAGGAAATTCATGATGATTAAGAGAACGGTAGTTAATGGTATTAAAGACATGAAAGTTTCATTTGTGTGTTTTTGAACAGTTTAGTTATCCTGTGTTCTTCTCCTAGGTGACACTCGACTAGCCCTGCAAAATAAATTCAATATTGGAGTATCTGATTTCCTAGTTATCAGAGAGTTAAGTCTTTTAAATGGAAATTATGAAATAAAATTTGATGGCCCATGAAGTGAGGAAATGGAACTCCATACTGCAAACTGGAAAATGACATTTCTTGAGATTAACTGGATTGAATGTCATTATTGTAACTCTGAATTTTAGATAATTGAAAAAGTTAACAGGTATTGATTTTTTTTTTCTTTTTTGTTGGTTGGCTTAGCTATGACATAAGCTTTATCGAAGCTGCTATCTGAATGAGCCCGTTCTTCATATAGTGGTGTAATTCTAGGGCCATTTTGTCAACATATTTAAACATCCTGCTGCAGTCTCCAGAGTTTAGCAATTTGAAGATATATTGATAGTGACTAGTACTCCTCGAAACATTTTTTGACCTGTTACAGTTGGGAATAGCTATCTTTCTGGCATTCGAGCATGATATGAAACCAAAGGACCAGAAAGGCCAGTCTTTAAGAGTTTTCTATTCCAAGAAGCTTTGAAATAGTAAGAAACCTGAAACACCCGAGTGCTGCTTCCTTTGGAAGATACTAAACCATAAAGAATGACCTTTATAAGTCTTTTATCAAAAAACCAAGTAGTGGATAATGAGGATGTGTGATGTTGGCCAAAATTTTGCTATATTCAAGGAGATCAAAAGAAAAGTTATGATTCTTTTAGAGAGTGAAAACAATAAGATCTTAGAACCTGGAATTATAAACTGATAACGAGTAGCTTGCATCGGTTCTGTTCCCAAGAAAGAAGGCCTCTAATTTTTTTCTTTTTCTTTTTGGTTCAACCATAGACTCTCTTTAATATTGCTTTTTCTACTTGATTTCTATCTTGCTTATGATCCTTATTCTTTAACTTGTTCAATTTGAAACGGACCCATTTCATATTGTTTTCGTTTTTATCTCCTTCCCTTGAACTCTCTCTGCATCATAATTCGTTTAATATTTCTTGTTTGCAATGGAGTCGACTGCTGCTAACTAAGACATTGCACTTTCACTAGAGCACTTTTTGATAAATGATCTTCATTACTGGTGCTTGTAGGCTAGAAATATAAGCATTAGGAAATTTATCACAAAGAATAATGTTGAAAAGGTGTCTTTGTTGTGAAGTGGATACAAATTGAGGCTGTAAAACCGTTTGGATGGGTGCATATGCTTAGAGGGATATTGAGAGTTGTATCACCCTTTAAGAAAAATGAATATGGTACAATTTCTTTTGAGCAATTAAAAATAGACATTTGATGGACTGGAATGGCTGAATATTCTTTTCACATCTTCAGCTCGTTACCTTTGGCTTTTAGTTAGTGATAAGTAGAAGGGATTAAAAATTATCATACATTAGGCTACCTACATCTTTTGGTCTGTTTTGTTTTGTGGAAAATGGCTTTTGGAAAATGATTTTGGAGAATGGACTTATTTGTTGGAAAAGGTGACATTTTATGTTGTTTTGGTGATCCTGCATAAAATATCTTTTGTTGTCCTTTTTTTTGAAGTACTCCATTGATATAAAATTGATCCCTACAGTTAAGGAATTGATCTTTGTTTGCTTTGCTTCAGCTTCTATCCCATAAAGAACGAATTGCTAGAATGATCCATTTTTCTTGCTTCAACTTCTGTAAAATGTCTTACGCCTTTCAAAAGCACAAGACAATTTTCGGGAAAAGGGGTAATAATATCCATTAACCTGGAGTTCATTTTCTGTCAACAAAGTTATTTTCCGTAAAACAAACACCAAAAAATGGAGAATAATTTTCCACAAAAGAAACAAACCTTTACTTTCTAAGAATATGTGGTTACCAAGTAAGATTGGTGGCATAGTCTTAATTCATTATTTTTCCTCTCAAAAAGTTTTCTGCTAAAATTGATATTATTTTTTACTTTGCAAAATTCTATTTCTTTTGGCACTTCTAGGAGTTTTCATAAAGAAGTATTGGGCCTGGGTTGAAACTGTATTCATATATCACCTATTTTTTTATTAGCTCCATCTTTGGAACATGCTTGTAGACTTTGTTTTGTATAGATATCATATCTCACCTTTGCATTTTTGGCTCAGGTTTGACAACAAAAGATTTTGCAGAGATTGCAGGAGAAACGTTATCCGCGAGTTCAAGGAGCTGAAGGAATTAAAACGCATGCGTAGAGAACCTCGTTGTACTAGTTGGTTTTGTGTTGCAGATACAGCGTTTCTATATGAGGTATCCTTATCTTTAAACTTTTGGCGCACCGACTGTTGTTGACATACCATCTGATGTTCATCTTTTGTTCCACTCTTCATAAAGTATTTATGGATGAAACTTCAATTTTGACAACCATAGTCTTAGTTATTGAGCTTTTTGTGTGGACTTTCACACTCTATGTGACATGCAATATTTTTCTTTACTACTCGCCCAGGTATCTGATGACACCATCCAGGCTGATTGGCATCAAACGTTTGCTGACACAATTGGAACTTACCACCATTTTGAATGGGCAGTTGGAACTGGGGAAGGAAAATCAGATATCTTGGAATTTGAAAATGTTGGCATGAATGGGAATGTTCAAGTCAATGGCTTGGATCTCGATTGCTTGAGTATATGTTATATCACACTGAAGGCCTGGAAATTGGATGGCCGCTGTTCTGAGTTTTCTGTAAAAGCCCATGCATTAAAGGGCCTACAATGTGTGCATTGCAGGCTTGTAGTTGGAGATGGTTATGTTACAATCACGAGGGGCGAAAGTATTAGAAGTTTTTTTGAGCATGCCGAAGAGGCAGAGGAAGAAGAGGTAGTTCAAACTTTGTGAGGCTTATAAATAAGGTTTTTGGAAAATTGTGATGTTGAACTTTTAAATCATCTTTTCAGGATGATGATTCCATGGACAAGGATGGAAATGAGCTTGATGGGGAATGCTCACGTCCACAAAAGCATGCGAAGAGTCCTGAACTTGCTCGAGAGTTTCTTCTTGATGCGGCAACTGTTATTTTTAAGGAACAGGCATGGTCATACCTTTTCACGTTTACTGTGCTTTCAATCTTACAATGTACTTCTCAACCTTCTCAATCATTCACATAAAAAAAAAGCCATGGGAATCTGTTATTTCTATTGATAATTAAAACACGAAAAAAACTGTGGGATTCTATCATTTCCATTGATAATTAAACCTGTGTGTAGAAGAATTTAGGAAGTTAACAGAAATCAGTTTATATTAATGACTTGATATGTTTATTTTTACAAGAGGTAAGTTATTAACCGGAAATTCATTCCATTGTTTAAACAAAATCTCTATTCAAAATGGTTTGTTGAATTTTGTGGTGTAGAGAAGCAGGATCAATAATAAATGAAAAATTGTCTGGTTAAACTTTGAGAAAGATTGCCACAGTTCACAATGGTATAAGCTACTTCGCTGGAGGAAATGAAACACGTTTGTTATGTGAACAATGATATCTTGAGACAAGTATCAGGCCAACCTTGCTAACCTGCCCCCATCATGTTTGTTTAAGACCAGTGCCACTGTTATTTTCTTTTATAAAAAATTTCCAACTATTTTCTTGGTAAGAATAAACTTGGACTCTGGTTAGCGGTTCTTGTAGGTTGTGTCTATGGAGTTGTGGCACAGCAGACATACAAGTCGATCCGTTTCAGTTGTTTTTGCCCTCATTATTGCTAAAATTCTTGTTACAAGCTTGAAAACAAGTTATCCATTTTGATATTCAGGTTGAAAAGGCTTTTAGGGAAGGAACAGCACGCCAGAATGCACATAGTAGCTTCTTGAGGAAGAAGAGAAAGAAAAGCGTGAAGAAGAAGAACGCAAGGAAAGGAAAAGAACAAAAGAACGGGAGAAAAAGCTTAGGAGAAAGGAGAGACTGAAAGGAAAAGAAAGAGAGAGAGAGAGAAAATGTGCTGAAAGTATAACTCCTTTTTCTCCTGATATTGCAAAGGAAGATTCTTCACTAACTGTCGAGGTTGAAGAAAATATTGCTATTACTTGCAGAGACTCCGTGAGTAACACAGGTGATATTATAGTGTCTAGAACTGGTTCTCCTGATGTTCAAAGAGATGAAATTTTAGATGGGGATGCCACTTCAAGTTTGCAGAATCACTCTTTTGATAGTCCAGATGGAAAAGGTACAAAGGTAAAAGATGGAAATGGCACTTTTATAGTGGAGCTATCAAAATTTTCTCGTCAGAAATTGAAATTTCACAAGCATGGTCAGCTTGATCCGTCCATTAAATGGTCTGATCGACACCAGTTTGCTGTTGATTCAGAAAGTGCTGCTGGTAGTAGATCTGAGCCACGACATCGAAGTGAGAACTTTGAGGCTTCTTCGAGGAAATTCGATGGATTAAATAGGCAATTGAAGATAAGCAATGCAAAGTCCAATGTTCGGAAGGGTAGTGTTAAGTTTACTGAGAAATTTTTGTGTTCCAATGGCTGGAGTGATAGATATGAATTCTACCCCTGCAGCTGCAGCCAACACAGTGAATACAGAGCCAAGATTGAGCCACATGTTTCTGCAAGTAGAGTTGGTGAAGAGCCCAAATCTGTGAGCAAGACAGAATCTAAATTGGCTACGTCCAAGCAAGTCTATAGTGGTAACAAGTATAATCAACGAGTTCACATGCGTGAAGATCGTGGAAAACAGAAACATAAACTTGTTTCCAGAAACAATCCAACTGGTCGAGATTCACTCCACTCCAAGAAAGTTTGGGAGCCCTTAGAAGTGCATAAAGTGTACCCCTGGAGCAACTCTAATACAGATATTACTTTGAGGTCATCTACTTACAATGGAGGACTTGGACCTGATGATAACTTGGTTAATTCATCTGGTAAGGCATGCTCAAGTGAAGCTGGTGTAAATTTGGGTGAAATTGTTCATGAGCATAGCAAGGTTAATAGATCAAGAAACTCCAACCTTGCAACAGAAAATGACTGTCATGTGGAAACACAGAATCAATGTTCTTCACCTAATGCTGGATGTGAGCAAGTTGGAATTTGTCCCAACAGAAACCCTACCTTGAATGGAATTACCCATTCTATGATTAGTAGCACTTCTAATTCTGATAACTGCTCTTCATGCCTTAGTGAAGGAGATAGCATTACCTCCTCTTCACATCATGGAAATTTGGAATCTTCATCAACATCAGAGTCTGAAGATGCATGTCAAGAATCAGATGGGAGAGACACTTCAATCTGCATTCAAAATGGCTCCTCTGAGTTTCAGGTGAAAGGAGTGGATAAAAAGCAGGAAGTCAATAGAGGGGTTGCTCCGGAAAGGCATGCATTGTTTGGACATCCACCAGCTGGTATTGGGAACAAAGCTCTAGGAAATCCGCCAATAAAAACTGCTGAAAATTCTGGTAATGGAAAACCAACTGCCTTTAAGTGTTATCAGCATCAAGACATGTTTACATCAGTGCATAGCCAACATATACAATTTCCAGTGTACCAATCTCCTTCAACCATGAGTTACTACCATCAGAATACTGTTTCTTGGCCAGCAACTCCATCTAATGGTTTAGTGCCTTTCCCTCCTCCAAACCCATATCTATACACTGGCCCTCTTGGCTATGATCTAAACGGAAACTCACATTTATGCATGCCATATGGCACTCTGCAGCATTTAGCTGCTCCACCGTTTCTCCCTGGTCATGTTCCAGTTTATCAGCCAGTTTTGGATGCCGGTGGCTTGTGTGCAGTGGAGCGAGCTCAGATTCCCAAATCTTGTATAACAGTTGAAGCATTCACTGAATTTAATGCGGAGAGGGTTGTTCCTGGCAGGCTGCATGCAACAGAACAAGCAGCAAATGGAGAAGGTAGGCAAAATGATGTCTCTGCCAAATCACACACGAAGGACACAAGCTTTTCCTTGTTCCATTTTGGTGGGCCTGTGGCTCTTTCAACAGGATGCAAATCTAATCCTGTACCTTTGAAAGATGAGGTAGTTGAAGAACTTTCTTCCCAGTTTTCAGCAGATCATGTTGAAAACGGCCATGGTGGCAATAAAAAGGAGTCTACTGTTGAACAGTACAATTTGTTTGCAGCGAGTAACGGGATAACGTTTTCCTTTTTCTGATATAGTGGTTGGGGTCCTACCTTCTTTCCCAGGATATTTGAGACTACTTTAAAACTGGGCATACAATAATCTAAACTCCAAGTTTAGCTTATAGTTTCTTAGTAGATTGTTTACCCAATGTGCACCAATTTTTTATTGAATGTAGAGAGAAAAAAAAGTTGGGATTGTCATATAATGTTTGAGGGCCTTCAGTGGTCAGCTTTTTTTCTTCTTCTTGGGTTAATGAAGCTTTGCTGGTTTGAGATTTTGTTTTCTTGGAATTCTTTTGGTCATTTCATTTCAGTTTCTTGAATGGTTTGCCTCAGATGGAATATTAGCATATTGTTTAAGTCCCTTGTTTATGTTCAACTTACTGAGCACCAAGCAATAGAACTTGCATGTCATATTGGAAACTCTGGTGGATGTACCAAATCTCATGTGACTTCTAATTTCATTTGTTGCCAACCTATTAGAACATCTTGGAAGAAAAGTCTATTAAACAGTAGCCCTGGTCAAAATGTAAAATTGATTATGGGAGTTTGGGATAAAACATAAATGTTTGAAAGTGAGAGACAAATTCATAATTAATCCATTTTATTAAAAGAATTATACAAGTAAAGCTAAAAATAAAATTTGGAGGGGAGGAGCCCCTCACTCAATAAAGAGTTTCGTCCTTGATTTGCAATTATGTCTTTTTCGATGGTACGAAACATATTTAGGATAATAACTCTACACATTTTTTAACCTGGATTATGGACGCGAAGTGATGTTACGACAGATTTTAGAGACTGAATCAGAATTAAGTCAGAAATCTATGCCTAGCAAGCTAGTCGAGTTTGACTAAAAAATTCACTGTCAAGGTGATTTCAAGCTTGAACTATTGATCAACTGGTTGGTAAGGATAGTTTTAGGGTGAAGACTCCTAACTTAAGGTAACAAAAATGATAAGAAGACATCCCAAACTATGACCATCATTCTAAATTAGTCCCCGAACTCTAACCTTCATTTTAAATTAGTTCCCAAACTTTTGAGCATTCCAATTTCTTCTTCAAACTATAACTCTCATTTTAAATTAGTACTCAAACTTTTGAGCATTCCAATTTTTATAACGGTTTCATTATTGTTATAATCTATGACAGTTCTTGACATAAATAATAAAATGCAAGGTTGATTACTAATTGCTACATGTTTATATTGATTACTAATGAGACGATGTTTTTACAAATATTAGTTGTTATATTTTTACCACGAAAGCTAAGTTGTTTCAACGTTTGTGATAGTCTATGTGAGAACAATCAAGATGATGACAACATTGTTAACACTTAACAACCTTCAGGTGCATTTACTATAGCTTTTTTTTTTTTATCAATCAATCGAGTATAATTTTATTAACGAAAAATCATATAAGAAAAGAATCAACATATGCCTCATTAAAAATCCCAATCCTAGTAAGAGAAAAAGAGTATACCTGTCAATTCAAGGAGCACTAGCGAAACAATATCCCACAACGCACAATCATACCAACGAAACAAACAACCAAACACACTCAGCCCCCCACCTTCCCTGCAACCCCTCGACAACAACCCAAAAAACATAGTGCAACCACCACCATGCATACAGCACACACCTACAACACACGCACAATCTGGCCTTACTCCACCATATAGAACCAAGAAGCACGATTAACTCCTCCATTGGCCAACGCATCCGCCAAGCTATTTGCTTCTTGATGAGTGCATAAAGAATTTATATTTTAGACCCTTCTACTTAGTATATTGCATGTGTTCGAAAGCATATTGTTGCATTTAGGAGTAGTTTGCATATATATTTGAAGTTTTATGCTTGATCTGAATGATTTATATATATTGGTGCTATTAATGGGAAAGGTAGTGTATTTTAGTGGTGCTTGTGCAGGAAGTAAAAGAGCAGTGGAGCGTTGGAACATTAGAGCAAAATTCTCTTGTGATGGACTCGATGCTACAACATTCGCTACGACGCTAGAGATGAATCTTTGACCTTTTTTATGATTAATTAACGCGTGAAATCCTCTCCTTTATGAGCCATTAATGACGTGAAAAGCAAAAATCCTCTTTGTTGGATCATATGAAACTTTATTAAAAGCATGTGACAGTATATTCTTTTATTGAGCAATTAATGACGCAGAAAAGCAAGATCCTCATTAAAAGCTTACTTGCACTTTAGGGTTTTTAAAACCCTAGGAGAGCCACCTCTATATAAAGACACCAAGGGAAACAATTAGAAGGAAGTTGCACCTAACGCAAAAACACGTAGAAAAGAAGCATTATTTGAGGAACAATCCCTTTGTCTTCCATGCGGAGAACCATCGTCGAAGGTCTAGAGGAGTCTCCAACGATGAAAAGCTATCGAGAGAGGCTTTAGGAGTTTGGGGCACTACAACAACAGTTCGAGGGCACGAAGAAGAAATCTTAGGACGCTTTGATTTTCTTTATCTCTTGCTTTATCAATTGCCATGTTTTTAATTATTTTTATTATGGATATTATTTGCTCAGACATGAGTTAAATACTTTTTGTTGGGTTTTATTGTTCTAGGATTATATGTTTTAATTACTTGTTCAATGTTAGAACATTTTCCTTTATCTATCTTGTTCATTGTCTTCATGCATAATTATTGTAAGAGCTATCGAGAGAGGCCTTTTAATTATTGAGATGTGACTTAATATCGAGAGAGTTAAGTTAGACAAATGTGAACAATGGAACTTAAGATGTTAATTTAGGTTCTAATCCGGCTTAGACATAAGTTTAAGATTTCAACTACTCATAAGGGAACTTGAATAAACTATAAGTTGTTAGGGTTTACGCAGACATGTATTGCCATAGCTTCTTGTTGGTATCGAGAGAGTCTAGGAGTTGTTAGCATTCAAATGGTAATTAGCATAGTTCCTAAGCAATAAATCAAGCATCCATAATTATCTGAATCTTTGCTATAGCATCTGTTTGTCCTTTGATCATTGCTTTATCTTTACTTTTTATCACATTTAGTTTATAGTTTTATCACAATATCATCTTATTATTATTTCAATAACTCTTAAGTGCGCTTACTTTGAGTTTATTACTTCAATCCCTGTGGGTTTGACACTCTACTCTTTCACTTTATTACTTCATCGACAAGTATACTTGCTCTAAAGTGCATCACCATTCGACAAGCATCACTTCTTTGTAGATGTTAGGATAACATACACAAGGTAGCTCGAAATAATATGCTAAAACCATTTGCCCAATTTCCAAGGTCGGTGATCTTACCGTAAGATCCGGTAAACCACCACAACAAAATCTGATGTGATAAACAAATAAGGGCAATTCCACCATCGAGAATGAGACACAATATCTAAAGCATAATCAATTACTCTTAATTTAGCCTCATTCAAGTCTAGAATTCCCAACGGGCCTGAGAATAAAGCCAAAATGCACCCTTCAACATCATGAAAGATCCCCCACAACTGGTGGGCCCCGACTTACCCCTAGCTGAGCCATCCACATTAAATTTAAGCACACCCACTGTCGGGGGACACCATACAACACCAAGCTAATCTGGTACTCCAACACAATAAGGAGAACAATGGCAAGGCAGTCCCATGTAGGTTGAGTTAGGTTGGTTATTCTGTTGAGTATTATGTTACAAGGAAAACAAATCCTTTGTATTCACTATATATAGTTCTTCTATCTTATCAATAAAACATGTTAATTTTGAGGTTTTTTTCTTGAAACAAGTGTAGTATGTTCTATAATCTATCATGGTATTAGAGGGTCTCAATTCAGAAGGATGATTGACTGCTGTAACTGGAGGAGGAGGTGGTGGTGCTAATGTCGAATATATGGTTTACAAACAACAAGATAGTGCTTTATGCTCCTGGTTTCTTTCTTTCATTAGCTCATCCGCTCTGTCTTTTTTGGTCAATTGCAAGACGAAGTTTGACATTTTTGGAAAGATTCAACATAATTTTCTAGTTTCGTCAACTATAAAGATAATGCATTTGCATTGTTCTTTGAAGAGTCTTCGAAAGCGTGATCAGAACATGAAGGAGTACTTGGAACAGATTCAAGCTATATGCGATTGTCTTGCAGTATGTGGGAATCCTTTAATAGAAACTATGCATATTTTGGTGATACTTTCAGGGTTATGAGCCGGTGGTGGCCGTCATCACCTCAAGTCAACAGCCATACAAGCTGGACGGAGTTTACAGTGTCCTACTAGACATATAAGCTCAACAACATGAATTTTTGGGACAAAATCTATCGGTTAATCTTGTACAAGGGCCAGTCTCTAATGGTGGTCCTATAAGAGAAATCCCACAGAGCCTGTTTACAACCCAAGGTTATAGTATATCCTAGTGGTGACGTTTTTAGTGGTAATTCTCAGAGTGGTGTTTTCAGCAATACACAATGAGGTGGTGCTCAAAATCAATTGTTTAATGGAGGTTCACCTTTTCTTATAAAGAATGTTTTAAGATCAGGGTTTTCAAGGAGTTCATTCATATCACGTAAATCGTAGAGGTTTATTTCGTGGTCGTAGAGGCCGTGGCTATGGTGGAAGAACTCGTGTTCAATGCCAATTATGTGGGAAAATTAGACATTTAGCCAATAAGTATTATTTTCGTTTTGATCAATCGTTCGATGGAGTAGCTTCTTTGATTTTAACTGAAAATAATTGTTCCTTTGTTGATGAAGTAGTCGAAGAACAAGGAGTTTTAAGGGAATCAATTTTTTATCCCAATAATTCAGTTGTAGTTGTGGCTGATGAATTTGGACTTTCAGGTTATGGGGATGGAGCTTGGTATCCCGACTCTAGTGCTACAACCCATCTTATACCTGATGCAGGTATGGTTCTTAATCCCTCACCATATTTAGGGTCAGGTAAGTTAGCAATAGCCAATGGTATGGCAGTTTCAATTTCTAAAATTGGTAAAGCTACATTGCAATCTCAGTCTAGACCCTTAATTTTGAAAAGTTTATTACATGTTCCCACTATTAAAAAATCTCATATCTGTCCCAAAATTCACAAAAGATAATAATGTTTCTATTGAATTTTATCCTAACTATTATGTTGTGAAGGACCTGGAAACTCATCAAATGATCCTGCAAGGTTCGAAAAGTAATGGACCGTACAAGCTTTCTTCTTTGAATGGTTTGTCTAAAATTTGCAATGCTATTGCTGATAAGAGTTTTGTCGATCACTGCTCTTCTAGTGCTGATGATATACAATCTGTTAATATTTGCTCTACTGCTGATGTCCAAACTGGAAATCTATTTCTTGTATTGGTTCTTGTAATGACAATAGTTGTAAGAGTTCTAGAGTTTCTTATTCTATTGATAGATTTATTGTTGAAACTGCTGATTGTAATCTTGTTGTAAATTGTTTAGAATTATTGCATAAAAGGGCTGGTCATCCATCTAGTGATGTGTTAGACAAAATGTTGAAGTCTTATAATGTTTCGATTAATAATAGAGATCTTGTTTTCTGCAATGCTTGTCAACTAGGTAAATGTCACAAACTTCATTTCTCTAAGTCTGTTACTATCTATGATAAACCTTTGGAATTAGTTCAAATTGATTTATAGGGACCAGCTCCACTGATCTCTACTAATTCTAGTTACTATATCAGTTTTTAGATGATTATACTCGCTATACATGGATATATTCCTTAACTAGAAAATCTCATGCCTGCAAAATAGTGATGAATTTTCATAAATTGGCTGAAAGACAACTTGGCCATACTCTTAAGGTTGTGCAAGCTGATTGTGCCTCTAAATTTTATATGTTAAGAGTCTTAGTTTAGTCAATTGGGGATTGCATTTCAACATACTTGCCCTTATACGTTCGAACAAAATGGTATGGTCGAATGCAACCATCAACACATTGTCGTGCTTGGTCTCACTTTAATGGCTCAAGCTTCGATTCCTTTTAAATATTGGACTGATGCATTCTATACTAAAGTTTTTCTTATTAATAGGTTATCAACCAAGGTGTTAGACCTCATGAGAAGATTTTTCAAATAAGTCAAGATTTCAATTCATTAAGGGTCTTTGGATGTTTGTGTAACCCTTTACTTAGGTCATACAATCGGCATAGGTCAAAACTATGTGTATTTTGGGGATATAGTTCGAATCAGTAATGATACAAGTGTCTATCCAACACGTTAAATTTAATGAAGATGTTTTTCCATTTGGAAAAGGCTCAGAAGAGTTTAAGTCACAAAAGGAAGATCAACTATTTGTTTCTTTCAAATTTTTTAATCTTGAAGCTTCTAATATATGCAGTGCACTAAGAATAGCTCCGCTTGTTGAAAATTCTTCTCGGACCAGTGACTTGCTTAGCCCAATAGAACATCATACTCATCCCCAGCCCATGTTAATTACTGAAGGTGTGAGCTCACATCAAGATATTTGTCTCAGTCCACACGCGTTAAGCCCACAAGCCCTGGTGTTCTGGTGTACTCAATACAAGGTCGTGCCTGTGTTAACCCATTAACTTATACAATCATTGCTGCATTTGAACAAGATATGGTTGTTCTTTTTCTCAATCTAAAAGAAAAATTTCTCAGTAGGCTTTACATCGTCTACAACACCTGTTGAGGATGGAGATCAGCAAATGTATCCTTTTGAGTCTGTCACTGCAAATGAAGGTGAAGCACAAAGCCTTCAACAGTTTCATCTTACTAATTCATCTTTCAATTCCACCATTTCATCTTCTGATTCCTCTAGTTCTACCACGACGTCCTCAATTTCTTGTAGAAATCGACATCATATGGTAACTAGGTCAAAATCAAGAGTGTTCAAACCTAAAGTTCTTTACACAGAATTTGATTTGACTGAACCCAAGAATATTCATCAAGCTATGGGTACTGTTGAATTGAGGGATGCAGTTTGAAAAGGAAATCAATGCTTTAGTCCATAAAGGCTCTTGGGATTTGGTTACATTACCACCTGACAGAGTTCCAATCAGATGCAATTGGATCTTTAAGGTAAAGGAAAATTTAGATGCGAGTGTGACTTATTTTAAAGCAAGACTAGTAGCCAAAGGCTACTCTCACCAAGCATGATTCGACTAAAATAAAACCTACAGTCCGGTGGTCAAGCTTATAATAGTTTGCATTCTTTTAAGCTTAGCTCTCAAAAAATGATGGTCACTGAGACAAATTGATATGTATAATGTATTTTTAAACGGGGATTTGGTTGAAGAGGTTTACATGGAGCAACCTCTAGGATTTGAATTGACAGATTCGAATGGAGTTTAGTTGGTTTGTCGGCTTAAAAAGTCCTTATAAGGACACATACAAGCACCTTGTGCCTGCTTTGAGAAATTTCGAGCTCATTTGGTCAGTAATCTTAAATTTACAGTCTTTAGCTGATGCCTCACTTTATTTTCGAGAGCTAAATGGCAGCAAAATATATGTCATGGTTTATGTAGACGATATAGTGGCTACAGGTGATAATCCAGTTAAAGTATAAGCAGTAATCAAGGAAATAATTTTTTTTTCTCTTTAAAAGATTTGGGCAAATTAGATTTCTTTCCTTGTATGTTTGTACAGAATGTTGATCAGGGGATACTTCTAAGTCAGAAGAAATATATCTCTGAGCTTCTTGAGAAGGCTAAGATGGTTAATGCAGCTCTTGCACCCATACCGATGGTCACTACACCACAATTATCCTCATCTGATGGTGATCATGTAACCTTGTATCGGTAAGTGGTACGAACATATTACAACTACACGGCCTGACATTCAATATGCAATTAACAAGGTTAGTTAGTTTATGCATCTCCCTTGGATAAGCATTGGAAAGCTGTTAGAAGAATTATTCGATACCTCAAAGGTACTATAGAACATGGACTATTTTTTCATGCTACACCAACATTCACCACTTTGGTTGGATACTCGGATTCGGATTGGGGAACGTGCTCAGAAGACTGAAGATCTATAATAGGCTAATGTTTGTTTCTTGGTGATAACCTTGTTGTCTGGTGTTCTAAAAAGCAAAGAGTAGTGTCTCGCTCCTCAACTGTAGCAGAGTTCAGGGGAATAGCCAAGACAATGTGTGAAGCTATGTGGATAAAGTCCTTACTGACTGAACTTGGAATACAACTCACTGCAACACCAATTATTTGGTGTGATAATACAAGTGCAATTGTCCATTCTGCCAATCCCTGCTATAGGTCAAATTGGGAATGTGGTCACAAAGCCTTTATCTACATCTTTTTTTTGATAAACTTCGACAACAATTGGAAGTTGTTTCTGCTGAAGAACTTAGATTTCAGAATATGTCTACAACAGCCTTACAACAACAAAGTTTAGGAGTTTTAGGCTCAACCATATACATCTTACATACATACAAGGAGTTCATAGCTGATGCCTCACTTTATTTTCGGACTTCTATACGCAAAACAACCGACTCTATCACCGCCCTCAACTCATCAACTTAGTGCAAATCAAAAGTTCATAGCTCTCAGCTAAAAAAGGAGTTCCATTGAGTATGATCCAAGGACCCATTGACAGCATACTCCAAAATCGATGTAGCCTTGTTGACTAAACGAAATAGGCGTAGGAACAAGAAAAGAATGGGTTTAGCCGAACACCACCGATCATGCCAAAAGAGAACCCAGGAGCCACCCCTCACCTGCCACGAAAAATGCTTAACACTCATAAAACGTTCCACAAGCTCATGCTCTTGAATTTCCACAATTTCCCGCCACATAACCTACATACGATTCTGACGCGAAGCATTAAACCCCTAACCCAAAATTTATATTATATTCAGAGCATGATAGATTAATCATGATGAAATTTATTAATACCATTTTTATGTATGAATGAGATTCAAATAAATGTTATCGTAAAAAAGTTTACAAGATAAAAAATTAATTAGCTGGCATGATCGGTTTGACCATCACGATCAATAATAATGCGAAACATTATTAAAATTTACATAAAGAATTATTAAAGAACCCCAAGTTCTTATGTTGCTTGTTCTCAAAGAAATTAATTATTAAAACCTCACTAGTTAAAGTTGAGACTGAATGTCTTGCATATCTAAATGAAATATAGGCTCATTTATCCACAAAAGGAAAATTTTGATATAATTTCATTAGATGCATCAACTCACAACCTGTAGTTTGTGAGATTGTTTACTCAAATAACTAGAAAATGAAAAATGTTAGATAATGTAGTTAAGATTATTCGTCTTGCTAACATTAGTGAGTTTATGAGCAAATGGTTTAGCATAATTATAGATTGAACGCCTCTCGTTAATAGCTAGACCATGAGAACAAAACTTCTAATATTTATATGGTATTTCAATTGTAGCAGCACTTAAGCATCAAGCCAATAAATTATATACACTTCCCGTAAGGATTAGCTTTTGGTTAGAAGTCATATATTTTCGATTTTTGAAATTTTTAAACATATAATATATGTTTGAATTTTTCCACCACAAATGCATAAAATGGATATTTGTAGAAAGTTGAAAAATATATGTTGAGTATGAATATGCTTTTTGGACATTGTTAAGAAATTCAATTGTGTCATAAATTGCCTCTTATCTCTTTGATTAGATAGTTTTCTCAACATTAGGGGGAATAAAATAATCAGTTGGATAAAGAAGTTAAATGAATTATCATTATATAGATCCTCATACATGTAAAGTGAACTCAAAGTTCATAGGATAATTCATGTTACTACATGTCAACTGTCAGACATATTTACTGACCTAATGAGAGTAACCAAGTCTCATACACAAGCTGAAACTTAGAATTGAAGCCCTAGAAGGATAATATTTTAGAGAAAATGAATGTAAATCATGACTAAAGCATGATAGTGGAATTGGTTCCAAAGGTTAAAATTATCGTAAAAAGAAAGTAGTTAAGATGATCTTATAATAGAGGCGGGTGCTCCTGAAGAGACCCAAGACATAACTAATAATAAAACTCTAGAAGAGTTTCATGTACCTAAAATGGAGATTGAAATGATGAAGAGATCTCGATAAGTTATGTCACTATGAGAAAAGAATAAAATCAAAGTAAAAAAATTGTCGACAACAATTTTACATATAATATTTATATAGAAGTAAAGAAAAAAATGAGTATCTTATATATAAATCTATCCATAAGTATAGTATAATTGGTCAAAGTAGAAAGATGTTATGAACTACCAAAATGTGAAGTTTTTTTTACCAATAGTCTGACACCTAAAGTGTAATACAATTGAGGTACAAATAAATAGTCATGAGATGTAAAACACGACTTGAATTTGTAATCACTCATTTTTTACAGGGTTTTAGTGTTATTAGTATTATTTTAATAATATTATTATTAATATAAAATTAATGAAAAATCAAAAAAATAATAATAAAAAAATATATATTATTAAAAAAAGGAAGAAAATTGCGTGGAGCAAGGTGCTCCACGTGACCCTTAACCCACCCCAACTGCCTATATAAAGGCATGGGGCAGGGACTCCAAAAGCACTCCCAAATTACACTAAAATGGGCACGCCAAATTGCCAAATGAAATTGGCAATTGAATTGCCACCCAATTCATGGGAGCATGGCCGGCCGCAAGGCTGGCCGGGGTTGGGGGCAGTGCCCTCGGCCCCAGTTGGTTCGATCTAACATTCGATCGGGGTTCTATTTTGGATCCGATCTAATTAATATTTTTGGAGGGGTCGCGGTAGATCTCGGTGTGGTTCAGTTGGGGTTCGTTATTCGAGCTCCTAGTTAGGTATATTTTCTTCCCTTTTTATTTGTGTTGTAATTTTTTATAATTTAATGAAGTATTAGTTAATTTAAAATTGTATTATTTTTTACTTTGTATGTTTATTTATGCTTTAGATTAATATTTATTATGTTTTAAATTTATGTTTTATATTAATATTTTAGTTATGTTAAATTTGTTTCTTATGTGTTAGATTAATATTTATGAATGTTAGTATTTTATTTATGTTAGATTTTTTATAAGTTAGATTAATATTTATGTATGTATGTTTTAAATTAGTATTTGTTTATGTTTTAAATTTATGTTTAGATTAATATTTTATTTATGTTAGATTTGTTTTTATCTATGAGTTAGATTAATACTTATGTATGTATGTTTTAGATTAGTCTTTTATTTATGTTAGATTAGTATTCTGTTATGTTAATATTTATTGCATTTAAATTATTTGCCATGTTTTATATTTTGCCCACTAAGATTGCATATCGAGATATAAATTGTCAATGCGGTGCCCTTTTATCCGAGCGTAAACGGGGCCAGTATCAGGCGTAGTGATAGTGGTTGGGCGTTTACCCTCGGATAACGGGGCCTTTAAAATTTATTTGCAATCATAACCGAATTTTAAACTAATCGTCACTTTAACCCGGAAAATTCAATATTAATAAAGCGGTAATTATTAAAGTACCAATTTTGGGCGGTGTGGGGGTGCTAATCCTTCCCCATCCGTAACCGACTCCCGAACCCAATTGTTTTCAAATCTCTGGTTTTTTATGGTGTCCGACCTACCTAAGTGGCCGGTGGCGACTCCAATTTTTAAATAAAATGCGGTTTTTAAAACCCCCACGGAATAAATATTTTATATCCGAAAAATCACAAATACTTCGAAAACCCTATTTTTTAGCGAAAAAGAACATCGCTACAGATGGCGACTCCGCTGGGGACATTTTTGTTTTTTCAAAAAAGCAAATGAGAGTCAAGCTTTTAAAATAATTACCGCTTTATTAATATTAGAAATTCCGGGTTAAAGTGACTATTAAATTAATATTCGGTTGTAATTGCGCGTTTATTTTAACGCATTTAAAATATGGCATATAAACCCGTTTTTTAAGTGGGGGGAAAACGCTAATGCTTTCGTGGAGATATCGTTCTCCCGTATGGGCCTAGCAAGTACCTTCGGGGCTCGAGTACCTTATGTTTTCGTAAGGATATCGTTCCTTCGTACGGGCATAAGCGAATGGGTCCCCCTGAATTGAACCCGATTGAAAAGAGCCTATAATGGGTGATGATCGGGTGCCTTGCTACCCTTAGTAGGGGACAACAAGGACAATTCGGGTACCTCCTAGCACCAACACTGCATGTAGAGAACATAGAAACCCACCCTGTTAGAGCCATGCTGATAACCTTAGGTGTTTTAGACTAGATAAATAGGGTCGTTTTGTTTATTTACCTTATTTAATTTGTCATTTTATTTATATATTTATTATTTTTATCCGGTACTAACTCATTTTTTTGTTTTATTTTTATTTTACACATATTTTTGTTGCATTATCATTGCATCCACATTACATAGAGGCGTTGATTCAAGTGGTTTGCCCGATTAGAAAATCTTTCATCATGGAAAAAAGGTGTCTTAGGAAGGATGGCATCGATCCAGTTGTATGACATTGGTCAGAGATTAATCAACAGATCTGAGGTAACGATTTGCCGAACAAGCGTGTAGTGCCAAAGTATACACACGAGACCCTGATGGTGGACATACAACGAGCTACAAGGTGTGTGAATGACTTAGCTACCGAAGCCGCGACTCTCCGACCTTTCGTAACCCCGGACATGGAAGAAGCACCAAGGTTTATCAAGTTGCTCAGAGCTGTCGAGGAGCTAGGAGGTAGAGCTAGGGATTATGTGTAGAACTTTATTTTGTAATTAAGACTTTGTAATAGACTCTTTTTGTAATAGGGACTCCTTTTGTAATATGGATCTTTTTTGTAATCTGGACCCTTTAATTCCCATGAAAGTCGTTCGAAAGGGTGATTACCAGCGGAATCAACGCCTTTATTTGCATTCATGTTGCATATCATGACATGGTGTTGATTCAAGAACAGTTCATTAAAAGGCTTTCAAAATAGAAAAAGTCTAGTTTGCCAGAAACGATAATATTACAGTATCAAGTTAGGCCGAGCAAAGACCAATCGCGAAAGAAGACGGTACGATAGTAAGGCACGTGCGACGCAGAAGATTCAGTCAGGGTCGCAGAACCCCAATTTTAAATCTTCACATTTGACTATTTTTTTTAAAATCTCATATTTTAATTTAACTCATTTAAAAAAAGAGAAAAAAATTGAAAATATTATTATTTTGCTTTGAAACTTCTTCCCTCATAAAACTTTCAGAATAATAATAATAACAAAAAGAAACCTAAAAGTTTCATTTTTTAAGTAAGTTAAAACTTTTTGATAATAAAAAAAGGGAATTTTTAAACCAAATGATCCTTGAAAATTTTAATTTAAACCCCAAAAAGTTTTAAAGTACTCCCCTAGGACCGATAGAATCCATCCCTGTTTAGACGTATTATTCGTTTGCACCCAGAAAAGATCTTATCTGCATTATGCATGCACTTGTTGATTCATTTTTAGAAGCCACAAAAATAAAGATCATGACGTCACGAGTCCATAGAATAGAATAAGAAGAGAAGACGAAGTCATCCATCATCCTGAAGACGACGTCGAGACGTGGAGCACAGGTTTTGCTTCCCGAAGTCAAGATCTCCAGAAGGAAGCTAACTGTCACTTGTAATTCATTATTAGTTTCTTGCAACCAGACATTTTTCTATTGATTGAAAGTCTTTTAAGGACTGTTCGAGAATCAACACCGCATTTGCATTGCATTGCATTACATTGTACAATCATGACATATTTTACATAACACTATCACGCATAAAATTTTTGGGGGGTAATCCAAAGAACAATTAGAGTTTTATCGTGAATAAAAGAATTGAGCACACTCAAAAATCAAGATTCGAGCAGTTAAAAGATGGACTCGAGAGAAAAAGAGAGAAAAAGAAGTTTGATGCCTTTAATACAAGAAAACTCTGTTTGAGCCCCGATTTGGTCGTTCCTCCGTATTCCAAAGATTTCTAGATTTGCACATAATAAAGGAAAAGATGCCCCAAGATTCTGTGACCATATTCTGCAAAAAAAGATGGGGGCTACATTGAAAAATTATCGATCCACTACTTACCCGACAGTCTAGCAGGACCTACCGTGATATGATATGCTTTGGACCCAGCACCAAGTCGTCAGTATCTCCAGGGTACGAAGATGAAACCTGATGAAAGCTTCAAGGAATGTGCTTTGAGGTGTATGTGTTTAGCGACCCAAGTGCAGCCTCCCGTAGATGAAGAGGAAAGTGAATTCCATGCCATCTTTCTTATTTCTTCTTTGATAAGGTGCTCGGGAAAATGAATACCAGCTTTGAGGACTTCATGACAGTTGGATAGAGAATCGAACATGCACTCCGGGACCTAAGTTTAAAGACCATACCTGCCTAAGAGCAGAAGGAAACAAAGAGATAAATGGGTACCACTTTCAAAACATTGAGGCGATGGGGCATGACACTAAGAAATTTGGGGTCGTTAAAAAAATCAAGAAGCTGGTCGATGAGGGAGTCATGACGAGAGAATTGATCCAGTGGTGGAAAAACAAGAGAAGAGGCAAGCCTATACTACCTTGGAAGGGGCATAATGAGTTAGTACCTTGGAGATAATCCAAAGGTCCCTACGGTTTTCTCATCATTTCACAAAGAAATTCTCAACAAAAAAATCATTGTTTATTAGAATTAAAAAATCACATTTCCATTTAGAAAAGCATTTTTACATTCTTGATTCTTTAAACATTTTATTTTTATGGGGTAGTTTTCCCATATGCATATACATGCATTTTTTAATGGACGTATGTATATATCATTTCTATACCAGGCCCTCGAATTTTGAATGCAACAGTACATTTGCTTCAAACCCAAAGATCAACTCTAAGTTGCATATATTTAGAAGAGATTGAATGTTGTGGTGATACTGTAAATGTGAGTATCTGCTAGTTTACTTAGGCCAACAGAGGAACAAAAGTGAGTGTTTAGACAATGGGCAGTTCCCATTTTAAGAATTTATCTTCTCAGGCACTTGTCGTTTAAGATCCTTGAAACGAAAGTTAACCCTAAACCTCTACCCCCTGAAGGCATTCTCAGGACATTTGTGAATATGACAACGAATGGTGTTCTTTTACTTTACCAGAAGACACAGATGAGACCATACAGATTGGATACGAAGATCAAAAAATCATCAGAAGAAAGTGGTTGAAAACATGGATATGTCCAAACGAAAAACCAAAAAAGAAGATAAATGGTAATCAGAAGGCCGAAGCAATCCAGATCGAGTAAATATCAGAAGAGCTGCAGAGAGGCAAGTAACTTCGAGCAGAATATATCATCAATACCAGTATAGATATGTGTTGATTCGAGGATACATTTACAAACCCGAATAAGAAGAAAGAGATTCAAGGCTAAAAACCCAAAATGGGCAGTCTAAAACTAAAAAAGAAAAAGAAAACAAAACAAAAAAAAGAGAAGAAAAAAATAAAATAAAAAAGAAGAAAGAAAGAGAAAAAAATAAAGAAAAAATAAAAAGAAAAAGAGAAATGAAGAATACTGTATATGCTTCACACACAGATCAAACAATACAAGAACGAGACTTCAACTATGAGCAAGAGACACAAGGAATCCACATTTCAAGTAAATATCAGTTTTGAAAATTAGTATAGAAGCTCGAATTGAAGCCAAGTCAAGACGAGTCGGCCCGAAGATTGCCAATTTTGAAAAAGGAAATGACCTCTAGGGTGAAAACCCAAAAATGGGCTGTCTAGAGTGATCCTGAAAATGAAGAAAAAGAGTAGTCTGCCTGAGCATGCTGGCATCAATATCCAGCCAAAATACATTGATCCGAAGGTACAAAAGAAGGAAGTGACCTCTAGGGTGAAAACCCAAAAATGGGCAGTCTAGAGCGATCCAAGAGAAAAAGTGAAAAAGAAAAAAGAAAAAAAGAGAAAAAAAAAGAAAGCAAGAATAACATTTCATCTGGGCGTGCCAATCACAAGAATTCCCAGAAATGTATTCGTAGTCCTTCAAGAAATCTCAATTCTGAGGAGTTTTGGAGGATCAAACATACTTGAACAGAAAACGAACATCAGTATATAGCCAGAATGCAAGGCAGCATATAATAAAAAGAAAGAAAATGAACTCTAGGGTGAAAACCCGAAAACGGGCAGTCTAGAGTGATCCAAAAAAAGAGAAGGAATAATGGGCATATCCAAGTTACACAAGTATGTAAATCTTGTTTCACTTAACCATAAACCAAAGGCCTACATTACAAGCCCCAAAGACCATTCTGGTCATCCATAGATATCCAAGTTGAATGAGAATGTCTTCAGATTTCATTCCGCCTATAAGGGTTAACTTTTCTTCAAGGAACGTCAAACTTCGAAGTGCTTGATCGACACCCAAATGAGGGAAGGATGGAGCATGGTGAGATAGTGAGATTAAGAGAGCCACCTTAAACGGGGTAGAATCTAGGTAGGGTTGTTCCTCTCAATAGCCTATTAGACCAGAAGAAACTATACATTGGCATATATCTCCACAATGGTCAAGATCTTCTAAATAGGCGCTTCATTAGAGTTGATCTCTGGCAACTTGAAGCAGATGCGCTAAGGTGTTTGATATTTCGGGGGCAAACATGTTTTAAAAGGTTTGACATTTTCTCCCAAAGTTTTGATGTTTACCATTTCCCCCAAAGATTAGTTTTTAAAAATGTTTGGCAATACACGTCGAGTTTTGTTTACCATTCTCCAAGCATTATTTTATAAAAAATGTTTGGTCCTTAGAAAAAGAAGAAGAAAAGAAAAAGATGTTTACCATTTGTTCCAAACAATGTTTTCAAAATATTTGGTATCCCCTACAAGTTGTGATTTTCAAAATGACTGTTATCTTTTTAAACAATCATTATTTGTTGAAATATACGCAAGTAAATTGCCTTTTGCTTTACTTTAAAAATGAATGATGATGAGATTTAAAGCATAGGGACCGAGAGTTAGTTCCCGTCGAAATGCTACGAGAAGATCAAGGAAGAGCTCAAGGGATGTAAGCATTTTGGCTCACCCTGGTGACTAGAAATAGATCATGGCTCTATAGGATGGGCCAGAAAATTCAAAGCAGTGGAGCCCGTGGTTGAATTGGGCAACGCCAAGCCAAGAAGATGACAAGGGTTCTTATAAGAATAATATAAGAACCAGAAGATCATTTATGAAGACGGGTGATAACCCTAAAGACAAGAAAGCCTTCCACACAAAAGGTTTAAAAGCATGTTCAAATGAGGATTTAAGAGCATACAGTAAAGTAGTAAAGAGTTGAAGAGATCTGAGGAACGACCTTTCAGGGTGTAAGACTTTAGAACAAAAAGGCAAAAAGAAAAAGAGAGAATGAAAGAGAAAAAGTAAAAAAAGAAAAGAAAAAGAAGAAAAGAAAAAGAAAATGAGAAGAAAAAAAGAAAAAGAAAAGAAAGAAACCATTATATTGCATGCATCATATAGATAGGGGCTTATCAATTTTTGCTTATTTTGGACAGGTACCTGAAGAATTATCAAAGAACTTTAAGAAGTGGATTTCATTGAAGAAGTTCTGGCGGCCATTTTCGGCGTGAGTCCCTAAATCTGAAGAAGTTTTAGCTGCCATTTTCGGCGTGAGTCCCTAAATTTGAAGAAGTTTTGGCAGCCACCTTCGGCGTGAGTCCCTAAAGTTTGAAGAAAGTTTTGGCAGCCACCTTCGGTGTGAGCCCCTAAATCTGAAGAAGTTTTGGCGGCCGTTTTCGGCGTGAGTCCCTAAATTTGAAAAAGTTTTGGCAGCCACCTTCGGCGTGAGTCCCTAAAGTTTGAAGAAAGTTTTGGCAGCCACCTTCGACGTGAGTCCCTAAAGTTTGAAGAAAGTTTTGGCGGCCATTTTCAGCGTGAGTCCCTAAATTTGAAGAAGTTTTGGCGGCCATTTTCGGTGTGAGTCCCTAAATTTGAAGAAGTTTTGGCAGTCACCTTCGGCGTGAGTCCCTAAAATTTGAAGAAGTTTTGGCAGCCACCTTCAGCGTGAGTCCCTAAAATTTGAAGATTGGTAGCCATTTTCGGTGTGAATCCCCGAATCTGAAGAGACATCGGTAGTCATCGTGGTGTGAATCCCAAATTCGAAGATAAAGGTTCTATATAGGAAGGGCCTATATTTTCAAGCTCCCGTAGCAAGAGGTTCTATGTAGGAAGAATCCGCCGCTCCGAGGCTTCAGGAGCTGAAAGTTTTATA
The DNA here is from genome assembly GCA_019671005.1 of Hibiscus mutabilis. Taxonomy (NCBI): domain Eukaryota; kingdom Viridiplantae; phylum Streptophyta; class Magnoliopsida; order Malvales; family Malvaceae; genus Hibiscus; species Hibiscus mutabilis. Next base: position 29,520,793 of record CM033750.1, on the reverse strand, counting down.
TAGGAAAGGCTTGCAGCTCCAGGGTGAAGACTAGCAGTTCTATATAGGAAGAACTCCCAGCCGAAGGAATTCACCCATGAAACACAAGGTTTTATATAGGGAAAACCTGTTGTGTTGAAAGCGAAGAGTCTTATATAGGAAGGGCTCAGAGCTCCACTGTCTTAGAGTGAAAGATTCTATATAGGAAGAATCCGTAGCTCCAAGATTTCAGAAGCTGAAAGTTTTGTATAGGAAGGACTTACAGCTCCAGGGTGAAGACTAGCAGTTCTATATAGGAAGAACTCCTAGTCGAAGGAATTCACCCATGATACACAAGGTTTTATATAGGGAAAACCCGTTGTGTTGAAAGCGAAGAGTCCTATATAGGAAGGGCTCCGAGCTTTACTGTCTCAGAGTGAAAGGTTCTATATAGGAAGAACCTGTAGCTCTGAGATTTCAGAAGCTAAAAGTTCTATATAGGAAGGACTTACAGCTCCAGGGTGAAGACTAGCAGTTCTATATAGGAAGAACTCCCAGTCGAAGGAATTCACCCACGATACACAAGGTTTTATATAGGAAAAACTTGTTGTGTTGAAAGCGAAGAGTCCTATATAGGAAGGGCTCCGAGCTTTACTGTCTCAGAATGAAAGGTTCTATATAGGAAGAACCTGTAGCTCTGAGATTTCAGAAGCTAAAAGTTTTATATAGGAAGGAATTTGTGACTCTGTGGTTTGAAGACTAGCGGTTCTATACAGGAGGAACTCCCAGTCGGAAGAATCTATCAGCGACGCAAAAGGTTTTATATAGGAGAAACCATCGTTGAAGGTGAAGAGTCCTATATAGGAAGGACTCCAAGCTTTACCGTCTCAGAATGAAAAGTTCTATATAGGAGGGACTCGTAATTCGAGGCTCCAGAATGAAAGGTTCTATATAAGGAGGACCTGTAATTCCAAGATCAGAAGGTGAGGAAGTTCTATATAGGAACAACTTACGAGCCTAAAGATTCAGCTAAGGAAGAGCGAAGAGTTCCAGAAGAATGCGTGATTCCGAAGCCAAAGACAAGGAAGTAGGTAAAAATGAGTGCTTTTGATCTTTGCTTTGTCCTCGTTTCACGAGAACAAGCAAAGAGGGGCAACTGTAATCACTCATTTTTGACCGAGTTTTAGTGTTATTAGTATTATTTTAATAATAATATTATTAATATAAAATTAATGAAAAATCAAAAATAATAATAATAAAAAATATATAAATTATTAAAAAAAGGAAGAAAATTACGTAGAGCAGGGTGCTCCACGTCACCCTTAACCATCCCAACTGCCTATATAAAGGCATGGGGCAGGGACTCCAAAAGCACTCCCAAATTACACTAAAATGGGCACGCCAAATTGCCAAATGAAATTGGCAATTGAATTGCCACCCAATTCATGGGAGCATGGACGGCCGCAAGGCTGGCCGAGGTTGGGGGCAGTGCCCTCAGCCCCAGTTGGTTCGATCCAACATTCGATCGGGGTCCTATTTTGGATCTGATCTAGTTAATATTTTTAGAGGGTTCGCGGTAGATCTCGGTGGGGTTCAGTTGGGGTTCGTTATTCGAGCTCCTAGTTAGGTATATTTTCTTCCCTTTTTATTTGTGTTGTAATTTTTATAATTTAATGAAGTATTAGTTAATTTAAAATTGTGTTATTTTTTACTTTGTATGTTTATTTATGCTTTAGATTAATATTTATTATGTTTTAAATTTATGTTTTATATTAATATTTTAGTTATGTTAAATTTGTTTCTTATGTGTTAGATTAATATTTATGAATGTTAGTATTTTATTTATGTTAGATTTTTTTATAAGTTAGATTAATATTTATGTATGTATGTTTTAAATTAGTATTTGTTTATGTTTTAAATTTATGTTTTAGATTAATATTTTATTTATGTTAGATTTGTTTTTATCTATGAGTTAGATTAATACTTATGTATGTATGTTTTAGATTAGTCTTTTATTTATGTTAGATTAGTATTCTGTTATGTTAATATTTATTGCATTTAAATTATTTTCCATGTTTTATATTTTGCCCACTAAGATTGTATATCGAGATATAAATTGTCAATGCGGTGCCCTTTTATCCGAGCGTAAACGGGGCCAGTATCAGGCGTAGTGATAGTGGTTGGGCGTTTACCCTCGGATAACGGGGCCTTTAAAATTTATTCGCAATCATAACCGAATTTTAAACTAATCGTCACTTTAACCCAGAAAATTCAATATTAATAAAGCGGTAATTATTAAAGTACCAATTTTGGGCGGTGTGGGGGTGCTAATCCTTCCTCATCCGTAACCGACTCCTGAACCCAATAGTTTTCAAATCTCTGGTTTTTTATGGTGTCCGACCTACCTAAGTGGCCGGTGGCGACTCCAATTTTTAAATAAAATGCGGTTTTTAAAACCCCCACGGAATAAATATTTTATATCCAAAAAATCACAAACACTTCGAAAACCCCGTTTTTTAGCGAAAAAGAACATCGCTACAGAATTATGAAGAATTTTTAATTTCTTCATGGTGGATGCAATTACTTTATTAGTTTGACAATTATGAAATACTTTATATGTGTCTAATTTTTTTGTGGATCCATATATAGTGAAATTTATCCTGAAGGATTTAAAATTCCATAAGCATATGAAATTTTAGAGGAAATTTATACATACATATCTTCTTGAATATTTATATGTATAAAATAATTTGGGTACATTTGATATAATCACCCTAGTGAGTACTTATCGAGGAAATATTATAAGAATGATCGTACTTCCTTTTGCATTTTAAAAAGAAGTTTGGAACAAGATTTGTTATAATTACTATGTATATTGATACACCAAATATTATTAGAACTTCTGAAGAGCTACAAATTGGAAACTCCTGGAGATATTTAAAAGCATTTGATTAAATAAAGAAAGTATATGATAAAAAGTATATGATAAAAAGGATTTAAAATTCCATAAGCACTTGAAGATCGAACAGTTACATATCAATTTTTTCTATGAATGAACAAAAGCTGAAAAAATCTTAAATGGATTCAATATGAATAAATTGTATCTAATGAGTACTCCAATAATTGTAAGATTTTTTTAATGTAAATAAGATAATTTTATTTGGTCCAAAAGCACCATATCTTAGTTCTTCAATAAGTATTATATCTTAGTTGTTCCAAAACTACTACAATGATACAATACTATTGACCCAACATATCTGAAAGATATGTGATCTGCTATCACAAGATAAGATCCAAACCATCTTGTATGAAGATTGTTGTACCTCCACCAAATGCTAATACATGGTTCCTAGGGGGATACCCTCGCCTCCACACCATAATCTAGTTTCCCCCTAAGGCTCACCACCATGATTTGTGACCTCTCGCTACAGAGCCCCTAGAGCTTATAGTCTCTACACCATTCGAGGCACCATGACGTGTGGAGCTCCCATTCTCTGGGCCACTCCTCCCACTCTGCTCCTGCGCTATGACAAGACAACCTTCAAATTACTCTAACTCGCTAGCTCGACCTACAGCCAAGTTGCCACCTGCCAGCCCGTTGATAGCTATCACTAGGCCTAACATGGTCTCATCAACCAACACTCTATCTACAACACCAAGGGGATATAAATACTCCCAAGACCAAAGATAAAGGAACAACCTCCTTACGACCCTATACTACTCTCTAACCCATCACGAGGCTATCACGCCCCTTCTATTATGATCACTCTCTCTACATATGGCTCCGACCACCAACTTTACAATGTTCACGGCTCTCGGCCCCAAGCTATCTAGGGGTGAACCGCCTAGCTCAACAACCAACAACGATCCTCAATAACTCTCGGCTCGCCTCACGGTGGGTGAACCACCAGTCGCAAGCCTCAAGCCTCTCTTCGGTCACCATCTCCACCTCCTTGTTTGGTGTTGCCCAAAATCAACATCAACAATAGGTGCAGTGAACGTGGACAACTTCTCGACCAAGCAAATCAGTCACGATGATTGTCCTACTCTTAACAACTCCCCATTCCCCTAATGACACTCTCGCCACCATCGGCCTCCACTAGAGACAATACAAATAATGATAAGAGAGAAAATGGCGAAGAAGATAGGCTAGTAATTTTTCACCACACGCATCCAGAGGTGGCACCGTTGGAGTGACGAGTTAGCAATATCTCACTAGATTAGCTGAAAGAGATAAACCTCTTGGTGATGTACATGGTGCTTGTCTAGAAAAGATGTACCCCACTGAAGAAACCAACCCTACCTTGACAACCTCGTCGAGCCAGCGTAAACATCTTATCAACACTTGCCAAGAGCGTGTAATAGATGTAGCCCTAAAAAAGGCTAAAGACCCTCAGTTGCCACCAAATCTCCCCCTGAAAATAAGGAGGATGTCTACCATCTTTTCCTCGGGCCAATTCATAGAAACAATCTACCTTGAGACGATGCCTGGAGAGAAGTGGAAAAGCAAGTGCAAAAGTGCAAGAAAGAAAAACCTATAGAAGGAAAACTGATAGAAAGTTGAGAAGACAACATAAATGAGGAGCACTTTCGGTTTCGTCTCACCTCCTTACTTCTTGTACCCTATCCCCCGTAGATAGATGTCATCCGCTGTAAGGACGACTTTGTGTCTAGGAATCTCCAAGGTAGATGTTTCCCCTTCTTGTAAATGTAAAAAGCACAAGTTATAAGGTAACCTCCGCCTTCTGGTTGCCTTTGTGTGCAAGATTATAGAAAGTACAGAAGACCCCCCGAACGAATAAAATAAAGATGGATTCTGCTACAAACAACTCTCCAACAAGCAATCTCCTTTACAAAACTATAAGGTACTAGGGCTAGCCCTTTAATGCATAAAGTACCCCAAAGACTTGGTATGGCCCGGATAAATATTTGAACTGCTTTTAACACCATAATAGCTATTACCACTGGTAAATGTATAAATGAGTTGATGAAGGCGTATGCATGCCCGACTCCGACCTCGATGATACCTCTGGTACTCCATTAATACTCTAAACTTTCGGTTGTCTCTAAAGCATCTTCGAAATTTTCTTGATTCTACAATATCTCCAAACTACGACTGATTCTACAATATTTTAAAATGATCAACTCGATGAGCAACCGTTTCTACGAGAATAACAATACCTCTGTCCATTTAGTGTTGATGGCACTACACTTCTATAAGAAAGTTGAGATGCCTCCGCTCATTTGCCCAACTTATCGACTGTTCCTCCAAGGGCATGATTCTACAAGAGTGATGTGATGCCTCTACCCAAGAAAAATATTTGACTCTTCAAGGGTATGAGATGCCTCCACATGGGGATGCCTCCACCCATATTTACGAACGATTCTCCAAGGGCAAGGAGATACTAATACGATTCTCCAAGGGCGTCAAGCAAGGCTCTGCCCATATGATATTTAATGGCCGTCGAGCAAGGCTACGCCAATTTAATGTCGATTGCACCAAAAGGCATCGAGCGAGGCTCTGCCCATATAATATTTGATTCTCTAAGGGCACCGAGCAAGGCTCTGTCCTTTTGATATTTGTTTCTCCCACCAGCCATATCATGTTTCTCCAAGGGCGTCGAGATGAGCACCGCCCATAACATATTTATTTCTCCAGAGAGCACTGAGTACCTTCGTTCCATCTATGTTTATTTCTCAAAAGGCGTCGATATGAGCTCCGCCCTAAAAATCTTTATTTAACCCAAAATTGACCTCAATTTCTTTCTAATTTTTATAATTTAGTCCAATATTTTTAATATGATGATATTTTTGTTTATTTTAGTCATAAAAATTATATTTAACCCGAAATTGACCCCTATTTATTTATGATTTTTATAATTTAGTCCAATTGGGGTCAACTTCGGGCTAAATTTTTAGGACTAAATTGAACAAAAATATAAATATATTTAGAATATTATACTAAATTATAAAAAAATAGAAAAAAAATTAAGGTTAATTTTGGGTTAAATAATGATTTTAGGACTAAATTAAACAAAAATATAATTACATTTAAATGTTTGAATAAGTTATAAAAATTATAAGGAAATAGGGGTCTATTTTGGGTTAAATAAATATTTTTAGGACTAAATTGAACAAAAATAAAAATTTGATAGACTTAACGTGAAATTTACCCCTTTGATTAAAGTTAGCTAATTTTTTTTGTTTATTAGTTAGACATGGCGCATTCTAATTGGTTTATGAAAATGTTATAATTGGAGTTAACGGTAGGGGGCAACTAAGGTCACGATTTAAAGTTTAGGAGGTAAAACGCCCTAAAAATTATTTAGGGGCCAAATCGGTATAAAGTGTATACTTTAGGGGTCATTGGTGCCATCAAGTCATATAAATATTCTGTAACACCTTTAACGTATACTCGTATACTGAATATACATTAAAGATGTTATGGAGTCGTTTAAAAAAATCCTGACTTATAATAATTTTTTTATACATATAAATCTTGTCTTTATTAATCTAACCATTTTCTCGATTTTCTTGAAATCATAACTTATGTGTAGTTGGCTAATTTCGACCCTGAATTAGTTTGTAAAACATATTAGTCAGTTATTAAAATGATAATGCAATTTGGGGTGAAAATAGGTTCACGGCCTAGGCCCTTTCTTGATTTTAAAATCCTTATGCGATTGCCGATAAATAAAAATTTAAACTGATTAAACACAATTTACTACCTTTTTAAGCTTACCGATTATTCATATTAACAAAGTAAGCTTCCTTTCTACTTTAGTTTATTCTTTCATATTACTAATACCTTATCTTGTTTTATCTATATATGATTCATCATTAAAACTGATCAATTATCTATCGTTTAATTTAATTTAATGCATCATATACTACCATCGGATAAATAATCACATGCCCACTAGAGATTACCATAAGCTAGAATATCTTACTGATATTTTGCAGATTGAAGCTTGATCAGTATGCTCAACTCCTCTTCAAGTACTCCATCTTAACCTACGTGTGAATCAAACACATGCTAAGTTTTCACTTAGTGAGTCAATAAACAAAATTAATAATAATTTAAACTTATTAAACTTTATGGCTACATTTATATAGCATGATATATGCCAATGCATTAACTTTTATGTTGCATTAGTGATAACTTACTATATGCTAATATCATAATATTTTCTTGTTTGTTCATTTATCATAATATGTCATTTATACCTCAATGCATGGACATATATATCATGTTACAAGCTAATGAATGTGCTTGTTCTATTCCTTTAACAGCATCTCACTACTTACCATTAATGTTAAACTTTTAAGTTTAACTTACTTACCATTTTCATGCCTAATAACATACGTCACCTCACATGTACTAACATATATCAAAATTTTTCCTTTGTCATGTAACCTGTAAAAACTCAACATTTCATATACATATGTTAGGCATGGTAAGTCAATTCAATATTCTCAAAAAATATCTTGTTTCCCTTTTGAATCATATTAAGATTACTTATATCAATTCTTTATACCTTTAGCCCAAGAATTTTATATAGAGAGAAACTTAAGTATGCGAGATTGGTACTCCTAGAGTACTAGTCACCGAAGTGACGATAAACATATAGACACATAAAGTGTCGGTAACATATTGACACATAAGTGTCAGCATCATATAGACACATAAGTGTCGACATCATAGAGACACATGAGTGTCGATATCATATAAACACATAAGTGTCGGTAAACATATAGATCCGAAGATCGGTGTGTAGCTACACGCAGTCCCAGACTGCTAGACCTCTAATGGCATGCCACTATACTGTAACTCTCTATCATAAACTTGGGCAATAAATCCATATCAATAACTTGTAAATTATCATTTTGTAAATGATTCATATATCACCATTATTCAATAATAACTTGCCATAATAGAACATAATAGGGCAGTTCATACTCTATCATATACTAACATTTTTCCTTTGCTTGTAAAACATCATATAACTTATACAAAAACCATGTTATCATTTCAATAAAATCAAGTAAATAAAATTCTTAAAAGTCTACTAAAATACATTTCAAAACATATAAATGCACTCATCTGGGCCATTTATTAGCTTGCCTCACTAAGCTCTATCCGATCCTTTCTTTCATAGTACCTCGAACCCTCTTTTGATTCGGATCAAACTGAAAACCGAGTTCCGGGGCTTGAATCGAGCTTGGAAAATTTTCTCTTTTTTTCCCTAGCTCTCATGTTTTGGCTGGAAAAGATGAACATTTTTTCATCTTTTCACCATTATTTTACACATATAACTATTAAATGAATATCAAATTCATTTAATAGTGAAATTACAATTTTACCCTTATTATCCAATGGTTGAGATTGATTTATTGCAAGTCTTCTTCACATTATATATAAACAGATAAAAATGCATTCATTCATCTCACATATATAATAAATAAATAAATAAAATACTTCTACTGCGATTTTACCTTTATCGAGCTGTCAAATTTATTCCAATAATTCTATATTTCCATATTCGGGAAATCCACAATATCATCTCATAAAATTTTCCTTTCCTAAGATCTTAGACTGAATAAAATTACTTATTGGGGAAATTTACACTTTAGTCCCTAAACTTTTCCAAAATTTATACTTTAACCCCAAAACTTTCAAAATTTACATTTTGGTCACTAGCCAAAATTTTGGGATATTACATATTCGACGAATACTTTCAAGTGGTAATTTAGAAGATTTATTCACCAGTGCATTGTCTATACCAACATTTAAAGATTGTATTCAAGATTGAACTATAGAGATTCAAATATCTTATGTGATATTTTCTTCAAGGGAAGTAAATGCGCAGTGTACTCTTTCTCCCTTATCTAAGGTTTTGTCTCACTAATTTTTCTTGGTAAGGTTTTAAACGAGACAATGTGTTATGCGTATTAAAGATATGTGTACTATTTTTTCTTCACTAAGAATTTTTCTCACTGGGTTTTTATCTTAGTAAGGTTTTAACGAGACACATTATCTACGTAGGCATCCAAGGAGAGTGTTATGAATATTTATTTATGTGAATGTTAATTATGATTAGAACTCGACATATTAATTAAGAGTTTGATGTACTTGATTATCATGACTTTAATGTCCATTAGGATTAGAGTTCTATATGTTATTTACTTCTTATACCTACAAATATAGAGTTTAGAGAAGACACAATTTTATATCGAGTATATTATACAAGTTTTTCTCTTTATCTCTAATCTTTCTTATTCTTTTTTTTTTTACTTTATTTATAACACCAAGCACGATTAAACTTTGAATGAAAGGTCATTTTGATAAATCTTTTAAGTAAAATTAAGGCGTAATATCTATTTTGGTTCTTGTATTATGTTGAAACTTTTACCTTGACCTTTTATTATTTTTGGTCTATTTCTCTAATGCACCCATTTCGTTTATCATATTAGTCTATTTATATTATTGTTAAAAAATGAAGTGACTTCAAAAAAGGGTTTTATTTTGATACACAGCCCGTATAAAATATTTTTACACAACCCTTCTATAAAATCTAAAATCTAAAACCCTAATCCTAACACCCTAGATTCTAAACCCTAAACTTTAAACCTTAAACTCTAAACTCTAACCCTAAACCTTAAATTCTAAACCTTACAACCTAAACCCCTAAACTTTAAACCCTAAACTAAACTCCTAATCCCTAAATTTGAAAAACACGTGTAAATTTTAATTGGGGAGCCAATTTAATTGTCAATTCATGGCAAATTGGCGTGTTTTTTGTGTGAAATTGGCTGCCCCATGCAAGCCTTTATATAGGCAAGGGGTGGGTAGTTTGGGTGACGTGGAGCAGCATGCTCCACGAAGTTTATTTCCTTTTTTTAATAATATATTTTTTATTATTATTTTTTTGATTTTTCATTAATTTTATATTAATAATATTATTATTAAAATAATACTAATAACACTAAAACCCGGTCAAAAATGAGTGATTACAGTTGCCCCTCTTTGCTTGTTCTTGTGAAACAAGGACAAAGCAAAGATCAAAAGCACTCATTTTGACCTACTTTCTTGTCTTTGATTTCGGAATCACGTGTTCTTTTGGAACTTTCCACTCTTCTTTAGCTGAATCTTCAAGCTGGTAAGTTCTTCCTATATAGAACTTCTTCACCTTCCGATCTTGGAACTATAGGTCATCCCTATATAGAACCTTTCATTTTGAATTCTTGAGTTACGAGTCCCTCCTATATAGAACTTTTCACTCTGAGACGGTAAAGCTTGGAGTCCTTCCTATATAGAACTTTTCACCTTCAACGCTGGTTTCTCCTATATAAAACCTTTTGCGCCACTGATGGATTCTTATGACTGGGAGTTCCTCGTGTATAGAACTACTAGTCTTCAAACCCTGGAGCCGTCAGTTCTTCCTATATAGAACTTTTAGCTTCTGAAATCTCGGAGCTACAAGTTCTTCCTATATAGAACCTTTCACTCTAAGACAGTAAAGCTCGGAGCCCTTCCTATATAGGACTCTTCGCCTTCAACACAATGGGTTTCCCTATATAAAACCTTATGTGTCATGGGTGAATTCCTTCGGCTGTGAGTTCTTCCTATATAGAACTGCTAGTCTTCACCCTGGAGCTGCAAGCCCTTCCTATACAAAACTTTTAGCTCCTGAAGCCTAGGAGCGGTGGATTCTTCCTACATAGAACGTCTCGCTACGAGAGCTTGAAAATATAGGCCATTCCTATATAGAACATTTATCTTCGAATTTTTTTTTCTTTTTTTCCTTTTTTTCTTTTTTTTCCCTCTTTTTCTACTCTTTTTCTCTCCTTTTGTTTTTTTTTCTCTTCTATTGTTTTTTACAAGGCTGTTGATATCTTTGGACTTACGCTAATAAGGCTGTCGCATCATGCCCGAATGATTTACTGATGGCCCAAAGGACTTATCACCATGCTCGAAAGACTTACTGGTGGCCCGATGGACTTAACATCGTACCTGAAGGACTTACCGATGACCCGAAGGATTTAACATCTGGTCTCACGCTGCTATGGCTGCCGATCTTTCTGGACTCACGTTACTAATGCTGTCGCATCATGCCCGAAGGACTTACTGATGACCCGAAGGACTTATCACCATGCTCGAAAGACTTACTGGTGGCCCGAAGGACTTAACACCGTGCCCAAAGGACTTACCGATGACCCGAAGGATTTAACATCTGGGTCTCATGCTGCTATGGCTTCCGATCTTTCTGGACTCACGCTACTAATGCTGCCGCATCATGCCCGAAGGACTTACTAATGGCCCGAAGGACTTATCACCATGCTCGAAAGACTTACTGGTGGCCCAAAGGGCTTAACAATGTGCCTGAAGGACTTACCGATGACCCGAAGGATTTAACATCTAGCCTCACGCCGCTGTGGCTGCCGTCATCTTTCCTTTCTTTAGTAAATTCTTTGACAATTCTTCAAATACCTGTCTAGAAACAAGCAAAATTTGACATGCCTCTATCTATATGATGCATGCAATGTCTTGCATTTTTTCTTCTTCTTTTCTTCTTTTTTTTCTTTTAATTTCTTCTTATTTTTCTTTTTTCTTTTTCATTTTTTCTCTTTTTTTTCTCTCTTTTTTCTTCTTTTTTCTTTCATCCTTTTTTGTTCTAAAGTCTTACACCCTGAAAGGTCGTTCCTCAAATTTCTTCATCTCTTTACTGCTTCATTGTATGCTCTTAAATCCTCATTTGAACCTACTTTTAAACCTTTTGTGCGGAAGGCTTTCTTGTCTTCAGGGTTATCACCCATCTTCATAAATGATCCTCTGGTTCTTATATTATTTTTATAAGAACCCTTGTCATCTTCTTCGCTTGGCGTTGCCCCATTCAACCACGGGCTCCACTGCTTTGAATTTTCTGACCCATCATACAGAGCCTTGATTTATTTCTAGTCACCAGGGTGAGCCAAAATGCTTTCATCCCCTGAGCTCATCCTTGATCTTCTCGTAGCACTTCGACGGGAACTAACTCTTGGTCCCCATGCTTTAAATCTCATCATCATTCATTTTTAAAGTAATGCAAAAGGCAATTTACTTGCGTATATTTCAAAAAATAATGATTGTTTGAAAAGATAACAGCCATTTTGAAAATCACAACTTGGAGGGGATACCAAACATTTTGAAAACAATGTTTGGAACAAATGGTAAACATCATGTTTCCTTTTTTTTAAGGACCAAACTTTTTTTTTAAAAAAAATTAATGTTTGAAGAGTGTTAAACAAAATTCAAAGTATATTGCCAAACATTTTAAAAACTAATGTTTGGGGGAAATGGTAAACATCAAAACTTTGGGAGAAAATGTCAAACCTTTTAAAACATGTTTGCCCCCGAAATATCAAACACCATAGCGCATCTGCTTCATGTTGCCAGAGATCAACTCTAATGAAGCGCATATTTAGAAGATCTTGACTATTGTGGAGATATATGCCAATGTATAGTTTCACTATCTCACCATGCCCCATCCTTCCCTCATTTGGGTGTTGACCAAGCACTTCGAAGTTTGACGTTCCTTGAAGCAAAGTTAACCCTTATAGGCGGAATGAAATCTGAAGACATTCTCATTCAACTTGGATATCTATAGATGACTAGAATGGTCTTTGGGGCTTGTAATGTAGGCCTTTGGTTTATGGTTAAGTGAAACGGTATTTTCTGTACTTGTGTAACTTGGATATGCCTATTATTCCTTCCCTTTCTTGGATCACTCTAGACTGCCTATTTTCGGGTTTTCACCCTAGAGTTCATTTCCTTTCTTTTTATTGTAGGCTGTCTTGCATTCTGGCTATATACTGATGTTCGTTTTCTGTTCAATAATGTTTGATCCTTCAATACTCCTCGAAACTGAGATTTCTTGAATGAAGGACTATGAATACATTTCTGGGAATTCTTGTGATTGGCATGCCCAGATGAAATATTATTCATTCTTTCTTCTTTTCTCTTTTTTTCTTCTTTTTCACTTTTTCTCTTAGATCGCTCTAGACTGCCCATTTTTAGGTTTTCACCCTAGAGGTCACTTCCTTCTTTTGTACCTTCAGATTAGTGTATTTTGGTTGGATATTGATGCCAGCAGGCTCAGGCAGACTACTCTTTTTCTTCATTTTCAGGATCACTCTAGACTGCCCATTTTTGGGTTTTCACCCTAGAGGTCATTTCCTTTTTCGAAATTGGCAATCTTCGGGCCGACTTGTCTTGACTTGGTTTCAATTCGAGCTTCTATACTAATTTTCAAAACGGATATTTACTTGAAATGTGGATTCCTTGTGTCTTTTGCTCATAGTTGAAGTCTCGTTCTTGTATTGATTGATTTGTGTGTGAAGCATATACAATATTCTTTCTTTCTTTCTTTTTCTTTTTCTTTTTTTCTTTTTTTTCTCTTTTTTTTCTTTCTCTTTCTTCCTTTTTTATTTTATTTTTTCTTTTCTTTTCTTTTTTGTTTTGTTTTGTTTTGTTTTCTTTTTCTTTTTTTGTTTTAGACTGCCCATTTTGAGTTTTTAGCCTTGAATCTCTTTCTTCTTATTCGAGTCTATAAATGTATCCTCGAATCAACACGTATCTATACTGGTATTGATGATATCTTCTGCTCGAAATTACTTACCTTTCTGCAGCTCTTCTGATATTTACTCGATATGGATTGCTTCGGCCTTCTGATTACCATTTCTCTTCTTTTCTTTGGTTTTTCGTTTGGACATATCCTTGTTTTCAACCACTTTCTTCCGATGATTTTCTAATCTTCGTATCCAATCTGTTTGGACTCATCTCTGTCCTCTGGTAAAGTAAAAGAATATCATTCGTTGTCAAATTCATAGATGTCCTGAGAATGCCTTCGGGGAGTAGGGGTTTAGGGTCAACTTTCGTTTCAAGGATCTTAAACGACAAGTGCCTGAGAAGATAAATTCTTAAAATGGAAACTGCCCATTGTCTAATCACTCGCTTTGTTCCTCTGTTGGTCTAAGTAAACTAGCATATACTCACATTTACAGTATCCCCACAACATTCAATCTCTTCAAAATATATACAACTTAGAGTTGATCTTTGGGTCTGAAGCAAATGTACTGTTGCATTCAAAATTCGAGGACCTGGTATAGAAATGATATATACATATGTCCATTCAAAAATGCGTGTATATGCATATGGGAGAACAAAACTACCCTATAAAAATAAAATGTTTAAAGAATCAAGAATGTAAAAATGCTTTTCTAAATGGAAATGTGATTTTTAATTCTAAAAATATCTGTTTGAGAGTTTTTTCTTCTTTTTTCTTTTTTCAAAGCATTGAGCATTTCTTTGTGAACTGATGGGAAAACCATAGGGACCTCTGGACTACCTCCCAAGTACTAACTCATTCCGGTCCTTTGTAGTGTAGGCTTGTGCCACTTCTATTGTTTTTCCTTGCTGGATCAATTCTTGTCATGACTCCCTCGTCAACCAACTTCTTGATTTCTTCTATTAACAACCTCAAATTTCTTGGTGCCATGCCCCGGTGCCTTAATGTAGAACTCACATGCACTGTATGGATTAAAACTATGGGCAGATGAGCTGGGTGTAATCTTTATCGGCCCGGAGGTAAGGTACTAACCCTTGACCAGATGAGGCCATATGGAATACTTTGAATATCTCTAAATATGTACTTGTTCGAGGAATTTTTCTCGGTGATTCGGAGGAATCTGCCTGTCTTCTCTTACGATCACGAGAACCTTGAAAGTGGTACCCATTTATCTCTTTCTTTCCTTCTGCTCCTAGACAGGTCTGGTCTTTAAACTTAGGTCTCAGAGTGCATGTTCGTTTTTCTCTCCGACTTTCATTAAGTCCTCAAAGCTGGCCTTTATTTTCTCGAGCATCTTATTAAAGAAGAAATATGAAAGGTGGCATGTAAGTCACTTTCCTCTTCATCTACGGGAGGTTGTACCTGGGTCGCTAAACACAGCCACCTCAAAGCACGTTTCTTGAAGCCTTCATCAGGTTTCATCTTCGTACCCTAAAGATACTGATGACTTGGTGATAGGTCTAAAGTATATATGTATTGCCCATAAAGAAGTCTCCGCATGACTACACTTGGTCTCTACTCAAATGGTTGTACCATATCACGGTAGATCCTACTAGACTATCGTAGAGGTAGTGGATCGGGAATTTTTCATTCCCGATGTAGCCTTCTATCTTTCTACAGGACGTGGTCAGGTGAATCTTGTTCCGTCATCATGCGTAAATCTGAGAATCTTTGAAATCTGGAGGAATGACCAAATCAGGGTTCAAATAGAGTTTTCTTGCATCGAATGCATCAAACTTCTTCTTTTTTTCTCTCGAGCCCATCTTTTAACTGCTCGAATATTGATTTTTGAGTGTCTTCAATTATTTTATCCATGATAAAACCCTAATTGGTCTTTGAATTACTCCTCATAAAGTTTATGCAAGGTAATAATAATGCAAGGTAATGATAATGTCATGTAAAACATGCCAGGATCGTGCAAAGCAATGCAATGCAATCCTAAAATATAAACATGAATGCAATAAGGTATTGATTCCAAAAGTGATCCCCATAGAACGACATTCATTGAGGCCAAAAGGTTTCATTATATCAGATATTAGATATTTACAGTTACTGATAAGCTTCAGTGCCTACTTTCTTAACTTCATCTAGTAGTCCGGTCAGCTTGCCTCTGTAGTCCAACACTTGATCCATGTTCTGACAAAGCCTGCCACCTTGTTGAGCCGCCTTACCTGCTCGAGTAATATCGATCTTCGGGTCTTCATCTATCCACTGCTTAGTCTTTCGTAGCTTGGAAGTTGCCCTTTTCCAACTGAAGAGTGTTGAATTGTCATTGCTCTGTCATAAACTTGTTTCTAAAACTCTTGTTAATGGCTAAGTTATTCTGTAGCTCATCTCTGGAGAATATCGTACCAATTCCCAATTTCCTCAAACGTACCTGATAACATCCTAACTTGACTCTTGCTTGACTAGTTTCTCTTCTTTCAATATTCCGAGTCGTCTTTCAACTGGACAACACCGTTCATCTATTCTTTAAAGGTGACCCAATCTGATATTCTTAAACACTCAGGAAAGCTTCTGATGATCATTCTGTAAATTTAATTTTATCCAAGTTATCTCCCTCTTATCTGAGCTGGCTGAACTTGAAAGAATATCCCTCACCTGGGATGCCCCTATCTCCGATCTTCAAATTTAACTCGCTTGAGTGACCCACTTCGGTATTACTCAAAATTTGTCCTGGATATTGATTCCTCCTCAACTTTGCCCCTCGGGTGATTGTTAGCTCACTATAGAACTAGGGAACTCCGTCTTCGAAACCTAAAATCCTCATCGCGATAAGATCTTGAACTCATTCCTCAGGGCACCGCAATCCTCAATACCATGACCCAAACTTCCTAAACGGTAACTGCCTCTAGCACGTGTGTCGTAATCTCTCGGATAAGACGGTCTCTTCGCTAGAGACTTCACCGAGGTAATAAGGCTCTTGTCGATGAACATTAGGAGTAGTTCGGTGTACCTCACAGGAATCGAGATATACTTCTTTTCATTACTTGCTTCTCAAGTTTCTTCTGGACTGAGCTCTATTTTTTGAAAGCCCGACTCAAGCATACCTTCCGCCTGTTTATTGATGCAGATCACAAAAAGGGTTCAATTTGTTGTATTTGGCTGACTTGGAGGTAGAATTCTGACTATCTCACTCTCTATTCTGATCCTTAATCGGTTCTTCTTTCGGTTTGATGGATCGCTTACCTTTCGTCAAAGTATTCATCTGATTCATCACGTCTTCCCTCTGCTTCTTTCAACTCTTGCACTTTACTTTGCTCATTACCAGTACCGTGTCTCCTTACCGTGTCTGACCTGAAGTCTTCAGATGGTTCCTCTTCTATTGTCTCCGATCTTGTTCTGGGACAAAACCCTAGATCCGTGCCTTCTAATATCTGACCAGACGACCCTTTACTAATTATGAACGATTTCTGAGATTTGAGGAACCACTTCGGAAATCAATACCCTATAAATGTGAGAATGCATGCAAATGCGATGTTGATTCTCGAACAATCTTTGAAAACTTTCAATAGAGAAAATGTATGTTTGCAAGAAATTAATAATGAATTACAGGCAACAGTTGAATTTGTTCTGGAGACCTTGACTTCGGGAAGCAAAACCTGTGATCCATGTCTCGACGTCGTCTTTAGGATGATGGATGACTCCGTCTTCTTCTCTTATTCTATTCTATGGACTCGTGACGTCATGATCTTTATTTTTGTGGCTTCTGAAAAGAACATTAGACAATATATTTTCTTCTGTAGATCTGGGTACGTCTAAACAGGGATGGTATCGATCCTAGGGGAGTACTTTAAAACTTTTTGGGGTTTAAATTAAAATTTTCAAGGATCATTTGGTTTAAAAATTCCCTTTTTTTATTATCAAAAAGTTTTAACTTACTTAAAAAATGAAACTTTTAGGTTTCTTTTTGTTATTATTATTATTCTGAAAGTTTTATGAGGGAAGAAGTTTCAAAGCAAAATAATAATATTTTCAATTTTTTTCTCTTTTTTTAAATGAGTTAAATTAAAATATGAGATTTTTAAAAAAATAGTCAAATGTGAAGATTTAAAATTGGGGTTCTGCGACCCTGACTGAATCTTCTGCGTCGCACGTGCCTTACTATCGTACTGTCTTCTTTCGCGATTAGTCTTTGCTCGGCCTAACTTGATACTGTAATATTATCGTTTCTGGCAAACTAGACTTTTTCTATTTTGAAAGCCTTTTAATGAATTGTTCTTGAATCAACACCATGTCATGATATGCAACATGAATGCAAATAAAGGCGTTGATTCCGCTGGTAATCACCCTTT
Source organism: Hibiscus mutabilis (assembly GCA_019671005.1). Taxonomy (NCBI): domain Eukaryota; kingdom Viridiplantae; phylum Streptophyta; class Magnoliopsida; order Malvales; family Malvaceae; genus Hibiscus; species Hibiscus mutabilis. The sequence goes on along the minus strand of CM033750.1, from coordinate 29,502,933 downwards.
CTAACGACTTTCATGGGAATTAAAGGGTCCAGATTACAAAAAAGATCCATATTACAAAAGGAGTCCCTATTACAAAAAGAGTCTCTATTACAAAAAGTCTTAATTACAAAACAAAGTTCTACACATAAGCCCTACCTCTACCTCCTAGCTCCTCGACAGCTCTGAGCAACTTGATAAACCTTGGTGCTTCTTCCATGTCCGGGGTTACGAAAGGTCGGAGAGCCGCGGCTTCGGTAGCTAAGTCACTCACACACCTTGTAGCTCGTTGTATGTCCACCATCAGGGTCTCGTGTGTATACTTTGGCACTACACGCTTGCTCGGCAAATCGTTACTTCGGATCTGTTGATTAATCTCTGACCGATGTCGCGCGACTGGATCGATGTCGTCCTTCCTAAGACACCTTTTTTCCATGATGAAAGATTTTCTAATCGGGCAAACCACTTGAATCAACGCCTCTATGTAATGTGGATGCAATGATAATGCAACAAAAGTATGTGTAAAAATAAAAATAAAAATAAAACACAAAAAATGAGTTAGTACCGGATAAAAATAATAAATGTATAAATAAAAGGACAAATTAAATAAGGTAAACAAACAAAACAACCCTATTTATCCCGTCTAAAACACCTAAGGTTATCTGCATGGCTTTAAAGGGGTGGGTTTCTATGTTCTCTATATTCAGTTTTGGTGCTAAGAGGTACCCGAATTGTCCTTGCTGTCCTCTACTAAGGGTAGCAAGGCCCCCGATCATCACCCATTATAGGCTCCTTTCAACCGAGTTCAACTCAGGGGGACCCATTCGCTTATACCCATACGAAGGAACGATATCCTCACAAAAGTATAAGGTACTCGAGCCCCGAAGGTACTTGCTAGGCCCATACGGGAGAATGATATCTCCACGAAAGCATTAGCGTTTTCCCCCACTTAAAAAACGAGTTTATATGCCATATTTTAAATGCGTTAAAATAAACGCGCAATTATAATCGAATGTTAGTTTAATAGTCACCTTAATCCAGAATTTCTAATATTAATAAAGTGGTAATTATTTTAAAAAGCTTGACTCTCTTCTTATTTTCGAAAAACAAAAAATTGTCCCTAGCAGAGTCGCCATCTGTAGCGATATCCTTTTTTCGCTAAAAAGTGGATTTTTCGAAGTGTTGGTTATCTTTCGGATAAAAATATTTACTCCATGAGGGTTTTAAAAACCCGCATTTTATTTAAAAATTGGAGTCGCCACCGGCCACTTAGGTAGGCCGGACACCATAAAAACCAGAGATTTTGAAAACTGTTAGGTTCGGGAGTCGGTTACGGATGGGGAAGGATTAGCACCCCCACACCGCCCAAAATTGGTACTTTAATAATTACCGCTTTATTAATATTAAACTTTCCGGATTAAAGTGACGGTTAATTTAAAATTCAGTTATAATTACGAGTAAATTTTAAAGGCCCCATTATCCGAGAGTAAACGCCCAACCACTATCACTACGCCTGATATTGGCCCCGTTTACGCTCAGATAAAAGGGCATCGCATTGACATTATATATTCCATTATGCTAACTTAGTGAGCAAAATATAAAATATGGCAAGTAATTTAAATACAATACAAATAGATATTAACATAATAGAATACTAATCTAACATAAATAAAATACTAATCTAAAACATACATACAATAATATTAAACTCATACATAAAAACAAATCTAACATAAATAAAATGCTAACGTTCATAAATATTAATATAACACATAAAAACTAATCTAACATAAATAAGATACTAATTTAACACATAAATAAAAAAAAATTAATCTAACACATAAATAAAAAACTAATCTAACATAAATAAAATACTAATCTAAAACATAAATTTAAAACATGCAAACTAAAAAATAAGAATACACTTTTAAATTAACTAATACTTCATTAAATTAAAAATTACAATACAAATAAAAAGGGAAGAAAATATACCAAACTAGGAGCTCGAATAACGAACCCCGACTGAACCCCCACCGAGATTTACCGCGATCTCTCCAAAATTATTAACTAAATCGGACCTAAAATAAGACTCCGGTCGAATGTTAGATTGAACCAACTGGGGCCGAGGATACTACCCCCAACCCTGGCCAGCCTTGCAGCCGGCCTAGCTCCCAATTGGGGAGCCAATTTAATTGCCAATTCATGGCAAATTGGCGTGTTTTTTGTGTGAAATTGGCTGCCCCATGCAAGCCTTTATATAGGCGAGGGGTGGGTAGTTTGGATGACGGCAGTTTCTTTTTTTTTAATAATATATTTATTATTATTATTATTTTGATTTTTATTAATTTTATATTAATAATATTATTATTAAAATAATACTAATAACACTAAAATCCGGTAAAAAATAAGTGATTACACTTAGGAGTGCCCATGTTGCATAAGCGAGTCACAAAAACTTCTTATCAATATGTGGTGCATAGAGTACGAGACAAGTTATCAGTTTGGACAGCTACAAATTCAGCACTAGCGGGGCAGGATTACTCTTTCTAAGTTTGTCGTATCGTCAATTACGTATTATGTGATGCAGTTGACTTTGTTTCCTAAAGGGGCTTGTTTGGAGATTGAGCAATTAATCCGGAGTTTTATTTAGGGGCTTACATAGGGAAGATGAGGTATTAATCTAGTAAATTGGAAAATTATATGTTCTCCACCAGTAGAGTTCTGAACATGTGCGATAGGAGCGACTGTACAGGGCCCCGAGGGAGAGGGGCCTAAAAAATAGAGAACTTAAGTTAAATAGTTGTAAAAAAATTATAAATTTTATATATAATTATGTGTATATATATAAAAAAATATTTAAAACTTTAAACATGCAAAAAGAATGACACATTTTAAGTAAAAATATTTTATTTTTATATGTTTATAAGCCAATTTTTTGTTGCTCAAGAGGATAATATAATACTATTTTCTATTAAGGTAATTTTTTGGAAGAAAAAAATTATATTTCTTACCGATTATAAATTAAGAACATCATTTTAAAAATTGCACAGGCACACAAAATCTTTGAACCGCCCATGTTCTCCAATTTTGGATGGAGGCCTCGGTTTATATCTCTATAGCAGTAAAATTAGTTTTTTTTTAATAAAGATCGCGTTAAATTTAGTCCGCAATCCGAATTAGCTATGGGTGCAAGTGCTTCGCTCCAAGTATAAATGGTTTGAAAGTGTTTCGGCTAGTATCTCTCGACTGTGTTGTTCTCATCTTTGGAAGGGTGTTATTTTGGTATGGGAAGAAGTGCGAAATAGTCTTGTGTGGACGATTGGGGATGAACGTTTAGTGGACTTTTGGCATGACACTTGGTTGAGTGATGGGCCATTGCGAGATCATTTTGCGCCTATCATTCTGCGCCTTGATGCCACAATGTCGCCACGACGTGCGGGCTTCTTTGATGGTGTTGGTTGGAAATTGAGTGCGTCGAGCTTTCACGGTTCGTTTGGCTTATGCAGTTCGCTCAGGACAGGTTGAAGGGCATTGTGATAAGGTTTAGAAGAGTATCTCTTAAATACCGAAAGGGTTAGGCGGCACATGGCCATTTTTGTGCGTTGTAGAGTGTGTGGTGCCTCCGATGAGATTATTTATCACTTATTTCGTCATTGTCCATCATCGTATCAATGTGGGTACGCTTTATTAAACCCAACAAACTTGCCGAGTTCATTTCAATGAATGTATGAGAATGGATTCACATCAACATGGTACAGCCAAGTTATTTTGCGCGTGATCCACAAGATTGGGATGTGTTTCTCAGTTCAATCTTGTGGTCCATTTGGAAATATCGCAACACTTGCGTGTTTGATCCGAAAAATTTGGGGAGTTTTAACATCCTTGAACATAGTAGACGTTTGCACGCTGAGAGTGTACGGGCATTAGAATCGGTTGTTGTGATTGTTGCCCCCCTGCAGTTGGCTTGTGGGTTGCGAAAAAATGTGTACGACCCCCTAATGGGTGGACGAAGCTTAACACAGATGGATTGATGGATACGTCGACTGGTTTAGCCTCTTGTGGCGGTGTCGGCCGAGACAACCATGGTTTTTTGTTGTTCGGCTTCTTGAAATTTATTGGTATATGTTCAACACTTGAGGCTGAATTGTGGGGTGTTTATGTAGGGTTGCTGCAAGCATGGTTGTATGGTAGTCGGAAGATCATCCTTGAGGTTGATAGCCTTCAAGTATTTTACTTGTTCACTCGGGGGTCGAGGGCTGGGATAGGCCTTACGATAGTGCAACGGATCCGTGAATCGGTGCAGCGTGATTGGATCGTTATATTTCAGCATGTTCGAAGGGTTGCTAATAAAGTTGCCGATTACATGGCCAAGATTGCACGTGGGAACTCTTTGAATTGTCAGTCTTTTGATCGCCCACCGGATGTTGTGTTTTCCCTGCTGCATGCAAATTGGTTACCACTAGTATAGTCTAGTTTCTTATCTTCTCATGTTATCAAAAAATCAACATATAACTAATTATAATTTATTAAGATATTTTTTTCCTGTTTTTGGTGAATTAAGATGGATTTCTTTCGAACTCTAACATATTCAACTTTCTGTATAGTCACGCTCACTTTAGTTTTGTAGGGCAATTCCAATTCTCCACTTTTCCTCTCTCGAAATGCTTAATATCAAAATAAGTGTTTAAACTATCTCATTTTTTTCTTTTTATGTGCCTAATTTTTTTTGTCTCTTTTAAATGCACAAACTATCATTTTTTATCAAAATAAATGTCTCAAATGATTTTCCCCCTTTATTTTCATAGCCAAACCCTCTTTTTCAGTACCAAAATACCCTCCAACACATTCAAACCCACCCCTTCCACGTTGTACCGTGCATGCCTTGCCTACCAGGCTCGTCAGCCCGCCTCGTCTGCAACGTTTGGTTAGTTGAAGACGAAGTGTATACAAGCCGATTTTACTGTGCATGAAGTCGGTATGCACTTTAGTCGTCTCCCTATATTTTAATATAAAAAATATAAAATAGTGAAGTCGATATATAATCCATACAACTTCACTTTTTACAATAATAAATGTTATAGATTGAAAAATAAAAACAAGAGTACAATATTTGGAAAAATAATTTTTCAACTACAATATCAGAGTCATATCGCCAGGTTATATAGATTCTGATTTCAATACACACAGTAACAAAACCACGATAGATTACAATGAGGCAGTTACTATAATTAATTAATTCCATTCCTCGTCAAACAAAACGGCCATCTTTCTACCAAAATTTCTTCCGCGTTCTGCTCCAGCAACCCAGTCAAAACAAAATCTATCGGAAACTCAAATCTCGTGCCTTCATATCATCATTGAAAACGGCTTGAGACAAATTTAAAAAATTCAAGTAAAAGTCCACCAACCTTGAAAATATTTACAAAAATTGAATAAAAAAACTGGTCGCATCACAACCACTGGTTTCATGCGTTTGTAAGGGAGAAAAATGGGAACTCTCCGGTTTTGACATCGGTATTGCTGCTACCGGGGGCGGCTGTGGCGACGCGCTCACATGAAGGACACATAGTGAGGGTGGTGGCAGGCAACTGCTTGTAAAATGGTGGAGAAGATTTTAAGGCTCTTAATTCCTGCAGTTCCTTTTGTAATCTTTTATTTTCTTCTGCCAGTGTCTCGCAACATCGCTTTAAATACTCACAATCTACTTCCGTCTGTTTCAATTTCGTCCTGTATATTTTTTACAATAAAATTATCATACAAAGGTATTCTCATAGGAAGAAAATATTTTCATTTTTATTAAAAGCAAAAGTACCTTGCTCTTCTATTCTGAAACCAAACTTCAATTTGGCGAGGACGAAGATTTAATTGCTTTGCCAGTGCAAGCTTTTGCTTCTGAAAATAAAGCTACTTAAATCAAAACCCAAGATGCAAATAAGGGAACTTAAGTTGGATTCTTCTTCTATGTTTTGAATTTTGATTGACTTACAGGATTGAGTGTGTTGTGCTCTTTGAAACTTTCTTCAAGAAAAGCAGATTGTTGTTTGGAAAGCCTGAGTTTCTTCCGAGTTGAACCGCTCTCGTCATCATCACTGCCCCTTGTGTTTTCAACTATTTCCAGTTCCAGCTCTCTCTTGCCTCTTCTGCTCCCATTTCTAACCCGAAAGGCCATCTGAAATGAAGACACCGCGCCTTCCTCCTCTGCCGCTGCCAACCGGTTCACTTTGATCCCTCTTTCCGGTCCCTGCGGATTATGGGTGAGGCGAGGAACCGGGCAGCAAGGTAGAAGATGGAGGTGAAAAGGTGGATCTGAAGAAACCCTTTTGTCGTCTCCGTCGATTGCATCCCCTTTGTCTTGTGAATTGGGGAGCCCCATGAAAAACCCTAGATCCTTGCTTGATTGCTTTGAGGGATCACCCAAGCTCAAAGCTAACTCCATCAAGTAACACAGACAACTGCAAAGAAGAAGGGTCTGGGTTTGATTTGGTGAGGAAACAAACCCTATCCAATCTTCTTTAATGGAAACACACAACTGCTTGCCTTCTGGGAGTAAAGATTGATCGACAAATCCAGGTTGAAAACACACGTGAATCTATATAAATATGCACCACAGAGAAAACAGAAAAGAAGGAAAGAGAGTTTTTTTAAAGTAATAAATGCAGCAGAGGATATATATATATATATATATATGATTGGATTAGAGTAAATAAAAATTGAGATTAATTTTTTTTAAATCTTTAAATTTTTAACTTTAAATCGTAACCATTAGTTTCACTAAACCCATGATCGTGTAAAACTTGAAACTATGTATTGTATATATGGTTGGAATGTATATGACAATTATGCATCACATCATGACTTTGATTCAAGAAGGTTGGTAAATTTCTTTCGTACATACTTATCGAGAAAGTAATATGATAGCCGATGGTATAGCTAAGTTATTACAAGATCATTTTAATTTATGTTGTTTATTTTATAATCCTTTGGATAAAGTTTTAGGGTTTCTATATGAAGATTGAAATATGTAGACTAAGATTATGTCTATTTATTCCTAAATATTTGTTTATATTACTATTCAAACGGATCTTTAAGCAAATCTTCTGTTTTAGGTTAACCCGATACTTTTATTGGTGTTTTAAATTAAGAATGTATCTACCATCATTAAATGCTTTGAAAGGAAGAATTTGTTAATTAATGCGACTATAACTTCACGATGTTTTGTATTTATTGTATTATCAGTCTCACCATAGAATTAGGTCTAGAAAATCGTCATTATTATCATCCCAACGTGAGAAAATGATTTTATTTCCAACGGCTTGGATCATTTTCACGCTTGTGAATCAAGTTACTATTTTTTTTTTGAAGTATCATTGAAACAAGTTTAGTGACTATTTTTTTTTGTATTTTTGTTGGTTTATAATCTCATTTTTAAAACCTTTCTTTTGACTAAAATTTGTTAATATAATGATGATTCTGAACCATTTTGACGTTGTTATGAGGAAAAATAATGATTGGACTGTGTTGATTATCCAAACATAATTTATAGTATTAGCACTGTTTGTTTTCAAATGATAGCCAATTAATCCATGATTTGCAGTGCAGTACATTCAACATTTATTCCAATGATAACAAATTGAAATAAAATGTGTGAGCCCACTGGGAAACGTAGTTGACTCACCAACCAAAACAGAGCACATTTCCTTAGTGGCATTAACCCATTGGCTAAAGTGATCCAACAACCCCTTTTTTGAGCTAAAGCTGATTCGTGAACAGATAAAATAAACAAAGGGGGATAGCAGTTCAATAATTTCTTGGTCAGATAGCATGAGATTTTGACCCAAAACTGCTTTTTATTATGTTCATACCCAGCAGACAAGGAGGCCATGTTTTACTATTTCAAACGAAGTTAGCGATAGTAATAAATATTCGTATAAATCATGTAAATGAACGCTTAATTATGAGGTAAACTACAGCGGTTAAAATCTTTGAATCATTTACCCTCTTCTATCTTTACTTGAAACTCTCTTTCTCTTCTCTTATTTTCCTTCCAAACTCTTGCCCCCAATATCCATATGGCCTCCACTTGACATTTCTTTCTCTCCTATCTTGTCAGTACTAGTCGTCGGTGACCTAACTTTTCTCTCCTCCGAATAATAACATCTTTCGCTTTTTTTTTAAGGGACGAGGGCGGTTTAAAAATTTAGGGGGTCATGTACAATTTATTAAAACGAGACATTAACTTATAGTCAACAAGAAATGATTTTTTTCAAAAAAATTACCATAATACAAAAAATTGTTTAATTACTCTCTTGAACAACACGAAGATATGTGGTCCTTCGCCATAAGTTGTCACCACCATCAGAATCTCCAGCTCTTGAACAGCCAACCGGTAAAATTTGGTCGTTGTCTGTCGTCGGAGGCTGCCGCTAGTTGCGCGTGGGTGTGCCTCGCAAGTAGAACCAGGTCGGTTGGGCCATTTTTGCTGGGCCAACCCAGTCGGGCCAGGTCTATTGGACCGACCTGCCCAACCGCACCACAGACCAGACCGCGTCGCTGATCGGCGTTGACCTTCGTTGACTTTTTTCATGAGACCCTACCCAGAGTTTTTTTATGTCCTGAGTTCGTTTTCGTTGCCCGTTTCACAAAATTTAAACTCGGTAAGATGTTTTTACATGATTAATTCCTTAGATTGGTCTAACTGTACGAATTGCTTATCTAGTCGTATTTGCTTTTATCCTAGAGTTATGTGGACTCGAATGTTGAATTGTGCGGGACGATTTGAGGAGCCTAATTAAAGAATTACCAATAGTGCTTGAGGTCAGTACACTTCGAACTCCGAAATGCTTATTGTGCATCATAAGTGTAATTGTCTTGCTTGCTAGTAGTTGCAAATTAGGTAGTCAAGTAATAAGCATGATTAGAGATCGATGTTATGAGAATCAATATTTATAAGATATTGATGATGATTAAGGGTATGATGTAACTCGTGATGTCTTCTAGGTACCGTGTGGGGTCACTTGAATATTCTTGTAATTATCAATAATCGAATTATTAATACGTTGTGAGGCTTGGGTGCTAATTGTATGAAATGAGTATGTTAGATGGAAATCATGATTTAAATTTAATATCGGTAATTATGAGATTTATGATCATAGGTCGGTATATTATATTAAATAATTAAATAAGATAGTAAACAAATCCTAATGACTTCCATAAACTTTAGGAAGCGAATAAAGTCTCGTAACATCGTGTGTCGTCAAGATGGAAAACTTGTGAGTAGGGTACCGATACGAACTTCCTTTAGTACCGATACGCCATTCAACCATTATCGAATATGGGTTGACCCGTACCGATACTCGGGGATTTAGATTCATCTTTCCCACTTTAAAGCTCATTTTAGTACTAGTACTTGAGGGTCAGTACCGATACCAAATCGACATTTTCAAAAAATAGTGAGCCTTATTCGTACCGATACTCGAGGGACCATACCGATAATGCGAGGTCGAATATCGGTTCCCACTGGGCATTCTGCCCTATAATGTTAATTTAGGCTATTTTGGACCAATATGATCCAAATGTTGGACTAGTGCCATGTTTATGAAATATGGTTACCTAAACAATCTAAAAATGATATTGACTAAGTGCTTCATCATAACGTGTAACAACTTGGTAATGTAAATTGATAAAATGTGATTTTTAGCAACAATAGGAGATCATTGGGATCGTATTACTTGCATGTTAAGTAGGCACTGACTTGTTGATTCACCTTGATTGATGAGATTCGGATACCCAAAGAATGTACTTTAGTACTTAAGAATCTAAATGCACCCTGTGTCTATGTGGTCTCGGGTGGCATTTGCCATACCTGATGTTTGTGTGGTCCCGAGTATATAGCACGGTATTGTATTTGATGTATGGATGCTCCTGAATACGGCTGTTAAGTACTTGATGTCTGTGTGGTACCAAGTACTTTTGCGATTAACCTGATGTCTAGGTGGCCCCAGGCTATGTGGCATGGTCTAGTACTTGATGTCTGTGTGGTCCCGAGCATGGTTACGAAGTACTTGATGTCTGTGTAGTCCCGAGTACGATTGCGAAGTACTTGATGTTTGTGTGTTTCCAAGTATGTTCGTAATTAGCCTGATTTCTTTGTGGTCCCAGGCTATACATGTTTGATTATTATGTTTTTTATGACGATTTCCTTATGTAAGAGTTAGACGATTAGTAGTATCGTCGCATGATTATTGTTCTTACCTTATTGCTCATACTAGCTTGCTTGCTTATATTTATGATTTGCATGGAGTATGGTAGAGTTGTTTTGTACCACTGAGCTTTATAAGCTCAGGGTGCAAAATTATTGTTTTTGTGCATAGGTTGGTAGATTGATCGTGAGCTTTGGGAGAGCACCATCAGTACAAGATTCCAACAAACGGTATTTATCAGAGTACGATACTAGTATTTAGTGGGCTGAGTATTCATAGGACCTTACGTGGTCGAGTTTGTAACTTTATTTTGAAATATTATTTTGATATATAATGTATAAACCTGGAGCTCTTATTTTGTAAATTGATTTGTGTTGTTTATTTAATTATATGAAAGAATGGATGATATTTGTAAATGTTATGCATTAAAATATCTCATAGTCTAATGATTTTGATACCCTTATGAAATTTTAAAGACATTTTGGCTCTAGGTAGGATTACTTGGCAGGAACTCTCAATTTTTGACTTTCTAGTTGTTTTTACACTTTTATCACAAATGAACAATTATTAAATTTATCATATTACCATATTTGATATTTACCAAGAAAAGTAAAAAATCATTACCTGAATCAAATATTTTGGTTAACTAGTCAATCGATTATCCGATTTAATTAGTACAATATAAGATTGAAAATTGAATAATGTGAATTTAACAATTAATCAAAATAATTTTTAAGGATTAATCAAATATGATTACGAAACAAATTTTCTTTAACAATTTATTTCAATTCAGTTACGATTCATAGTTTTAAGAAAAATTAATTAATGGATAAAAAATTATTTTGTGCCTATAGGTGAGGCATTGATGTGCATTCAATGTATGTCGCTGTTGTATCTTTTTCTTGGGTTTTTTTTCCTGTTCCATATATATATATATTCAGTCATTCTCTTATATAAATTTAGAAGGTTTGAATAAGTTTGATGTCATTAAACTAATTGATAAAAGAAAAAAAATTGATTTTTTTTCTGATGGCAAAGAAAAATATTTAAAATAATATAAGGATTTATAATCAATACACAGGCGGTGTAACACCCTAAATCCGGCCAAGAAGAAATGGCCGAATTTAGGAAGTCACCTTTGAAAACTTTACCCTCAAGAAATTAATTTATTTATAACAAATCGTTTAACTTTTATATAAAAGATATTCATAAGTTCGCTAACATCCATTAAAATTATTAAATCCCAAAAGTATAATAAAATATTCAGATAATCATAAAAACATGCATACTGAAAATATCCTCAAAACCCAAATAGTCTATAGTCCAAATTACATTTCAAATCTGATAAAAATATAATAAAATAATAATAAAAATATTTTGAAATTCATGAGTCCGTACTGACGTGGAAATAAAACTGAAACACAAGAGGTCCTCCGAGTACCAGATCACCTAGAGTCAGGAATCTGAAAGATAAGCTATAAGGGAGTGAGCTATTAAGCCCAGTGTGTCTCTAAGTGCAACAATCCCAAAACACAGTTTCACAAAAATAACACAATGTAAAAACATGTCATTATAAAACACAATGTATGAGATGATACTAATAAATAGTCACACTACCCAACTACTAACGCTAATCACAGTGGTGGCAGAGCCAACCGGTCACAGTGGAGGTAGTTCCCCTGAACCCTTCACCCCTTATTTCTCCAATCACAGTGTGGTCAAACCACTTCTTCCTCCGTACAACCCATCCCATGCATGATAAAATAAAATTTATGATCACATTGTTAACACAGTTGTATCGTACTAAAATACGAGGAACACAGTTCGAAAGTTCTGATAATCTCATAAAACACAGCTCACAGTATGCATGGCATCTCAAATCTCAGTGAAATCTCAACACAGAAAATATTCATGCAAAGTTTGTAAAATATTTCACAAGATATAGCACAGATAGATAACAAACCTCTAGCGGACAAAGCTCTAACATCGATGCTGACGCCTCCCACGGTCTGAACTAGCGCTAGGTCTAGCTGAGTCAGAACCTACGAGGTAGAGTTCTAAGTTAAATTCACATTCTAACGTAATTATTACTATGCCACTTCACTGAACGATGCTAAGAACTCACGTGTATTTTTCGCACAAGGTGCAGAAGCAGGCTGAACAAGAGTAGGCGGATGAGGTAGTAAAATGTCATCCTCGGAATCGATGTCGTTTGAAACACATAAGTAAATCTCTTTAGATTTCATATACAACTCTTTAGATTTCTCAAAAATAGATTAAAACTAACAAAACTATCAATTCGGGTTCGAATTAGATGAAACAGGCTGCAAAAACGGATTCAGGATGAGAAATATCATAAACAAGCCGGTTGAAAAAGTCAACGGGTCAACGATCAGCATTGACTTTAATTGGTCAAGTCAACGCTGACATCATCGCCTAAGCCAACGCTGACGTCGTCTACAGGTTAACGCTGACGTCATCCCATAGGTTAACGCTAACATCATCCCACGGGTCAACGCTGACGTCATTTTCCTTAATCAGCTTTGACGTCATTGTACTGGTCTAAGCTGACGTCATCTAGGGTTACGGGTCAGTTCGGCTGACAGGTCAGGTCAGAGGTTGGATTCGGTTTGATCGCCTGGTTCACTACACGATTCGGTCCAGTTTGCCCCTGGTCAGTTCACTGGCCCATTCGAATCTGGGCTCAGCAGACTAGCCCCCTAAATCCCTTGGCTATTCGAATGGCCCACTAGATTGTGCTCTCTCATCCAACAGGTCTAATAAGGGAGGCCCACCACTCAACCCATTCTCACCACCTAACTCAAGGGTACCCCATGGCTACTAGGGTTTTTAGAACCCCAACTAAGGCGGCCTCACAAAGAACTGAGTAGGCAATAGCAACAATGCGGCGGCGATTCCCTAACGCGATGGCGGCGACAATTCCCACTACTCAATAATTTTGATTACCACAACCAAAGAAGCACAAAGCAAAGCGTTCTCTCACCTACACAACTCGAACGAAGAGGAAAACGACGGTGGAGCTTACGGCGGTTCAAATAACCGGACGATTCCCTTAAGTTTTTAGTCAAAAATGAACGAGAAGAAGAAGAAGGGCCGGGGTTCAGTTCACGCAGATGAGGGGATACAGAGAGGGTGTTGTGCGTCACACACACACGGCGACAACTCCTCCGTCGATGGCTTGCCAGAAAATGAACGGGTGATGGGGAAGGGTGCGCACGAAATTTCGAGAGGGGGAGGAAGAGTTTATAGGGAAACGACTGAGAGGAAAGAAAGAATGGCAGATGAAAGGTTTTAGGTTTACTCTGGGATTTTAACCCCCTTTAAGAAATTGGTGAAATTACAGAGGAGGTCCCCGCAATTAGCCCACCATTCTCTCATGGCCCTGAACTTTATAACTTTACGTTTTGGACACCGAAATTAGCTTAATTCAATCAAATCCTTAAATTAATTATTTAGGGTTTCAGATACCTAATTTCTAAATCACTAGGGTTTTGAATTGGGGATTTTAGAATTAGGGTTAGGGTTCCTAATTAAAATTTTTGGGTGTTACAACTCTCACCCTTAAAAGAAATTTCGACCTCGAAATTTCACACTCAGCGATAAATTCCAAAATTAACATATGTTTCCACATACTTCATCATTTTAAATTATTCAGCTAATAAGGTTAGAATAGGGACTAAAAATATCACAACGATACTTGCTATATCCTCAAACTCCTCATCATCATAATTACCACGAACTCCAGTTGCATAAACTAAACCTGGTCATCTCATCTCAGATTTAGCCGATCTAACACCCTGAGAAGGTATATCTCTACTAGCAGTACCAGATGCAGCTGACCTATTCTGCTCTCTACCTCTAGGAGGTGCCTGAACTGGCGTCTGTGTCTGACTCTGCACGACTGAACCAGTATGTGATCGCGGACAGCCATTAAGGAAATGATCAAGGGAACCATATCTGAAACAAGCTCCATTCTTCTTTCTACACTCCCCACCATGCCATTTCTTATAATAAGTACACTGAGGCACATAATAAGAACCTGTCGATCCACCGATACTACCTGTCAGAACTACTAAAACGGCTGGTCTCGTTCTCTAGCTACCCTGATGATCGGGTTCCTCTCTAGCTCTTTTGCCAGTATAGCCCACTGAACCCTACTGAACACTCAGAGCTAGTTTTTTCTTGCTCCAATCCCTCTCTTGCACTGTTTGACTTTGAGCAAGTGTCTCCATCCTCTCTACTATCTTAGCTCGATCCACTAACTCATGAACAACTTGTCTTTAAATGGAGCCACTTTTCCATGAATTGGAAAACGTAGGCCCTTAAGAAACTCCCAACATCTATCTTTCTCGGTGTCCACCAACTCAGATTCATAACGAGACAACTCCACGAATCGAACCTCATAAGAAGATACTGCCATGCCCTCCTGCTTAAGGTCTATGAACACCTGACGACGATCAGCTAAGTACTGCTCACCCACGTAATGGTTTTGGAATACCTGTTGAAAGTTCTCCCATGACATCTGATCGGATGGCATCAATTTTCGCCCAGCCTTCTGATAAGTGTTCAAAAGTACTATTTTTATTACCCTTTTTACTCATATTATTGTTAGACTTAAGCTCATAGTAGTTGCATAATTAGTCATTCATGCATTAATTCATGTTTCTTTCCACCGTTGAGCTTGATTACATAACTTGGTGATTTTTGTGGAAAAAGATGCTGCTTTGGTGTGTTTTTGTGTGTGTGCAGAATCACTTGCCTAAACAAGGCTAGAACCAGTTGCCAGGGCAATGCATGAAGGAGATGTCGAGCTAGTTGCCAGGGCAATGCATGAAGGAGACGCCGAGCAAGTTGCCATGGCAATTGTCGACATGAGCAAAGGTGATATGGTAGTCGAAATTGATGACTAGACAAGCCGAAGATGACGTGGAGCAAAGCCCAAACCCAAAGGAATTTGATTTCCATGCAGAGATTAAAGAAGAATTAAATTCCAAGAAGATAGGAGAAGTTCTAGTAGGAATACAATTATAATAAAGAATTATATTCTTTAAAGATAATTTAATTCCAACTTAACTTCCTCCTCAAAGAAGGACTTTGGCCTAGCCTTATAAATAAGAAGGAGATTTCGACAATTCCATAGAGAGCAAGAGGAGAGGATTTTCGAAAACTCCAAAGGGCAAGAAGGAAGAGATTTCGACAAGATAACAAGGAGGGAGAGAGTTCGATTTCTTCTTCTTCTTTGCTTTTATTAGATTCATGGTTTGGGGATTATTCTTTGTATATCTTTTGAACCCAACCATGAACTAACTTGATTGGTTGGGTTATTGTGTTTCATTGTTGTGAGAAACAATTGGATTTTGTTTAGGTAATAAGAGTTTGCACTTTTCAATTCAAGGTTTACTCATTCTTGGTTCTTATTCTTGTTTGCGAGTGAATTGGGAGAGGATCTCGTAACTTCATCTATTTATCTAATATCGGGAGAGTTAGATTCAAGAAACGAATGAGTATGGTCTTTATTCAATCTATTGATGGTGAAGATTAATTCGGCTTAAGAATAAGTTAAGGATTTCAACGGCTAAGAGGAGCGCAAGATTGGTTGTTGTTCACCCTTGATTCACGCAGGGATGTATTATCAAGGCATGCACAAGTAGCTAGAGTTTCGACTTAGGGATAAGAAGAAACCATTGAAGAACGCTCCGCCGAACCTTGAAGTTGCTGCCCAGACGCCCAAGTAGTTGCCCAGCTAGTTGCCCAGGCAACCATCGATTAGTTGCCAAGGCAACCCCGCTGCGCAAGTTGCCACGGCAACTGAGTTGCCCTTGCACTCTTTTACCAAGACGATCCAATCGGCTATCACACGTCAACTCACGATAACCTGGCCTATTCTCTCTTTTTCTTTCATCTATTCTTTTAGTTTATTGCTTTTACTTTTCTCGTTAATTAAAACCTCTATTATCAATTGTGTTTTTATTTTCACAGTGCAGTAACTTAAGAAAAGTGGCCCAAACCAATCCATGTGGAGACGATACTCAATACTCATATAACTTTATTACTTGCGACGTGTATACTTGCACATTTGCGTAGCACTTATTACACGCAACAAGTTTTTGGCGCCGTTGCCGGGGATTGGCAATTGGTGTTAGTTGTTTTTGTTATTGCATTTTTTCTCTTAGTTTTACTAACTTTTCTTTTTGTTTATTTATCAAAAAAAATAGGTGCGCTACAAGTTAAGGGACATCAACATGTAGGGAAATAAAAGCCGATCTATTCGAGAAATGATGTTGGAAGATATGAATCAATCCAATCAAGAGTTTCTTGCACCCTTTGATGATTACCTATACCAACCGAGAAAAGCCCAAAGAACTTATACCGTGGAAAAATCTTGTGCTATGTGTGGAGAACATCATGTGTTTGAAAATTGCCCTCACATTTTTGGTGCATATAACTACATGGAGGACCATAGAGGGAACCAACAGGAAAATTCTTCATGGTATGGTCAAAAAGCTCAAATTTTTTTTTACCATAACAATTTTGCCGCAGCAATAGATATGCCATGGCAATGTAGTCCTTTTCAAGAGCATTCCAATTCCTTGGAGGAAACGTTACTAGCTTCCTTGGCTAGACTTGACGGATCAATTGAAGAGATTCGAGAACTATCAAAATCTATGGATACGAGGATAGCTCAATGGGATGCAACCTTAGGGGATTCAGAAGATCAATTGGGGAGATCCACATATGTCATGGATAACATGCACCAACAATTCATTCCTAGGGATACTGACGTCCCAAGGCAAGAAATCTCTCCGATGTGTGAGGAACAACTAGAACCTCAAAGTCAAGAGGATGTCAATGAGAGAGACTGCCCAACACATGATGAGCTTGAACAACAAATTGCCTTGGCAATGATTGAGGAGCCTGAACAGAGCAATGCCGCGACAACACTCGGTGAAGCTGAGAACAACAATACTACAGCAAATTCGAGGAACCCGATGCCCGTAAAGTTATAACGTTGATGTTGAAGCAGGAATGTGTAGATTGCTCTCATCTACAATTGCCACGGCAATTACACGACCACATGCAAGATCAACGAGATGATAATACTTTGCCAATGGAATATGAGCAGGTAATAGTTGAACCTTTTGAATTCTTTAAAAACTCACCTCGTCCATTGCAGGTATGTCTTGAGGAACCGAGGTTGGTAGATTTGAAGCCATCAAATCTCTCTTGATGGAGATGTTTGAGAGGCCAAAAGAAAAAGGTGTTTGGATTCATAAAGCTCTTCAGAAAATTGATTCTTCCCTTGACTTAAAGCAAAATTTGACAACTGATTGCCACGGTAATTGGCTTGAGCAACAATTGCCACGACAACAAAGGCTACATCCAACCATGATAGAAGTCGACAAGAATGAGGTAATTGAATGGTTGAGAATGTATATAATTTTTCCTATTAATATATTTGTGCCTTCAGGAATAGTAGCAAGGTGGAGAGTATACATGGACTACAAGCGAACAAAGAAGAAAGACACCTCCACCATCGTAATGCAAAAGGGAGTAGCTGGGAGCACATTGGCCCAACTCTTTTTGGGCAATATTGTCACCCGATGGAGGGTACGGATGGACTATAAGAAGTATCGGAAACGACTCTCCTCAAGTTTTCTCAGATATGCAGTAACATTAGAAGTGGTCACTTTAGGAGATGTCTGAGCATGCTCTCCTTTCAATATTTTCTTTTTCTTTTTATTTTCATTTTTATTTTTAGGAGATATTTTATTTTTCTTCATTATCTTTAGTTTCCAGGTTTTCTTTATTTTCTTTTCCACAACACGACTCACAACCACCATGCTAAGGAAATTTACTGCCGACTACTTGCCACAACAACCACAACAGAAACTGGTGATGCCCAGGCAACAATAATGGCTTCGGCAACTACTGATGCCCATGCAAGTGAACCTGCATCGGCAAACATGTATCAAATCAAAGCAATGCTATTCACGCGACACCAGCATTCAACCACCGACTGAAAAATGAATCAAGCAAACGACACGAAGGAAACTTATCACTCGAGGTAACGACCTCTCCGACTAACTCATTTCATTTAGTTTCTTTTAAATTTTGTTTCACTCTTACATGCATTGAGGACAATGCTTCTCTCGAGTTTGGGGGGGTGTTGGTTTCTAGTTAGTTTCATGTTTAGTTGCATTCATCTTTAGCAATCACATATAGGTTGCATATGTTACTTGCCATGCCTTTAATTGGATTTAATTGCTTAAGACTTGTTGAATATCCAATGATGAATTTTTGCCACTGCACTTAATTGAAATAACCTTTAATTTTAGGATTGCATGAAAAGAACTTAGAATTTTACTATGATGCTGATTTTTTTTACACGGTTGTGGCTTGTTGATTGAAAGAAACTTAGTGAACTTAGGTTGCTTAAAATTTGGGTAAATTTAAAATTGAAAATTAAAAGTTAATTTCTTGGTAGAGGTGCCCAAAAACTGGCTCTAGTAGTAAATGCACTTTCTTGCTAGAGGTGCCCGAAACTGGCTCTAATAGTTAATACACATTAAAGAATCGCTAGAGGTGCCCGAAATTGGCTCTAGTCGACTAAAATAAAATGAGGAATTGCTTACTTTGCTATAGGTGCCCGAAATTGGCTCTAGTGAAAATAAAAATAAATGCCCCGATAATTAAATTAATAAAAGCCTGTAGTTCACATAGAATCTTGAAAATCAACTTGTTCACAACTACGCACACACATTGTCATGAGCATTATAGTTTGGTTTCGGGTAATTTTTGTGCTATCCGAAAAATTAAAAGGTGATCATACTTTGTGACACGGTTCCGAGGTTTGAATTCATGTTTGAAGCATGTCTTTGATGATTAAAGTCTTGGCACGTAATTGTTAGTTTGCATTGCTTGAGGACAAGCAATAGTTCGAGTTTGGGGGCGTGATAAGTGTTCAAAAGTACTATTTTTATTACCCTTTTTACTCATATTATTGTTAGACTTAAGCTCATAGTAGTTGCATAATTAGTCATTCATGCATTAATTCATGTTTCTTTCCACCGTTGAGCTTGATTACATAACTTGGTGATTTTTGTGGAAAAATATGCTGCTTTGGTGTGTTTTTGTGTGTGTGCAGAATCACTTGCCTAAACAAGGCTAGAACCAGTTGCCAGGGCAATGCATGAAGGAGACGCCGAGCCAGTTGCCATGGCAATTGTCGACATGAGCAAAGGTGATATGGTAGTCGAAATTGATGACTAGACAAGCCGAAGATGACGTGGAGCAAAGCCCAAACCCAAAGGAATTTGATTTCCATGCAGAGATTAAAGAAGAATTAAATTCCAAGAAGATAGGAGAAGTTCTAGTAGGAATACAATTATAATAAAGAATTATATTCTTTAAAGATAATTTAATTCCAACTTAACTTCCTCCTCAAAGAAGGACTTTGGCCTAGCCCTATAAATAAGAAGGAGATTTCGACAATTCCATAGAGAGCAAGAGGAGAGGATTTTTGACAACTCCAAAGGGCAAGAAGGAAGAGATTTCGACAAGATAACAAGGAGGGAGAGAGTTCGATTTCTTCTTCTTCTTTGCTTCCATTAGATTCATGGTTTGGGGATTATTCTTTGTATATCTTTTGAACCCAACCATGAACTAACTTGATTGGTTGGGTTATTGTGTTTTGTTGTTGTGAGAAACAATTGGATTTTGTTTAGGTAATAAGAGTTTGCACTTTTCAATTCAAGGTTTATTCATTCTTGGTTCTTATTCTTGTTTGCGAGTGAATTGGGAGAGGATCTCGTAACTTCATCTATTTATCTAATATCGGGAGAGTTAGATTCAAGAAAGAATGAGTATGGTCTTTATTCAATCTATTGATGGTGAAGATTAATCCGGCTTAGGAATAAGTTAAGGATTTCAACGGCTAAGAGGAGCGCAAGATTGGTTGTTGTTTACCCTTGATTCACGCAGGGATGTATTATCAAGGCATGCACAAGTAGCTAGAGTTTCGACTTAGGGATAAGAAGAAACCATTGAAGAACGCTCCGTCGAACCTTGAAGTTGCTGCCCAGACGCCCAGCTAGTTGCCCAGGTAACCATCGATTAGTTGCCAAGGCAACCCCGCTGCGCAAGTTGCCACGGCAACTGAGTTTCCCTTGCACCCTTTTACCAAGACGATCCAATCGGCTATCACACCTCAACTCACGATAACCTGGCCTATTCTCTCTTTTTCTTTCATCTATTCTTTTAGTTTATTGCTTTTACTTTTCTCGTTAATTAAAACCTCTATTATCAATTGTGTTTTTATTTTCACAGTGCAGTAACTTAAGCAAAGTGGCCCAAACCAATCCCTGTGGAGACGATACTCGATACTCATATCACTTTATTACTTGCGACGTGTATACTTGCACATTTGCGTAGCACTTATTACACGCAACACCTTCCACCAACGTTGTGCTTCACAATGCAGTAGTGAAACAACAACTCTCAATTTTTTATTAACAGGATATTCCATCTCCTCAAAAAGCCTCTCAATATCCTCTATCCATAACTCGACATCATATGGGTGTTCATCAGATACACCCGAAAATATTCTCATCCTAGCACCCAGGAATACTGTAGAGATATGCTTCCTTGAATTCTCTAACTGGTCAGGAAAGTACCCCAACAACTTACAATTAACAGTAGCACTATCCAGCTCCACAGTCTCACTGTCATCTGAATCCAACAAATCCTCACCAGGTAGCTGCTGATCATGAGCATCTTCATCACCAGACTGTTGACTCACAGTCTGTTGTCCCTCATGTGGCAGGGTCCCTCCCGGATTCTATATCTTCTCCTGATCGTTCGTATGATTAACAATAGGGGGTGGTTTACTAGCGGCGGTAGCTGCACGGCCTCAGCCTCGACCTCTAACCAAAGCGAGTCTAACACTCCTACGGGGTGGCATAGTCTCTATCTACAAGAATAAGAACCTAGAGATTAGAACTGGTACTGAAGTCTCAAAATTTTCAAAACACTTTAAATTATTAATTAGGTAATCGATTATTTAGAAAATTTCCCATTTACCTAAAACATTCAATATGCATGCAAAAATTATTCTAGTTCAAAAATTTCATGTGAGCCTCACAGTCCGAGGGTTGAACTCGGCTCTGATACCACTAAATGTAACCCCTTAAACCCGGCCAAGAAGAAAGGGCCGAATTTAGGAAGTCACCTTTGAAAACTTTACCCTCAAGAAATCAATTTATTTATAACAAATCGTTTAACTTTTATATAAAAGATATTTATAAGTTCGCTAACATCCATTAAAATTATTAAATCCCAAAAGTATAATAAAATATTCAGATAATTATAAAAACATGCATACTGAAAATATCCTCAAAACCCAAATAGTCTCTAATCCAAATTACATTTCAAATCTGATAAAAATATAATAAAATAATAATAAAAATATCTTAAAGTTCATAAGTCCGTACTGATGTGGAAATAAAACTATAACACAAGAGATCATCTGAGTACCATATCACCTAGATTTAGGAATCTTAAAGATAAGCTACAAGGGAGTGAGCTATTAAGCCTAGTATGTCTCTAAGTGCAACAATCCCAAAACACAGTTTCACAAAATAACAAAAGGTAAAAACATGTCATTATAAAACACAGTGTATGAGATGATACTAATAAATAGTCACACTACCCAACTACTAACGCCAATCACAGTGGTGGTAGAGCCAACCGATCACAGTGGAGGTAGTTCCCCTAAACCCTTCACCCCTTATTTCTCCAATCACAGTGTGGTCAAAACACTTCTTCCTCCATACAACCCATCCCATGCATGGTAAAATAATGTTTATGATCACATTGTTAACACAGTTGTATCGTACTAAAATACGAGGAACACAGTTTGAAAGTTCTGATAATCTCATAAAACACAGTTCGCAGTATGCATAGCATCTCAAATCTCAGTGAAATCTCAACACAAAAAATATTCATGCAAAGTTTGTAAAAAAATTCACAAAATATAGCACATACAGAGAACACACCTCTAGCGGCCAAAACTCTAACGCCGATGCTGACGCCTCTCACGGTCTGAACTAGCACTAGGTCTAGCTGAGTCAGAACCTACGAGGTAAAGTTCTAAGTTAAATTTATATTCTAACGTAATTATTACTATGCCACCTAACTGAACAATGCTAAGAACTCACGTGTGTTTCTCACAGAAGGTGCAGAAGCAAGCTGAACAAGAGGAGGTGGTAAAATGTCGTCCT
Organism: Hibiscus mutabilis; assembly: GCA_019671005.1. Taxonomy (NCBI): domain Eukaryota; kingdom Viridiplantae; phylum Streptophyta; class Magnoliopsida; order Malvales; family Malvaceae; genus Hibiscus; species Hibiscus mutabilis. The sequence continues at coordinate 29,480,459 of CM033750.1, read as the reverse complement.
CAGAATCGATGTCGTCTGAAACACATAAGTAAATCCCTTTAGATTTTATACACAACTCCTTAGATTTCTCAAAAATAGATTAAAATTAACAAAACTATCAATTCGAGTTCGAATTAGACGAAATGGGCTACAAAAATGGACTCAGGACGTCGAGAAATGTCAGAAACAAGCTGGTTGAAAAAGTTAATGGTCAACGGTCTGTGCTGACTTTGACCGGTCAAGTCAACGTTGATGTTATCCTACAGGTCAACGCTGACGTCATCCCACAGTTCAACGCTGACGTCATCTCCCATAATCAGCGCTGATGTCCCTGTATTGGTCTAAGTTGACGTCATCTAGGGTCACGAGTTGGTTCACAGGTCACGGGTCGGTTCGGCTGACGGGTCGGGTCAGAGATTGGATTCAGTTGGATCGCCCAGTTCACTCAATGGCCCGGTTCACTACACGGTTCGGTCCGATTTACCCCTGGTCGGTTCACTGGCCTACTCGAATCTAGGCTTAGCAGACTAGCCCGCCTAAATCCCTTGGCCATTCGAATGGCCCACCAGATCGTGCTCTCTCATCCAACAGGTCCAACAAGGGAGGCCCACCACTCAACCGATTCTCACCACCCAACTCAAGGGTACCCCCATAGCTGCTATGGTTTTCAGAACCCCAACTAAGGTAGCCTCACAATGAACCGATGAGGCAACAACAACAATGCGGCAACGATGCCCTAACGCGATGGCAGCGGTCAACTCAAGGCGGCAACAATTCCCACTACTCAATAATTTCGATTACCACAACCAAAGAAGCACAAATCAAAGTGTTCTCTTACCTACGCAACTCGAACGGAGAGGGAAACAACGGCAGAGCTTACGGCGGTTCAAAGAACCGGACGATTCCTCTAAGTTTTTAGTCAAAAATGAACGAGAAGAATGAGGAGGGCCATAGTTCGGTTCACGCGGACGAGGGGATACGGAGAAGGTGCGCACGAAATTTTGATAGGGAGAGGAAGAGTTTATGGGGAAATGGCTGAGAGGAAAGAAAGAATGGCAGATGAAAGGTTTTAGGTTTACAATGGGATTTTAATCCCCTTTAAGAAATTGGTGAAATTGCAAGGGATGTCCCCACAATTAGCCCGCCCTTCTCTCATGGCCCTAAAGTTTATAAGTTTACGTTTTGGACACCAAAATTAGCTTAATTCAATCCAATCCCCAAATTAATAATTTAGGGTTTCAAATACCTAATTCTCAAATCGCTAGGGTTTCAAATTGGGGATTTTAGAATTAGGGTTAGGGTTCCTAATTAAATTTTTAGGGTGTTACAGGCGGTGGAAACAAAAGGTTTCCACAAGTGCCTTAGTTTTAGGATTTAGAGTTTAGAGGTTAGGGTTTAGATTTAGGAGTTCAAAATTTAGGGATTATGGTTAGAATTTAGGTTTTAAGGTTAAAATTTAGGATTTATAGGTTAGGATTTAGATTTTAGGGTAATATGGTTAAAGATTTAGGTTTTAACCTACAAACCCTAAATTCTAACCATAATCCTTAAATTCTAAACTCCAAATCTAAACCCCTAAAATATAAACCCTAAATTTTAACCCTGAACCCTAAAACTATGCGCTTGTAGAAACTTTTTGTTTCCATCGCCTATGTACGGAATAATTACCCTATAAGGATTTATATTCAATACACAGGCGGTGGAAACAAAAAGTTTCTACAAGCGCCTTAGTTTTAGGATTTATTTTTAGAATTTAAGGTTCTAAGGTTATGGGTTTAGATTTAAGAGTTTAGAATTTAGGGACTGTGATTAGAATTTAGGATTTGACATTAAAATTTAAGGTTTACATGTTTGATTTAGAGTTTAGGGTAATATATATAGGGATTTAGGTTCTAACCTATAAACCCTAAATTATAACCACAATCCTTAAATTCTAAACTCCTAAATCTAAACACATAACCTATAAACCCTAAATTATAATCCTAAACCTTAAAACTAAGGCACTTGTAGAAACCTTTCGTTTCCACCACATGTTAATGGAATAATTACCCTATAAGGATTTATATTCAATACACAAGGGGTGAAAACTAAAAGCACCTTAGTTTTAGGGTTTAGAGTTAGAATTTAAGGTTTAGAGGTTAGGGTTTAGATTTAAGAGTTTATAATTTAGGGATCATGGTTAGAAATTAGGATTTAAGGTTATAATTTAGGGTTTATAGGTTAAGATTTAGAGTTTAGGGTAATATGGTAGGGATATAGGTTTAAAGTATAAAACCTAAATTCTAACCTTCTAAATCTAGACTACTAACCTCTAAACCCTAAATTCTAACCCTAAAACTAAGGTGCTTGTGAAAACTTTTTGTTTTCGCCGCCTATGTATGGAATAATTACCCTATAAGGATTTATATTCAATATACATGTGGTGGAAACAAAAAAGTTTCTACAAACACCTTAATTTTAGGGTTTAGAGTTTAAATTTAGGGTTTATAGATTAGGGGTTTAGAAAAGTATGGAATCCCAAAAAAGGCTTGCCCAACTTAAATGGGATATGATAGTTTCTTTATGGTCTAACATTCTTGCCAATACATTATCCTCATTATGTTTCAAATTGTAATCTCTAATAAAAAATATATCTCCCTGGCCAAACGCTCCTATTATGATTTATTCCTGCTATGTATTGGTGATGGGTATATAATGCAGCTTGAGTAGTAAAGTCTTGTGCAATGAACGCATAAGCAGGTAAAGAGCACATTTTTTGAGCTATCAAGGACTCAATAACCCCTAAAGAAGCTAGAGCAAGGTCTAATTGAAAATAAATCGAATTATTAATTGTGTCGTAAAGAGCCTTATGCTCGTGCCTCTACCGTCCTCCTGGAGGAATATGTGCTTCTAAAAGATCTTTTATACTATGACCAATTCCAAAGTTAGTTTTATACATATGACCAGCAACGAGAAAAAGAAATGCAATAGCTATAGAAGTTTAGAATTTAGGGACTGTGGTTACGATTTAAGATTTATAGGTTATGGTTTAGAGTTTAGGGTAATATGGTTAGTGATTTAGGTTTTAACCTATAAATCCTAAATTCTAACCTCAATCCCTAAATTCTAAACTCCTAAATCTAAACCCTAAATTCTAACCCTAAAATTAAGGTCGTTGTGCAAACCTTTTGCTTTCACCGCCTGTGTATGAAATAATTACTATGTAAAATAAAGGGGAACATTTGTTTGTCTAATCCTCACTCGGTGTTGGGTTAACCTTTTGTTGAAATATTTACGCATCTTACCTATTTTAATAAATATAATTAGGAAAAAATAAATGAAATATAATTTTTTAAAAATATATTTCAATAAATAATATCAATATCATCACTGGTATAGCTAGAGTTAGGGGTGAGCAACACTCGACTAGACTCAGAAAAAACCAAAATTTTCGGCTCAACTCGAGGCGAAAAATTTGATTTGTCTTAATTCGACTCAAAATTTCATAAACTGAACTCGATTCAAAAAAAATTCAAATAAAGTTTGTGTTGTAAAATGGAAATTCGAATAACTCTAATAACTCAAAATTTTTAGTAATTAATGGATTGATTTTTAAGTTGGAGTCGAGTCCCTCAAATTTTTCTGATATATATATCAATATAAAAAATATGAAGAAATATATGTCACATAGAAAAAATATGAAGGAATATATATATATATATATACATATATGCATATCTTATATGATTAGAGAATGTCGTTTAAATTAGAATCAAACTTTACCATAACGTGATAAATAATTACAATTAAATTTGTATATGAACTCGAAAACTCGAATCGAAAAATTTCAAATAAAGTTTGATTTGTAAAATATGATGCATCAACTTGAATAACTCAAATTTTTTACTAGACTCGATCGAACACTCACCCCTAACAAACGTCAATATATCCGAGTAATTATTAAAATTTTTAAATTCAATGTTTTGCGACTATAACTTTGCATCCATGCATGATTGCAGATGAAGAGAGGAATTCAATAATAATTGGGGTTATTTCATGATTTTAGGAAGATGATGAAAGCAAAAAGAAAAGGACAGAGGAACCTCAGCCTGGGCACATGCATGCCCCATGAAGGAACTTTGCATCATTCTTCCTAAACATAATCATACAGCATTCCCCCATACTTTCTTATTTCATTGTCATAATCATCATTATCTTCGTCATCACTCATCATCATTTCTTATATCCCATTTATCTTCCTGGGATGCTGTTTTGATGCTGAAAAAGTTTGGGACAACATCATACCCTAAAAACTCTACAATATTTGCACGAATAAAAATTTTATCTTTTTTTGGTGTAATTATTTATGTTTTACACTGAAAAATTAGGTTTAAAGTTTAGAGTTAATGTTTAAGATTATAGTTTAGGATTAAGATTTAGAGAATTAAGAGTAGTGTGCATTTTTTAAAATTTGAAGTTTTAAGATTTAGAATCTAAAATTTAAAATTAAGATTTATAATTTAATTTTTTAGTATTAAAAAATAAATAAAAAGAATTTTTGTTTTACTTGTAGGGATAATCATTATTTGTAGGGAGAAAATGATTATCTTCATGCATGTACTTGCAATAATTTAACATTCTCTTCGTTAATCAAATCCTTGGTTGATTTGTTTCTTCCACTTTTCCCGAAGTTTGACAGCTTAAATCTCCTAAAGAGTCTATTATTGCTCCCTCATGCTTGCCTAAAGAATAAATATTGTCTTAACTATCGCAGCAATATTTTTTATTTTATTTTTTCCTTAATTAATATGATAAAATGTATTCTAGATTTTTCTGAGATTTAATCCTTCCTTAATTCAATTATTAGACATTTACTTTTTCACCTTTAAATCATGAATGCTTTATTTATCATCTTCATCTTTATGCTCGTCTATATGTTCTTTTATCATCTCTTAGATAAACGTTAATTCCATAAATAAAAAATAAGTAGTAAAATTAAATAATGACATTATTAATGAATAAGCAGAGCATAAAATAAATACAAAATATTTAAAACATAAAACAATATAAAATAATATGAAAATCGTTTACTTGCGACAGATATAAAACCAATTAGGAAGAAACAAGTTGAGGGCTCTGACTACATAATTTCCTTAAAACAAATTCGACCACTAATGTTATGTTTGAGAACATCCGTCGTTTATCTCCTATGATACAACTAGATGATCAACTGCAGTAGCATGGTCGCAGAGATCCTAGACTGTAACCATACCTTTTCCTATCACAAAAAATTATGTTAAAAAAATAGAGAGAACATTTTTGTGTTGTCATTTAAACCTAGTAGGTTTATACGGTATTTATAAGAGTTTCACACAAGGATAGACCCATGATTTTATGTTAGGAGGGGCGGACTTATAAAATTCTAAGGGGGCGAACCTATAAAATTTTAGGAGGAGCGAAAACAGATTTTCGATAGAAAATACATAGAAAAATTTTAAAAATTTTCTAAATCATATATGAATTTTAAATTTTTAGAGGGGCGACTGCCCCCACTAGTCCCCCTCTGGGTCTATCCCTGGTTTCACATAGGGGAAATATTAAAAGTAATTCTAAAAAATAAAGGTCATAATATTCGTGATATGAAAGATATTACCAAAATAATATCCGAATTAAATGAATCATTAATACGGTACCTTACCATATATTTAAGGCTTAAACAAAAAAGACAGCCCTCAAATTATGTTTTTTTTTTCTGCTTTTAGCCCTTAAACTATAATTTGGGCAAAATAGACCCTTAAACTATCATTTTTTGTCACTTTAAGTCCCTAAACTATTTTTTGGTCAAAATAAGTACCTAAACTATGTCATTTTTCTTCTTTTAGTCCCCAAAACTATCAATTGGTAAAAAAATCTTTGTGATGTGTCAACATCTTATTAGTCGAAATAATTTTCTTTTCACTTAAATAACTATCGGACTTAAAATTACTAGAAATGATAGTTTAGGAGCTTATTTTGATATATGATATTTTAAAATTTAAAAAGAACATAAATATTTATATATGTTAGAAAAGCCTATAAAATGATATTTTTGTAACCATAGACTTAAAGTGACCAAAAATGATAGTTTAAGAGCTTATTTTGCTCAAATCATAGTTTGGGGACTTAAAGTGACAAAAAATAATAGTTTAAGGGCTTATTTTGGCCAAATCATAGTTTAAGGGCTAAAAACAGAAAAAATGCATAGTTTGAGGGCTGTTTTTTGGTTTAAGCCTATATTTAAATTGTTTTGTAGGGAGCTAAAATATCCATAGATCATAAAAGGGCCCGATCGGTCAAAATATTTACGTCTTCTTTGACCCAAGGAGGGTTCAACAGGCTTGGAATTTCACCCATGCTCTATAATAAAAGGCACAATCTCAACCCAAACCATTTATTAAATTTCAAGTGAGTTAGTGTATATAAATATTTTTTGTACTCGATATTCCATCAATGTGGGATAGTGTTTCTTATTTCCTTTATATAATGCACAAGTAGCCTACTTTAAGCATTGATTTTTCATTTATTACTCAACCGCTTTGAGCATGTCAAAATATCGTTGTAAATGTCTCAAAGACTAAATATGAAATCATAATTTTATAATTCAAATATCACCTTTACAAATTAAAAACATCGCTCAAAATTTTCAAATTATCACAATTTTTCCGGCATCATCACCATCTCGGCTGTCAACAATCTTCCTTGATTTTTTTGTGACAATAAACTAATCAAGCCCTATTTAAATTCCTAGCAATATATATACGAGAAATAAGTACATATACTATTTTTTTACAAAGTATATAAATTAATTTTTAAGAGCTTGGAGTAGAAATGAAATTAAAATTTTTGTTTGGGATAATGTCACATTCAGTAAATATACTTAAACAAATATTCAGTATGATATTTGTACTTTTAAAATGTCTAATGCAATTAGGAATAGAGCCAAAATTCTAGTTCGAGTGAGGTAAAGTATAACTTTTTTGAAAGTAGTAGAACAATTTACAACTATCCCATTATATTTTTAAATTTATTATATAAATTAAGGGTAAAAAAAACTTTGGGGTGGGGGAGACAACCCCTCCCATGGTTAAGGCTATTTCATCCCTGAATACGGTACTTGTCTTTTGACAAATTGTCCAATGTGACGCTTATATTTTGATAAGATTTTAATGTGGTATTTGTACTTTTTAAATGGCTAATGTGTACTTATAGTTTGTTCAAAATGTATGATATAATATTTGAAATATTATTTTGTGTGTTATTAAGGTAATTGGGTTAATATCACGTGAAAATCCGGTCAATAAAAATTCACAGATACTATAATATTACACAAAATAATAGTTCAAGTATCATATTGGATATTTTTGTCAAAGTACACGTGTCACATTGGACATTTTAAAAATACATGTATCACATTAAATATTTTGTCAAAGAATATATGTCACATTAAACATTTTACAGGTACATGAACCACATTAGACATTTTATCAAACAACATATACCAAATATGACAATTTCTGTTTGTTTTCGATATGAGATAGTATTATACATTTAAAAAAAATTAAAACAACAAATTTTACACTAAATTATATATTTTTGGGCGTCAAAATATGATCTTGGCATATGAATAAAGGGGCCAAACAACTTACTGCCCCTTAAATCTCCCCCTCATTTGTAGTGTTGAAATTATTATAGTCTCATCAATTTTAATCTGGGTAGATATTTGTTATGACATTATTATATTGACTATTAAGCAATTTGAAATAATTAAAATCCGATGGTGAGACTATTAATAAATATTTGGAATTGTACTACTTCTAATTGAATGAAGTGTAGGAAGAGTCCAAGCTCTAAAACAGAAGAGTTTTAGGTGATAACCGTTTTTTATTGAAATCCAACACGAAATCAAAAGAATTACCTCTTTGACTTGGCTAGCATTATTGCCTTTGACTTTTGAAAAAAATAATATGCAAAAAATATATAAATTATAAGATGACTTCAATTTTAGATTTTTGTCTAAAACAACTATACTTTTCAACGCTTAAATAGTTGCTAAGCCAATAATAATTTAAAGGTACTTTCATTTTAAAGCTTTTCTCTGATCATTTTCACTCATGAATATCAATATATATATTATAAATAAAGTAAACGAAGAATAAGAGCAAGAGAGAGATGAGAAATAAAAGAGAAACTTCTATTATATTCTCAATGTGGAGTATATACAATATCTTCTTCAAACTCTATATTTATAAGTATAGGAGGAAAATCTTAATTTCAATGGGCATTAAACCCTAATAATAAAGTACATTAAAGTCTCATTTAATATATGGATATACACCATAAATAAATATCCATAACATTGCCCCTTGGACATCCATGAAGATAATGTGCCTTGTTAAAACTTTACTAGGATAAAAACTCCGTGGGAAAAAAATTTAAGTGGGGAAAAAGAGTGAACATGTATTTACCCCCTCATGAAATCATCACATAAGATCTTTGAATCTTCATAATTCAATCTTGAATACAATCTTTAAATGTTAAAGTAGACAATGCATTGATGAATAGATCTTCCAAATTACTACATGAAAGGATTTATTGAATAGTATTCTTCTAAAGATCATGTAGGATGAAACTTTGGAGAAATATATTTTGTTTTGTCACATTTGGTGTGTTCATCTTTCGATTGAGACATAAATTTTGCATTATCCCCACACAAGATATCTTGCATCTTATTTTGTGAAAGCAAATCACACATTTTCAGCTTGTCTTGTGCATAATAATAATTCATATTTGGAAGAGACATTGAGTTTTAAGATCTAAATGTAATGATCTTGTAGCACTTAGATAGTACTTCTAAACCAACTAAGATCTGATGATTCTGGACCAACTAAGATACAATGCTACTAGACCAATTAAGATATGATGTTTCCATACCAAGATTTTTTTTATCTTTCTTTCGAAGACAAAATGTATCGATTCATATTTAACAATCTTACAATTACTAGGGTACTCAATAACTTATTCATATTGAATCTTTTTAAGATTCGTTCAACTTGTGTCTATTCAAAGGCAAAAATTCATATTTAAGTGAAAAGATCTATAGGTCGAAGCAATATTTGATTCTAAAATTTCCTATCTCAAATCATTTTCTTATTTAATCAAATAATTTTGAAGCTCTTTAGGAGTTTCCAATTTGAAGCTCTTTAAGAGTTCTAATAATATTCAAATTATCATTATATATATATAGTAATCATAACAAATCTTGATAATAACCTTTTTATAAAATGTACATGGAAATAAGATCAGTTTATAATATTTCCTCAATAAGTAATCGCTAAGGCGATTATAACAAATGCGCCAAAATTGTTCTGATATATATAAATATTCAAGGCGACATCTGAATAAATTTTCTTGGAAATTTTCATATGTTTTTGGCATTTTAAACCCTTCAAGGATAAATTTCAATATACAAGGATCTACAAAATAATTAGACACATATAAAGTCTTTCATAATTGTCAAACTAATAAAGTAATTGTATTCACCATGACATAATTAAAAATTCTTCACAATTTAAGTTGTGTTATATCTCACGACTACTTATTCATACCCACTTACATTACACCTTTAGGTGTTTGGACTACTGGTCCAAAATGTTCACTTTTGGAAGTTCAAAGCATCTTTCTACATTAGTCAATCATTTCGATCTCTAAGCTTATGGATAGATTTGTATACAAGTTCCTCATTTTATTTCTTTACTTCTATATAAATATTATATGTAAAATCGTTGTCGACAACTTTTCTTTTTCGGTTTCATTCTTTTCTCATAGTGACAAAAATTATCAAGATCTCTTCATCATTTCAATCTTCATTTTATGTACCTGAAACTCTTCTAGAGTTTTATTATTAGTTATGTCTTGGTCCTCTTTAGGAGTACCCACCTCCATTATATGACCATCTTATAATACTTTTGTGTTAGAGTTTTGTGCCCTAAGTGAAGTAATTTATGTAATCAATGAATCATTTGGACTGAAATGAAATAAATAAAATTTCTATATGTTATTTATAGACTACTTTGTTATGTACATTATCCTCAAACTTGATATTGCATGTAAAGCAATAAAGTGATAAGCACATATCGGGTCATTGATTACCTATGGTTTAACTGAATATAAGTTGTATTATAAGGTTGATTACGGAAGACAACTTATATTAGTTGGTAATTTAAACATGTCTGTAGTTCATAGAATTATCTAAACAAATAATTCGAAAGAACTATTACATTGTCTAAAGTCCAAATATGGGGATGGCTTGTTTTGGCTATCAGAGCAGTTGACTCCCGAGTAGAGACATATATGTTTTTTCTGGAATGATAACACATTGGACTGGACCAAAGATAAATTAAGATCTTAAATACGTTTAAATATTAACTTTACTTTTGAAGTTCAAAATATATTTACCTTAAACCTGAGTAAATGCAGGACCATCTGTGTGTGACTTACTTACTTTGATATATCAATATCTGATGTGTCTGTGAGTAGTAAATCGATGGATGATACGTTGGGTATGTGACTCACACATAATGTTGATGCATTTATAGATATGGAATCATAGCTTGATTAAAGAGTTAATGGCATCCTATCAACGACATTGTAATGGTTTGTGAAAAAGAAACGTGGCCGCAGGCTGTTCGTCAAGGATGAATGACTTATTATTACTTTGAGTAATAATTATTTTCACTATTTGGTTTAAAATGGAACCTTGAGATAAAAGTGATCAAACCGGATGAACGGATTCAATCCAAAGGGATCGCGGATATCCTATGAGGGTTATATATTTATGATAAGGTCTTGGATAAAAGCTACATGGTAAGCTTTTAGTAATATTATATGTGTGGGAGTTCAGTCTTGGTACTATAGTGGAATGACTCCTTGACTTAAATAATGGAGATGTAATGAACTAACGAAAAGTCTGAAATTAATTACATATTATTTTAGCCCACATCATATAAGTCCAAATGGCCCCTTCGCTAGCTCAATTTGACTCGATACGGATTGCTTGATTAAATCATGAACTAAGAGGAAAATGATGGTTGAGAAATAGATTGCAGAAAATTACTTATTCAAGTAATTGCATTTTCTCATGGGTGGAAGAATTAAAATGATTTGGAAATTAATTTAAGGAAAAACTACATATTATGCACGCATTACTGTTTTGCTACCCCAACTATTATTTTTGGTAAAATGGTACCTAACGTTACGTTTTTGTTCTGTTTTGGTATCCCGGCCTTTAAAAACTAACGGAGATTATGGTGTGCCTTGGTATAATCACAGTTTTAGTCAAAAGCTCTTATATATATATGATCAATTTAGTCCAAAATCCATCAATTTAAAACATCATCTTAATTTTGGGGGAAAATTGCAAATTACGTTTGACTAGAAGAAGAAAAATGAGGAATTTACAATTTTAATCCAAAAATTAAAATAATGTTTAAATTGATAGATTTTATAAATTTTTGAACTAAAATTGTTATTAACCCAAGCCACATCACTATTTTCGTTAGTTTTTAGCGGTCGAGGTACCAAAACAGAACAGAAACGTAACATTACATACAATTTTGTCAAAAATAATAGTTTGAGCACCAAAACAGTAATGCGGGCATAGTTGGGGTACTAAATATGTAGTTTCCCTTAATTTAATAACATTGGAAAATTATTTAATGGTTCCAAAGTGGAATATTAAATTAATGAATTATGATTTAATCTAAATGATTTGGAAATTAATTTAATAATTTTGTATCATTATCTAATGGAGCCCAAAATAGAATATTAAATTAATAAATCATTATTTTGAGTTAATGGAGTTGTAAATTAAAATAGAAGATTAAATAAAGTTTTATATAAATTCTAAGACGGTAAATTTGTCTTGATTTTATGGAGTTAGAATTGGATTATTTAAAAATTATTTAATGGAGGAAAATTAATTTTATCATAACTAATTATTTAATTATGGATTAAAATTAATTTGAGTCTATTTTAATTGTTGGACATCTTAATTGGGTTTTTAGATTTTAGACTTGAATATTTAATTAATACCATTAACTAAATAAAGACCAAATTAAATAAACAATTAAAACAAATAAATGAAAACAAAAAATAAATTGGCAAAAGCCAAATGCTGCCCACGTGAAACATAGTTTCATTTGGAATTGAATTGAAACTCTAAATTCGGCGGAAGAGTTTTCATGAACATCCAATGGATTAAAATTAAGGGTAAACTACATAAATAGTCCCTAGACTATGACTTAATTCTTTGTTGAGTCCTCTAACTATGAGAAGTTACAAATAGGTCCCTTGACTAATTGCGACTAACAAATCGGTCCAATTCCGTTAAAAAATAAACGGCCGATGATGTGACAGTTAATAAAATCAGCATAATAACAGATTTAACCTCAACTTTTACATTTTATTTTTAATTTGATCCTAATTTAAAATTTCATCTCACAATATTTAAATATTACAACATTTTAGTCCCTTAAATCCTAAACTTCATCTTGTTCCCTTCTAAAAAAAACAAACCTCCATTGATGTTAGCGGTAGCCATCTGCAACCCCATTTTGGAAAACTGTTAGAGAATCAAAACCTCCATTGATGTTTACGGTAGCCATCTACGATGAGCTACTCACAGCAAGAGATGCATACCTTTTTTTAGAAGGGAAGAAGATGAAGTTTAAGATGTAAGAGACTAAAATGCTGTAATATTTAAATGTTGAGAGCTAAAATTTTAAATTTAGGACCAAATTAAAGTAAAATGTAAAGGTTAAGGGTTAAATTTGTTATTATACATATTTTATTAACTGCCATGTCATCAACCATTTATTTTTTAACAGAATTGGACCGATTTGTTAGTCGCGATTAGTCAGGGGACCTGTTTGTAACTTATCATAGTTAGGGGACTCAACAAAGAATTGGTCATAATTGGGGGACCATTTATGTAGTTTACCCTAAAATTCAATATACACGATATACTTTATTTTAAGTTAGTGTATATTTATTTTAATTGGATTGGTACTCCTAGTTAATTCAAAAGTCTCCCTATCTCTCACTATAAATAGACATGCTTGGCTTTATTATTTTGTATCTAGATAATTCCCACAAAACCTTACACATATACTAGAATAGAGAGAGGGAAAATTCTTAAAAAATAATTTTTGGAGTTATTTGGAATTTTCAAAAAAAAAATTCATGGAAAATAACCATAAGGGTTGTTTAGAATTTTTGATACTTTTCCTGTGTTCATAAATTGAGTGGTACCCACACACCTAGCATCCGCGAGTGTGAGGATGGTGAAGAAGATCTTTTGGTTGGAAGTGTAAATCTAGTAGAAATTCGGGGTTGTTGAAAATAATCCGGAGACTTACCGGGAGATTTGCGTCAAGTATAGGATATCGTTGCGGCATCAGATTCTCAATAAACAGGTACTTGATTATGGATTGTATTTATTGTATTAGATATCACATTTGATCCATTTTAAAGAAAAAATTAAAAGCTTCTACTGCACCTTTTTCTAGTTTTTCTAAACTGGGATCAACATTTTGTTTACGAGAATTTCAACCTTTAGAACCAATTCAACTATCATGTTTTGGGAATGGTTTACAAAAATGTTATCCTTATGGGACTTCAGTTCTAAATTTTTTCAGCTGGTGTATAAGACTTGGTTACTCTCCTTGGGTCAATAAAAGTTTTGGCAGTTGAATTTTCATGAATTACCTTTTGAACTTCTGTTCATGTATGAGGATCTAGACAATGATAATTCATTTGGATTCATCCAACTTATTATCCTCTCAACTGATGTTGAGAAAACTATCTAATCAAATTATAATAAATAAATCATGTCATAAATGATTCTCTGATTAATGTTTAAGATATTTAAACATAAAAGGGGACTCATACTTAATGTATATTCTCAAACTTTTTTACATACTCATTTTGTGAATTATTGTGGAACAATTCAAACAAATATCACACATTAAAAATATTCAAAATTGAGAAATATATAGTTTCTGAGCAAAAGCCAATCATAATGGGGAGTTTATTATAACTCATTGGCTTGATGCATATAAGTGATTCTATATGTAATATCATATATATAATAGATTTTTTTGCTCTCAAAGTTTATTATAATTGTTTTGTTCATAATTAAATAGGTTTGGTATCAATTGTTTCAATCGATACATAATATACTATGTAAAAGCCTACAATATAAACCCACTAACTTTAGTAAGACAAATAGTCTTTTATTCCATAATCTGAAAATTTCCTTTTTTAAATCAATCTCACAAACTTTTAGTTGTAAGTTGATAATACATATGTGATTATCTTGTAGATACATCTACTAAAATCATATAAATGTTTCCATATTTTTGGATAAAGAGTCTCATATTTCATTCATATATGCAAGACATTCACTTTCAACTTCAGCTGATGATTGCATAGAGAACCTACATTTTTGACCCTTTTACTTAGCATGTTGCATGTGTTCGAGCTCATTTAGTTGCATTTAGGAGTAGTTTGCATGTAGTTATGGAGTTTCGGTGCTTGAGCTTAAATGTTTGTATATATTGATGCTAATGTAGTGTTTTTAGTGGTCTTTGCGCAGAAAGCAAAGAAGTGAAAGAAAGACGTGGAACATAATAAGTATTGGAGTTGCATCTCTCATGATAGACGCGATGCCACATCATTGCTATGAGGATGGAGATGAATCTTTGACCTTTGATCGACAATCGATGCATGGACCCCTCTCCTATAGAGACTCATTGAATGGCGTTGAAAAGCTAGATCCTCATTAAAGGATCACGTATGCTTTAGGGTTTCTCAACCCTAGCTTGACCGCCTCTATATAAAGACAACTTGGGCAACAAATTAAACAAGCTTGAATCTACGAATAAGCCCTCCCGTCTTCATCAATCGGACAACCACCATTGTTGAAGGTTTAGAGGAGTCTCCAACTATGAAAGCTATCGAGAGAGTCTTGAGGAGTTGGAGCGTTGCAACACTGTTTCGAGGGCTTGAAGGAGAACTTCAAGGACTCTTGATTTTCTTTATCTCTTGCTTGATAAACTACTATGACATACTCTTTTATTATTATGGATGTTATTTGCTCAGACATGAGCTAAATACTCTTTTGTTGGGCTTATTGTTTTAAGATATTATGTTTTAATTGTCGTTTAATGCTATAACACTTGTATCTTATCTATTCTGTTTATCGTTCTTAATGCTTAATTATTGTAAGACCTATCAAGAGAAGCCATTAATTAATGATTTGTGACCTAATATCGAGAGAGTTAAGTTAGACCACATGTACAGTAGAGCTTAATCTGTTAACTTAGGTTCTAATATGTCTTAGACATAAGTTTAGGATTTCAACGAGTAATAAGAGGAACTTGAATATATAATAAGTTGTTAGGGTTTACGCAGACATGTATTGCCATAGCATCTTGTTATCAACATCTAAATATCGAGAGAGTTTAGGAGTTAATTAGAAAATTCGGTCGAATAGATAAGAGTTGTCTCATTGATATAGCATTCGAATGATAATTAGCATAGTTCTTAGGCAATAAACCCAACATCCATAATCATTAGAATCTTTGCTACAACATTTGCTTATTCTTGATCATTGCTTCACTTTTATTTTTATCACATTTAGTTTTTAATCCTTATTACACCATCATTATTTTACTAACTCTTAGTGTTGTCACTTTGAGTTTGTCACTCCAATCCTTGTGGGTTCAAAATTCTACTTATCACTTTATTACTTGATCGACGAGTATACTTTCTCTGAGTTGCGCAGACTATTTTACACCCATCAAGTTTTTGGCACCGTTACCGGGGATTGGCAATCGGTGATATTACCTTAGTAATTGCACGTAATTTTTAGTTTAGTTCTAACTTTTATTTTTTTCTTGCTTTGTTTTCCTTTTCTTCTCATGAGTGTTATCAGTGCATCACCCAACGCACAGACCAAAAAGAACCTCTTTATCTGGTTAAACCTGAAATTGAGAGGCTTTGTCGTGCTAGACAACAAGAACAAAGAACCATGCACCGCGGTAACAATAACAACCCTATCGATAACAATGCAAATGATCCACTAGTTGGAGGAGCGCTTGATAATGGACAGCAGAACGAATAACGAATAAATGACAAGTAATCCGAAGGAGACCCATTCGGGAAAACTTCATACTCGTTCTAGATGAATTGACTCTAGGGATCATTGTACCAGAAATACAGGTGGCTCAATTCGAGCTAAAGCCTGTTATGTTCAACATGTTGAACTATATTGGCCATTTTAGCAAATCAACAAGGGAAGATGCAAGATAGCATATCCGAGCATTCATGGAAGTATGTGAATGCTTCAATAAAAAAAGAGTACTTGATGATTTGTTAAAGCTCAAACTCTTCCCATACTATTTGCGAGATAGAGACAGAGCAGGGTTGAAAAGAGTAGCACCAGGATCTATTGTGGCCTGGGACGATTAATGCAAACATTTCCTACTCTGATCAATCCATCGAACGTGAACAACCAGTTGTGGAGTGACATCATAGAATTCTGGAAAAATAGATGATGAATCTATGTATGAGTGTTGGGACAGATACAAAGATATGTTGCGCAAGTGTTCGATTCACGGGTTCCAAGATTGGCTTTAAGTGGTAACATTCTATAATGGCTTTAACGCTTCCACAAGAATGATGATTAATTCATCGAGTAATGGCATATTTTTAGACAAAGATCCCAATGAAGCATTCAAAATTCTTGATCAAATAGCCAATAATAACTATTAATTCCCTATGGAGAGATTGAGTCTCGATCCTAAATCTTTTAGAACCCTCTACTTGGATGATTCCCAAAGCGTGGCAGCTCAACTTTTTGCCATCACAAATATGCTTAAGAACCTACAACCATCATCCACACCCGAGATGTCAAGGTGGTCCAATACACTTGTGAGCATTGTGATGGGGAACATCAGTCGGATGAATACCCCCAACAACAAGAATTTGAATGTTATATGGGGAACTACAACTATAATAATAATCCTTACTCAAACACTTATAATCCAGGGTGGCGGCAACATATGGATTTCGGATGGGGCAACCAAGGATTAAACACCTCCAATATAGGAGTTAAACAAAATGCTACGAAAAAACTTTTTAGATTCCAACAAAAGGCCCAGAGGCAAAATCGAGGAGTTTTTTCTTCCAATTCTAATTCTTTTGAAACTTCTTATCAAATCCTTATGGACACTACTAGGGTTATTTTGCAGGATTATACGACAAACCTCAAGAACCATGGAGATATGTTGATAACACAAGCAGCTATGTTGCAAAATCAACAGTCCATCTTGCATAATCATACTGCTTTGCTAAGGTCATTAAAAACATAAGTTGGGCAAATTGCCCAAATCCTAAAGACCCGACCTTAAGGCGGCTTGCTTAGTGATACTGAAATCACAAAAACCTTTGTTGCGGAGCAATGCAATGCCATTTCATTGTGTAGTGACAAGTTTGGGGGATGATGCCTTGTTAATTTCCCCCTGAATAAGAAATCAATTGATGCACTGATACCAAAAGATGCAACACATGTACCAAACATAGTGAAGACCTTGATGCTAATGGCAAGAAGAATAAAGAACAGGATGCCCCAGGATCCAAAGCACCGCAAGATGAGCCAAGACCTCTGCCACCATTTCTACAGCGGTTGAAAACTCAAAAGCAAGATGTGCAATTCTAGAAATTTCTAGATATGCTCAAACAATTACACATCAATGTCATATTCGTGGAGGACACCGACTAGATTCCTATCTATGCAATTTTTTTGAAAGAGATCGTGACCAAGAAACGAATGGTGGGAGAGATTGAAACGATTGCCATAGTAGACGAATGCATGGTGGTCTTGAGTAACTTGCCGCCTAAGATGAAAGATCCAGGCAGCTTTACCATCCTATGTTCGATAAGATGACATTACACCATACGTGCATTGTGCAATATTAGTGCTAGTGTGAACTTAATGCCAAAATCTGTTTTCCTAAAACTTGGCATGAGAAGAGCTAAACCTATACCGGTCATCTTACAATTGGTCGATCAATCTCAAATTTGACTCGAAGGGAGAATTAAAGATGTCCTTGTCAAGGTTGATAGATTTGTTTTACCAGTAGATTTCATCATTCTTGATTGCGAAGTCGATGATAATGCTCCCATCATTCTAGGGAGACCATTCCTTGCGACCGGGCACATAGTCATTATTTTGAAAAATGAGAATTCACCATGAAGATGAATGACCAAAAAATCACACTCATTGTCTTCAACACTCTCAAGTTCGTGGATGAATATGAAGAATACCAGCTTGTGCACAGTGAAGAATCCCTTATCGAGGAGAACCTTCAAGAAATATGCTGCAGCAATATACTTGATGCTACTGAGCAGTCAGAATTTGACGAGGCGATGCTAGAGACACAAGATGAAAACGAAGAGGATGCTGAGCAATCCAATGTTGTGATCACCAGGAGAAGTATGTCTTTTAAACCTTTGGATTATTCTAAGTTTAAATCTCCCAAACATCACTGGAGCATCCACCTGAATTAAAGCTAAAACCGCTTTCTCCACAACTCAAGTACGCATATTTAGGGGAGAATAATGCGTTGTCTGTGATTATATCTACTAGCCTTACTTTTGACCATGCTCAACACCACTCCCCCACGTCTCTGATCGGATGATACCTCTTATCCCTATGCTTCTTGAACCGATCTCTGCCAATATTCAACTCAGCATTTCTTTTCCCTGTAGAAGAACTCTCTTATCGAGAAGACAACCCCAGATTCTGTTCTATGTCCTTAGCTCGAGAAACCAGAACATCAAACTATATAATCTGTGGACAACATATAAGTCTTTAGCTCCTTCACCAACCTATAACGAAACCGGTCACATCACTGTCGCTCGTCAGGAACCAGTTTAGAAGCATACTGGCTCAATCGAACAAACTGGATCTTATACTTGGACACATACATGTTCCCCTGCTCTAAAGCCACGAACTCTCTTTTCTTCACATCTTGATATCAGGAACCCAAATAATTCTTTTTGGAAGCAGCACAAAAGAACTCCCACGTCACATCAACAGGTGCCACACCCGTGATAGCAGTCGCCCACCAACTATAAGCATCTCTCTGAAGCAACGACACTATACAACCTAACTTGCAGAAATCCGTACACTTTATCTGACCAAGGATCCTCTCTGTGCTGGCAAACCACTCCTCTGCTACCTCAGGAGCCAAACCTCTAAACTCGGTACCTTCCAAGCCATATAAATGCTCTAATAGAAGCCCGATATTAACAGCTGCTATAGGCGTCGATGCAGGCACTTGCACTCCAGCTATGGCCGCCTGAAAAGATCCAGTCATCGCCTAGATCAACAGCATCATATCACCAAAAACAAGTCCTTGCGGTGCCTGAGGCGCACAACCCTCAACTCCAGCACCAACATGAGGAATCGATGGAGGAGAAGGCGACTCATCATTATGTCCATCCACAAAGCTCCCCATAAAAGCTCTCATCTTTCGTCTCGATCCCATTTTGCAAAAATATGAGTTTAAAACATGATAATGCAATAAAACAAAGTAATTAGGCCAACTTGAAGCAAGAATCCAAGTCGCTCATGTTTAAAAACAAAAATCATTTAACACTAGTAGTAATAAGGCAATGTGTCCCCAAGCTTATATCCCAATCTTATCATACTTCAACCAAAATCATGCAAAATCATGCACCGTGCATGTCAATCAACAGTTTCAAATAACAACAATCAATCAAACAACCATAACCCACATCTCAACAATCATAACCTAGCTCTCATACCAACAAATATAACCCCCTTGACCCGGTCTAGTCGCAAGACCAAACCAAGCGAGCTACATTGGGTTTACCGAGCCAAACTCGAAAGAATTAATTAGAAAATGATCAATCTTTTTATTTTATCTTGTCTAGATGCAAAATTAAGTCCTAAGGTGATCATGCTAAAATCGGTGAAACTTGCAACTCAATATGGTGCTGAATTGCCATCTAATTACACGATTTAGCATTTCAAGGACCAAGTTTCAATTTTGCCTAATTTAGAGAATTTCCTTGAATTTAAAGTTACCAATCATTAATTAGTCATATTTCATACAAACAAGTTAAATTTCAACATAAAATAATCATCCAAGCACATTTAATTGCATAATCAAGAGACAGGGACTAAACTGTAAAGATTCAAACTTCAAAAAGCATTTTAACAGAATTAATGAACTGAGTATCAGTACACTACCATCCCGTATCGATATGGGTTCAAGTTTCAAAGGCATACCGATACGGTCCCCAAGCGTATCGATACAGGTATGCAATGTTAAAAAATAAGAATTCCAGTAGCCAAAAGGCGTACCAGTACAGTTGCCCGTGTACCAAAACCAAGCAAAAAATCCAGCAATGCTTACCGATATAGTCCCTAGGCATATCGGTACGCCAAGGCATTTTTGCCCAGATTGAGCCGAGATAGGTCTCCGCGTACCGATCCTTGAGGACCTATATCGGTATGGACAGACCTGTAATGACCTCTTGGTCGAATATATGACACTTTGGCTCAATCTAACTTACTCCAATCAACCTCTAATCATCATATAACATCCCAAGCAATACTTTCACCCACATAAAAGCACAGAATAACATCATATGCAACATATCAAATCCAAGCAATCGAACTATAGGCACGATCTCTACCCAAGCATGCATAATGTTTCCCAACCCCTCAAAACCAAACATTAAGCATCTTACAAATCCAAAACATCAAACATAACTTGTAAAAATAGGGAGTACCCAAAATAAACCTTCCAATTACAACTTTGTCACATTGTATCTTATTACTACTAAGTACTCGTAAAACCATACTTGAAAATACTTCAACCCTTAGATCTCCACTTGCTTACTCACTGTCCAAAAGTGTCTATATCTCTGTATTTATGAGAAAATGAGAGCGAGGGAATCTCAAAATCACTCATCAATGCATTTAAAACATTTTAATTCAAATCAAATGTATAAGTCTCATGGCAAAATCATCTCATGCTTCTATAATCTCTTCAAATATGCATATTTAAATCATTTGCAGCACATGTATGATGGATTTCTATCATGAACCTCAAATTAAGCTTCATATGCCAAAATCTCTAAATAGCAAGCTTTAAGATCATCTCATGTATAAACCATATTATACAAAGCATAATCCATTTTCATGATACATCATCTCATATATTGGCATTAAAGTGGCTCAAAAGCAAGTTTCATTCTATTTTATAAAAACACATCGGATACATGAATTTCCCAAGTGGTTCCTTCGACCACTTCACATACGTCCTCGAACCGGAGCAGCCCTCAACGGTTATAATGTATAAATCCACTAGCAGGAGAATTGGCACACTCTTGACCCCTCGACCGCTGCGGTTCTCATGGTGGAACATGGCATACTTTTGAACCCTTGACACACATGAGGCGACTTATTATAGTGCACTTTAAATGGCTAGCCAACTATATCCGATAACATTTTATCTCAACCAATTTCCAATATACTCAATAAAACCATATTAAACTTATTGTTTTACATATGCATCAATTTAAACCATTTTCCAATACATTAAACCATGTATTATACCATTCTCAAAAGTCTTTCATAAATAATTTGCTAAGCTCAAATATCATCATGTATAATCATTTGCATCATCTTTCCTTTATAAAACACGCATATAACAGTAAGTAATCAAATCTATAAACATGTGCATGAGATTGTATTTTGCAAAACTGAAAACGAGAGAGAGCTCAACCAATACTTACTTCTGAGCTTAGATAAGTGTTTCAAACTTATTCTAAACTCCCAACAACCACCTTCAAACCTTTTAAAAGCAGCAAAACGCGTTTTCACTCACCAACAATCCAAAGCTATCTTGTCATTGCGAGAATCAAGCTTCCGAAGATTCCGCAACCTCTCCAAAAGCTAAAGGATCCAACTCCCCTGCTTTACCCAATCAAAAACAGAGGATTAATGCAGTTCCATGCATCTCTAATTTCCAGCAACCATCAAACACAACTTCGCCTCACCAAAAACCATCAAACGCCTCTCTAAAACAAATGAAATCATCACCAAACATCATCTAAACAAAGCCCAGCCAAAACCTATTGATTCTAACATCTTAAAAACATCAATTAACATCCAAAAACATCCTTATAACGTCCTTATACCTCCAGAAACCTTACAACACCAAGATCGCCTCAAAATCTAACTATTTACAACCTAGAAAATTAACAATTCACATAGTTTCCGGATTCCTTTAATTAACCACTTCTTACAACATTAAAATAAATCTTATAAGAGATCTAAATCAACTAGATTCAATACAAAACAGATCCATAACAATGTTTATAAAATTTTCGCATCAAAACTCAATTTAATCATCATATTCGTGTTTTAATCATAATTCCATAACATAAATCAGTTGTAAAGGATCAAGAACTTAGGAATTTCATTAAAGAACCTTTAATTAGAGGAGAGAAATGAAAATAACCTCTAATTGATGATTTCTCCCTTAATTAGCAAAGATTGGATAAAAACTTCAAGAAACCAAGTAGATTTTGTTGTAGAAATCAAAGGAATCAAATAGGAAATCAAAGGAGATTGATTCCTAGAAATTTTGGAAAGAAATTGATAGTTTTTCTGTTGAGAAAGTTGAGAGAAAATTTGAGAGCAAAATTAGTTTCGTAAGAGAATGAATTGTATAACTAAAATCCTTTTTATTATTTCTATTTTATTTTAATATTAAAATCATTTAAAAACCCTTTAAAATAGCATAAATTAAGGGAAAATATGATGAAAATTTTTGGTTAGTTAGCTCCTTAAAGATTTTAAGTTTTAACCCTTTTACGATTTAGTCACCAAAAATAGTTTTGAAAACTTTACATTTTAGTCACCAGACCAAAATGTCCCAAAATCAGATTTAATTCCTTCAAATTGAGTTTACCAAAACGTTTAAAATATTAATTAAATATTTTCTAGCATTTTTCCATATTTTATTTTAGCCAAAAATGATTTGTTAAGATTTAATTCCCAAAACTAGATCGAATTGCCTAATCCCGTTCTCCCAAACCGTCTAATCGATCCATCTAACAACTAGGCCCAATTTCAGGGTGTTACAATTTATGTCTTTTAAAGAATGCCCTTTGTCCTACGCAATGCACCAATAATATTCTAGCGTTGTATGATGGCCATCTTTTTCGGACATGGTGGATGATTTCCTAGAGAACTTCATGGACGATTTTTCAGTCTTTGGAGACTCATTTGATCAATGCCTAGGCAATCTTGCAAAGGTGTTGAAAAGATATGAAGAAACTGACCTCGTACTCAATTGGGAAAAGTGCCACGTTATGGTTGCCAAGGGCATTGCCTTGGGCCATCAAATTTCGAAGCATGACATCGAAGTGGACAAAGCCAAGATCGAAGTCATTGAGAAGCTACCCCCTCCAATGAGTTTCAATGTCATTCGTAACTTCTTTTGCCATGTCAGTTTCTATAAGAGATTCATCAAAGATTTCTCCAAAATTTTGAATCCATTATGCTCGTTGCTGGAGCAAAACCGAGCATTTGAATTTGATGACCAATGCTGTGCAACATTTGAGACCTTGGAGAAGGAACTTCTTTCTGTACTGGTCGTAGTGCCACTTGATTAGTGACTACCTTTTGAGTTGATATACAATGCAAGTGATTACGCCGTGTGCACCCTCCTTGACCAACGTTGGAGTAAGATCTTTCAAGTTATATATTATGTTAGTCGCACCTTAAATGAAGCTCAAATAAACTATACCACAACTGAAAAATGACTGCTTACAGTGATATTTGCATTAGATAAGTTTAAGGCACAGCTTATAGGAACTAAAGTCATTATACACACTGATCACTCAACCATTAAATATTTAGTGACTAAAAATGATGCTAAACCTAGACTTATTAGGTGGATATTATTATTGCAAGAATTTGATATTGAAGTAGTGGATGGAAAATGAACTAAAAATCAAGTCATCGATCACCTCTTTAGGCTAGAGAATACATGTGAGCTTAATAATGAACTTGATACTAATGAAGCATTCCTTGATGAGCAATTATTGAATGCTGCAACATTGCCTTGGTATGATGATATTGTTAACTTTCTTGTTAGTCAAATTTTTCCTTGTGATTTGAATAGCCAGGGAAAGAAGAAATTCTGACATGACAAGCTCTACTACTATTGGGACAAGCCCCATCTTTTCAATCAATGTACGGACCAAATGATCATGATATGCGTACCCAAAGAAGAGCAAGAAGATATCTTGTTCCATTTCCATTCGAATCTATGTGAAGGGCATTTCAAAGGACATAGAACTGTTGCAAATGTCCTATAGTCCAGTTTCTATTGGCCTACCCTGTTCAAAGATGCTCAATCATTCTACAAATCATGCAATAGATGCCAACGCATTGGAAACATCTTGAGAATGAATGAGTTGCCCATGCAAGTTATCATCGAAATTGAACTCTTCGATGTATGGGGCATAGATTTCATGAGAAATTTTCCCTCATCTCATGGACACCTATACATATTGCTGACTATTGATTATGTGT
Organism: Hibiscus mutabilis; assembly: GCA_019671005.1. NCBI lineage: Eukaryota > Viridiplantae > Streptophyta > Magnoliopsida > Malvales > Malvaceae > Hibiscus > Hibiscus mutabilis. Next base: position 29,455,756 of record CM033750.1, on the reverse strand, counting down.
CCAAATGGGTTGAAGCCAATGCTACGACAAAGAATGATGCAAAAATAGTCCTGTAGTTTTTGCACAAACATATTTTCACTTGGTTCGGAGTGCCTCGAGCCATCATCAGTGACGAGGGCCCCTACTGCGACTACAAACTGATCGTTAAATCATTACTGTGATATGGAGTCCATCATAAAATTGCTACAACATTCCATCCACAAACCAATGGGCAAGCCGAAGTATCCAACGAAGAGATCAAGCAAATCCTTAAGAAAGTGATCAAACCTAATCACAAAGATTGGTCCTTGAAGCTTGATGAAGCCTTGTGGACATATCAGACCGCATTCAAGACACCTTTGGGCATGTCTCCTTGCCGACTTGTATATTTTGCCATGTCACCTATCAGTTGAGCTTGACCACAAAGCCTTTTGGGCCATCAAAATGATCAACATGGATTGCAAATTAGTTGGAGAAAGACGATTGCTAGAGTTGAATAAATTAGAAGAGCATCATCTGGATGCTTACGAGAATGCCAAAATTTACAAAGAAAAAGACCAAAAAGTCGCATGATGTGAAACTAATGCCTGAACATTTTGTTGAAGGCCAAAAAGTCCTCCTCTATAACTCCCATCTCAAACTCTTTCCGAGCAAGTTGAAGTCTCGTTGGTCCGGTCCATTCTAGGTGTCAAAGTATACTCATATGGTGCTATCGACATCAAGGATTTCAAGAACGACCCGATCTTCAAAGTCAATGGTCAACGACTCAAGGCCTAACATGGAGCACCGATCCATTGTGACAAAATCTCTCACACTATTGGATGCTTAGGCATCCAATTCATCTCCTTTAACTTTTCATCATTATTTTATTTTATTTGAACTTTATTTTAGTTTTTTTGCATTTAACTTTGTTTATTTTTATTTTTGCATTTGATGCTATAACATCGTGTTTAGTTTTATTTTATTTCATTTTGTTTTGTTTTTTATAGGTATGAAGCAAGTACGTGGAAGGAATTTTTTTGTGATCTTGGAAAAGTGGACTTTTGGAAGATATGTTTCCAATATATATTCTAGGGTATTTTTGGTGGCTATAAGACAAAAAGGGGAAAAATATTTGTATTAATTATTACAATATATTCCTTTTACCCTAATCAATAAACCCTCTTTCTTTCTCTCACTTTTCTATTTCCCCAAACACCCTAAACCACCACACGTCTTTTCCCTTCTTCCACATGTCATTCAAAACCCACTAACTCCACTTTCCCGTGTACCCATAAACCCCTCATTAAATGTCGCCTTTTCCCTCCTAAAAAACCCTCACTTTTGACCATTATTTTAATTACAGCCAAATAAAACCTTTTCATCTTCTTCCCCCTTCCATAACTCAATCGATATCATCCATCATTAAAAAGCGAGAAATTTTTTAGAACCTTATTTGTGTCATTTGCTCTTCTTTGCCAAAACCCTAAACCTCATGGTGTTCATCGTTCCTCCTTCAACCAAGAACCATGGTGCATACAAAGAAAGTGACTCGTGCCTCTCACCGTATCCCTCCCATTCAACCACTTCTGACACCACCTTCATCATAGACGCCATCACTGTCTCGGTCCATGTCACATGCCTCTTCCTCCTCCTCCTCCTCACTTCCACCTCAGTCATCAGACGAGCTTGAACCTTTTCGACATTTCTTCGACAACAGAACCAATGAATGCTTTAAAAACTTCCAAGATAGGGAACTCATAATTGAATAAGGGTTATCATGACCCATGACTGGGAGAGCTTTGTACAATAGCCGGGAAAGATAAATGTCTTGTGGGTCAAGGAATTTTACACCTACATTGCACATCCTGAAGATCAAACAATATTTGTTCAAGAGAAGGTGGTTCACTTCTTTGTCTCCTTCATCAATGCCCACTTTAGGTTGCACCCAAAGAGGATGAGCATTCATGCTTCCACGATGACTGCTGAAACATATGAGGTAGTGTTACAAGAGCTTTGTGTTCCTGGAACACCATGGGCAAGGAAAATGCACAATGCTATGGTAGTAAAGAGGCTGAACTTAAAGCTGGATCTAAAATTTTGGATTAATTTCATGAATACAAGCCTGATGCCGATGGGCCACAATTCAACAGTATCTAGGAAACGGTTGTTACTGCTGTACTCAGTGATGACCAGCCGCAACATTGATGTAGGGCAACTCACATACAAAGCCATCTTTACAAGGACAACGTCGAAGAGTAAGCATAGCCCGTTACTTTTTCCAAATTTGATCACTGCTCTTTGTGAAAAGTTAAGGGTGCACGAGTTGGATGAGGATGTTATCATCAAGGCCTATAAGGTAACACTGCCAGCCAAAGTGCATGGGCTTAAGGGACTTGTGTTCGATGTTGCCGCCCTTGATATCCTAGCACCCTGTGCGTTAAACGTAGCCGTGACGAGTACCATTGCTGGGTATCTTATGCCATACTTCCTATATGTCCAAGATAAGGACATGGCACTGAGAACCCTAATCAACGAGCTACTCTCGGCATCGATAGTTGCCTTCATATTGTTCCCCATGCACTACTTTATGGAACTAGCTGCCCCTGCACCTACTGAAGATATCCCACCACCTTGGCCAGAAGAAGAAGAAGATGCTACCCTAACCTATCCAACTGTTTTGGCTCTAAGCAAGGCCAGCAAGAAGAGAAGTGCTTCTGTTGATGCTCCTGCACCTAGCCATTCAGCTAAGAGAACTAGATTAAAGGGCAAGGCCCCTTATGCACCCTGAATGTAGCACTTGTGTGAGCCCTATCAACTTAGCTAGAGATGACACAACTGAAGCCCCAACATCAGCTAAACAGGCCAAACCAGCTCTACCGCAAATAAATCCAGTTCTATCTACCACAACACTCAAGTTTGGGGAGGTTGTCTTAGGTAAAAAAAATCTTTTTAGGGTTGTCTTAGGTAAAAAAAAAAAGGTTTGTCTTAGTTAGATTTTTTTATTTTACATTTTCTGCTACGTTTTTAGAGTAATAAAATTGTTGTTGCGTTAATGATGATATCTTATGATGATTTTAGGATTAACTGTTAGAAACATGTTAAAAGCTCTTGTGATTTGATCTTAGGGTTGAAACTGCTATAACATATACTTGACACGTTGCATGCTTTCAATGCTTAAGAAGCCTCAGGGAAATTTTAGGTCGTCTCTCTAATGACGTAACATAGTTGATGAAAATAATAAACTAAATGCTCAGTGATAGCAGAAAGGCTTAAATAATTGAACTCCCATAAAAATTGAGAAAAATAATGAATAATAAGTAAACTTGATACCAAAGGCATAATTGTTGAGGGACACTCTGATATGCTTTGGTAGCTTAGTACACTAGGTGAGTTGTGTTTACTCCATTTAATTTTCCTTAGTAGGAATAGTAGTATTAGAATGAGAGTGATTGAAAGTCTTCACGGGATGACTCTACTTGTATGGCTCAGGGATGGGGTGTTTGCTCCACTTCATTTTCAGGCCTAAAGGGTAATTGTGATAAGCTAAAGCCTCTATGATACAGTTAATAAAATAAAAATGAGGGAGTAAAATAAAGTGCTAGAAAGAAGAAAAAAATGCTAGGGAAACAATAGAAAGCATACTTGGAAATTTTCTATGGTTATTAAGTATTGACTGAAATCAACACAACACACACTTCATTTATAGTGGAATTGATCCTAGGAACGAATCTGTGAGCTTTGTTATATTGCCTTTATATATTTGATGTTTCTATGGATTAAATTAATACTGAAAATTTTTTGGAACTTTTAAAACCATAGGTATTATTCTTAGTTTAGTTTTGCATGTCATTACGTGAGGACAATCAACATCTTAAGTTTAGGGGTATTTGATGACTGCGTAGAGAACCTATATTTTAGGCCCTTTTGCTTAGCATATTGTATGTGTTCGAGTACATTTAGTTGTATTTAGGATTAGTTTGCATATAGTTATGGGGTTTTAGAACTTGAGTCTAATGTTTATATATGTTGGTGCTATTAATGGAAAATGTAGTGGTTTTTAGTGGTGCTTGCGTAGGAAACATTGGAGTGGAAGGAAGTCGTGTAGCGCAAGGAGCTTTGGAGTTGCATCTCTCATGATAGATGTGACGCCACAATATTGATGTGAGGATAGAGAGATGAATCTTTGACCTTAATTTAACCGCCAATCAAAATGTGGACCCCTCTTCTTTATGGACTTATTGAATATCAAGGAAAGCTAGATCCTTATTAGAGGATCACGTGTCCTTTAGGGTTTCTTAAAACTACCTTTTTCACCCTTCTATATAAAGACAACTTGGGCAACAATTTACACAAGCTTGATTCAACGAAGAAGCATCCCTGTCTTCATCAATCAGAGAACCACAATTGACGAAGGTCTAGAGGAGTCTCCAACAACAAAGAGGTTTAAGAGAGTTTGGGGAGTTAGAGCATTGTAGCACTATTTTGAGGGACTGAATGAGAACTTTGAGGACACTTGATTTTCTTTCTCTCTTGCTTTATTCAAACTGGCATGACATATACTTTTATTAATATGGATGTTATTTGCTCAGACATTAACTAAATACTCTTTTGTTGGGTTTATTGTTTTAAGATACTACATTTTAATTATCGTTTAATGTTATATCATCATTTCCTTATCTATTTTGTTCATTGATCTTAATGCTTAATCATTGTAAAAGCTATCAAGAGAGGCCATTGGTTAATTGATTTGTGGCTTAATATCGAGAGAGTTAAGTTAGACCGCGTAAATAGTGGAGCTTAAGCTGTTAACTTGAGTTCTAATCTGGCTTAGACATAAGTTTAGGATTTCAGTGACTAATAGGGGAACTTGAATAGATAATAAGTTGTTAGGTTTTACGTAGACATGTATTACCATAGCATCCTGTTATTAGCTTCTTGTTAGACATAGTTTAAGAGTTTATTAGAAAACCCTATCAAATAGATAAGCATTGTCTCATTTCTATAGCATTCAAATAGTAATTAGCATAATTCTTAGACAATAAACCCAACATCCATAATCATTATAATCTTTACTACATGATCTGTTTATTCTTGATCATTGCTTCACCTTTATTTTTATCGCATTTAGTTTATAATCCTTATCACACCATCATTATTTTACTAACTCTTAAGTGTGATCACTTTTAGTTTGTCACTCCAATCCATGTGGGTTCGACACTCTACTTATCACTTTATTACTTGATCGACGAGTATACTTGCTCTGAGTTGCGCGAACTATTTTACACGCATCATCATCACAAGAACTCTAGGTTCTTTAAGTGGATTTCTAATAAATCAATTTCTTTGAGAACAAGCAACACAAGAACTTCAGATTCTTTTAATAAATATTCATGTGAATTTGAATAAGTTTTCGCATCATTATTGATCGAATGGTCTAACTGGCCATGCCAACTAATAAAATTTGGAACTTGTAAACTTCTAATTTACCATAGCATGTGATTTAATATACCTATAACTTTTAAGCTTCTGGTTTACCATAACATGTAACTTGAAAACTTCTTGTTTATCACACCATGTGATTCAACTTTAATATTTATGCAACTAATCAAATAAAATGTATAATTTACATGCTTTTAGTAAAACATGTTATGCTAAAACATAGTAAATAAATATAAGAAATCCTATGTTAAATAGAGAAAAGATGCATATTATTCATCATAAATTTTATTCTTTTGGGTAACAATATATTAGCATTTCTGAAGCCTTCAACTAAACACTTATACATCTCAAATTGTATCACTTTCGGTAAAAATATATTAGCTCTTATGAGTCTTCAATTAATTTTGTGTTATCAAAACTTATAGCAACATTTACTTATTTTGTTAGCACAATGATAAGTTATGTTATCTATAATTCTGGAAATGTTATTTTGAGAACTCTTATTGCTCTCTTATTTAACTTAAAACTTCCATTTTTAATGGTGAGAATAAATATTATTACCATTCTAGTAGTGATAATTACTATAATATCTACTATATCCACAATTATGCACCTTTTAATATGTGCATTGTTGCATTCACTTTGAAGAATGAAATATATTTAATATATCATGTATCTTTATGTATCAAATTGATTCTTTATTTAAGCAAAGCTAATGTCTCAAGAACTTCATATTGCTCTTCCAAAGCCATCAATGATTTTAGTTCTTTTGAATATAATATTCACATTATCTTTTTGCATTGTCAAAGAAAATAAATGTCAATAATAAAATATAAAACATAACAACCATTATGTTTAGTAAATTGACATAAAAATAGATAAATTTAAAGATCAATTATTTCCTTCAAGGATTATGAAGAAATAAATTAAAATTTAAATTATTCTCGTCAAGAGTCGTAAAGAAATTATGTTTTTATTTTCTTTCCTTTATTATTCAATGATTGTCGATAAAGGTCCATAATGCTTCAACTTACGACAAGTACGAGGCCAATGGTTTGTAACACCGCATAAAAATTTTACTTTTTTTAATATGATCTTTATCATTCTTGCCATCCTTATAAGCTCAATTCTTGTGGGTATAAGCGTTCTTAAAATGACTATCTTGTCCATGTCGATGTTCATGGTCTCGACCTCAGCCGCGACCACAACTACTAATATGGTCTTTATTCTTTGGGCATATAATGTCACATTCACTTCAGGGAATGAGATGAAGTAAATTTAATATTAGATGATTCCTTTGAAGTAACAAATGAAATCATAAACTCATGGAATAAACACAATAAAATAATACTCTTGCATTCACTTTAAGGAAAGAATAAATTCATTAGGATGATTAAGTTGTAAATTTAATAAGCTTGTATTTTCTTCAAGGAATAAAATAGATTTCTTCAGAGAATTATGCCTTAGATTTATCATGTTTCCATTCACTTAAGGGACCGAAACAAATTTAATAAAATAAACATAAATTAAAGAAACATACCTCTTTATGTTATATCTATTTCTAAGCCATTTAAACATATCATGTAAAACTCAAAATATGTTAAAAATATCAATTCTCATCAATAGAATAACATATATAATTATTAATCTTTAATTATAAATTAAAAAAAAACTCAATAAGAATTAAAACTCAGTGATGAGTCGCGGTGAAAGTGTGAATTGAAAAAAAAATAGTTGTGATTTTTGTTTGGGTTTTGATTAACGAGAAACACCTTAAAAATTACCGGTACTTTATTTTTATCTCACCATCGAATCTCGTCTGTCAAAAGAATGAAGTGAAATATACTAACCATAGTTTAAGAATAATTAACCAAAAAATATACTAGAATTTTCAAGATAAGTTAAATATATTGTAGACGTAGTCACCGATATCGTATTGAAATCTTTTTTCATTCTCAATATGGAGTGTATACCATGTCTTCTCCAAAATATATGTTTACAAGTAAAAGAGAAAAACCATAATTCTAGTGGACATAAAACCCTAATAATAAAGTACATTAAACTCTTATTTAATACATGTATATCACCGTAAATAAATAGTCATAACAATATTCAAGTAATTTAAACTTTTTTCGATATTTTTTTTAAATTTTATTGGATTAACAATGTAACACCTCTTTTCTGTATTTGTTATCAAACACGAGTCGACGATGTTACAAAACAAAATTTAAACAATTTTCCATTATCAAAACTTAAACTGGCAGCTCACACAGCTCTTGAACAATTTTTTTTATAATTTTTTATAGAGCTCAAAAATTCATTCCATAAATTTTTAAGTAAACTAGATTCTCTAAGATTTTTAACCATATAAATTAATAACTCAAATTCATTATACAAAAATTCACAAAAATTCATAAACTTACGACACAATGTAGTATTTTAAGAACCTGCTGCCCTATTTTTCTGATCTTTCATTGATTAAAAATTCATATCTTTTAGTATAGACCTCGAAATCAGTTACCATTTGTTTTTTTAAAAAATCTAGACTCAATTTTTAGTTCATAAATAAAAGATTTACCTTTTAATTCGATTTATGGAATTTATGTAAAATTTTCAAACTTACTGCCTAATGTAGATTTTTTAAGACTGTTTTGATCTATTCCAATTGTAAGCTCATTAATTACTCATAAATAATTCCAACGTACATAGTAAATATGCTAAATCATACTTTTTCTATGAACATTATAAACCATAACGTAATTAAAGTTTGAGTTATGCAAAGCTAGTAGGTTTATCTTTATACATGCCACTAAACAAAACAACATATAGGATGTCAAAACAACATATAGGATGTCAAAACATTACTAAGATAACTTGTAGTATGTCCTCGCTCTCAAGGTGATGCAAAACGCCGCTTCTTACGAGCTGAGATAATCAACCTACGTGTGCACAGGCCAAACACACGCTAAGTACGAACTTAATGAGGCATTGAGAGGTTAGCGTAAAAATTAAATAATAATCAATATTTAAGAATAACATAATATAACAATTCCCATTTGAAACTATATCAAATCAATATTACTTTAAAGCAAAGATGAAATATTCATGAATATATTTGTAAAAGTTCTTTTATAACAATAGCCCTAGAAATACGTTTGGAGAGAAACTAAGTATACGAGATCGTGTACTCCCAGAGTACTAGCCATTTCCCCTAAGGAGAAAGGCAAACATTACATTAATACGAGCTCGTTGTGCTCCCAGAGCACTAGTCACCGAAGTGACGGTAGTCCCAGACTACTAGATCTGAAGATCAATGCATTCCTAGAATGCTAGCCACCATGTGGCAAGTGTAGCTACAATGCAGTCCCAGACTGCTAGTCTCTTATGGCATGGCACTATACTGTAACTCTCATGGTAATCTTGGGTAATAAAACAATACCATTACCTTTGCAATATATCATTTTATAGATGGTAAAAATCTCATCATCGATAAATCAAAATTATACTCCATTATACAATAATTCATTCTATAATAATCATCAATATATGATAGTATAATTATCGTAAACAAAACATAATAAGGCAATTCATACCCTATCATGTACAAAACTATCTCTTTTTGCCTATGAAAATATTATATTTCACATAAAAATCAACATTACCAATTTAGTAAAATCATATAGGTCGACTTATCGCAAGTTTTCCTAAATACTTTTGAAACATATAAATGCACTCACCTTGTTGCCCGTACTAAATTTCACGAATTAACAGTGTCTTAACCAAACCTCGATCCTTGACTTCTCCTTTTTGCTCAAATTAATCCCGACCTTTCTAGAACACAAAATTTACATCGATCATACGATAAAAAAATTGAATGTATACATTAGTATACATTGATCAATTCGGTAATTACTATAGGAAATTCATAAAAATTCTTCAAATGCCAATTTGAAACAACAATACATCAAGATTTCATTTAAACCTTCATTTTTTCACAATTTCCATATAAGTCCCCTATATTAGCTTATTAGTAATATAGTTCTTAATGAAAATATCAAATGACATAATTAACATCAATAATATCATTCTACTCATATCCATCACTAAAATAATTTTTACAATATTTCCCTTGATTTTCTTCAAGTAGCCGAATAGTCCCTAAGATATATTCTATGGAATTTTCATCACTTTAAGCATAAAAACATCACCATAGCCTCATTTCCAACTTGAATGAACCTTAAAACATGAAATTCCAACATGTCCTTCATCTATCCTAAACATCAATATCAACATAGAAACATGGAAACCATGCAAAACTTATACCAAATAAAAGAGAATTCCATGGAGAACAAATCTTTGTTTCATGTCTTACTTCTAAAATCAACCAAATCAAGCCTAAAAATTGAAATGAAATTTACTTACCTTGCTTGGGGAAGCTCACGACAGAGAGGAGAAAATTGAGAGAAATTTCTACACTTTTCTTTCTTTAAATTTATGCCAAATGGCTTTATATAATCATTTTAAAAAATCTCATTAATAGTCAAATGACTATTTTACCCCTTGATTATAACCAATGCCATGTTGACCCGTGTGCTTCTTACTTTTCCATAAGTATAGATTTTTATAAAATGCATGCAAAATGACCATTTTGCCCCTAATGAATCAACATATCTTCAAAAATGCCATTCAAGCACTACACAAAAGTACTGCATTCAATCGAATCTAATTCAATCAAAAACGATTTAGAATCACAATGCCATGTTCTTCGGGTCTTCCTAAAACTTTCATAAAATTTCCACAATATTCTGAATTCAATTGATTATCCAAATTAAATACCGAAACTTATCATTTTTTATAGCTTTTCACACAAACCCCGTACTAAAAATTTGATTCCCATAAAAATTCTTATACCGGGATAATCTTTTCAATTTTAGATTATAAAATATTATATGGGAAAATTTCCATATTGGTCCCTAAACTTTTCTCAGGTTTTCACTTTAGTCACCAAACTTTAAAAATTTACATTTTACTCACTAAACTAAAACTACCAACTTTTAATTCTTTATGTTTTGGTCACTAACTAAATATTGAGGTATTACATTTCTCTCTCCCTTAAAAAATTCGTCCTCGAATTTTTAAAACGCACATGATTCAAAAAGATGTGGATATTGCTTTTTCATTGCTTCCTTTGTTTCCCAGGTGGCTTCCTCCACTTTATGGTTTCGCCAAAGAACTTTCACCAATGAAATGGTCTTGTTTCTCAATTCTTTAAATCCGTGATCAAGAATCTTCACTGGCTCATCCTCATAAGTTAAATCTGGCTGAATTTCAATCTCTGCCAATGATATCATGTGAGAAGGATCTGATCGATATCTTTTGAGCATCGAAACATGGAACACATTGTGAATCTTGTTTAATTCTGGAGACAGTGCTAATTGATAAGCCACTGGACCCACTTTCTTTAAAATTTCATAAGGGCCAATAAATCTCAGACTCAACTTCCCTTCACGTCCAAAGCGTAACACCTTTTTCCAAGGTGAAACTTTCAAGAATACTTTTTCACCAACCTCAAACTCTATATCTTTCTTCTTTAAATTCGCATAAGATTTTTTTTGATCTGATGCTTTCTTAAGGTTATTTTGTATTATCTTAACCTTGTCTTCCACATCTCGAACCAAATCAGGTCCAATCACTTTGGATCTTCTAGCTTGAACCAATTCAAAGGTGTTCTGCATCACCTACCATATAAGGCTTCATAAGGAGCCATCTTTATACTTGCTTGATAACTGTTATTGTAGGCGAATTTTTTGAGTGGCAAATACTTCTACCACGAGCCTTTAAATTCGAGTATACAAGTTCTAAGCATATCTACAAGTTCTAAGCATATCTTCAAGAATCTGAATAATTCTTTCAGACTGGCCATCTGTCTGAGGATGAAAAGCACTGCAAAAGTTCAGTCGAGTCCCCAATGCCTTATGCAAAGAACTCCAAAATCTCGAAGTAAACCTCGGATCTCTATCTGAAACAATAGATACAAGCACACCATGCAACTGTACGATTTCTTTAATATACAACTCTCATATCTATCTATTGTATAATCCATCCGAACTGGGATAAAATGAGCAAACTTTGTCAATCTATCCTCTATTACCCATATAGATTCCTTTTTGCTCAGATTCATTGGTAAATCTGTAACAAAATCCATCGTGACATTCTCCCATTTCCATTGTGGAATGGAAATTGGTTGTAACAATCCAGATGGCACTTGATGCTCCGCTTTCACTTGTTGACATGCCAAGCATTTAGCTACAAACTCTGTCACTATTCTTTTCATACTTGGCCACCAATATCTACTTTTTAAATCCTGATACATCTTATTACCTCCCGGATGCATTGTCAAAGGACTATAATGAGCTTCATATAGAAGTTCCCATCTTAGATCCTCATTATCAGGAATATGAGATTTTATCTCGATAGTAAAGACATCCATCAGTCTTAACTGCATAGTCCTTAATCTCACCACTTTCAATCTGTTTCAAAATTGCCAAGCACTTTTTATCCTTACTTTGCAGCTCTTTAATCTGTCTTATTGAAAATTAGTCTAGTCAAAATTGGGTTCCGGTGATCAGAAACCCTATACTAAGAAAGTTTAAATATTGCATTAACTTTGATTGTGTGGTCAATTACATTGACATTGGGCTCTAATTGAGTCAGTCTATCGATTAAGGACCTTATTGAACTTATCCAAATCTATTTAGAGACTAAATTGTAAAAATCAAAAGTTTAGGGGGAAAAGTGTAAAGTTTGGAAGTTAAGGGACCATCCTCATAATTTCCCTATTTTTGTGAGGATTATCCTCCTATCTTACCTTCATCCCACGTGAAGGTGACCCAAAGATGATGGAAAGGTGATAAATTGATGGCTAATTATTAGCATTAAAATGTGTAAAATAATGAAAAGATGGAAATTATTAAACAATTGAGATTTCCCCCGTAGGAGGGAAATCTTTCATTTCTTTAAGGGATGAAGTAAGTTTTTTAAAACACTTTACAAAAACCATCGAACCTATCCTTGTTGTTATCACCACCAATCTTCATCATCTTCCTCCAAGCTAGCACCTCCCTACCTTTAAGCTAGCACCTCCATTGTTGAACTTCTCAAAGTTCAAGCTTGATTCAATCAATTGATTCCATCGTATAGCCATCGAATTGGTAAGATAAAGCCCCCAAATTTTGGGTTGAAGCTTTTGAGCTCATAAGTTAAACCCATAATCATCAAGGCTTTAATCCATAGATATCTAGTAGCTAATTGCTATTTCAAGTTTAACTATTAACTTTGATATTGTTGTATCAATTTTAACACTTCTTATTGTTTTACCTAGCTCAAGAGTTGGATAAGGAAGTTCCATCATCTCCATCAAAAGCTAGGAATAAGAGAGTGGTCATCCGAGAGCCTTAGGAGCTTCGAAAAGCAAGGTGAGTGTAGTTGGAGTCTCAGGAATAGGATAGGTGCCTTTCTCAGTTTCATTGACATTAGATATTGCATAGCCAACATTGTTTCAAGGTATTATTGCATCAAAACCTCTTTGGAGGCAATATTGGTAAGCATTGGTAAGTTTATTGCATTGAATACTGTCCACTGAGCTATTGTCATTGTCACTCATGTTATCAAAATATTGATACATAAATATATTGTTCATCGAACATTGATATTGTTATTGTTATAGTCATTGAACATTGGTATTGACATCGTTCTAGTTATTGACATTGTTATAGACATCAGTCATTATCATCGAATTATTACCATAGACATTGTCATCAAAACGTTGATCATTTATATTGTCATCAAAATATTGATCATTGATATTGTTATTAAAACATTGATCATCGCTATTGCTATTGAAACATCGACATCAACATTGTTATTGAACCTTGGATACGAAAGGACATTGGATACAATTGGCATGCCATAGATTTCATGAGCTCATTGGTATGGGTGGAATATGGTCCTTGGGCTAGAGCCTTTACTGTGGCAAGGTGGAGGGATGTTTGTGTTATTGGTCTTTTGGCTAGGAAGGGGATTGGACCATTCATTGATTTGGCAAGGCGTAGGAATTCGTGTATCCACTATATTGATTCGATCCAAGGAATATTGTTGAAATATAACATAATTTTCATCGAATATGATTCATATCATTGTTATTGATGGTACATGATTCATAGTATTGTTATAGTTAAGACACGATTTGGAATGCATATTATTGCTATTGACATTGTTTATGACTACCTCACTAGGAAAAGTATGCCTAATACATTTCATCCCATGGATTTCAAGTTAAAGAATCCATCGTTATGAGATCGGGAAAGTTGGAGGTTTTTAGCAAGTCACAACAAACTTAGAGTAATGTTTATTCTCCTTACAAACTCCTAGAATGGTGGCAAAGTAGTTAAACTAACCACTTATAGCCCATTTGTTGTGTATAAGTTGCATATGGCATATATAAGCTAAAAGGCCTAAAATGTTGTTATGAATGGGCTAAAAGTGGTAAAATATGCATATTTGGCCTAAGAAGGTGAAAACCCTTTAAATGGATTCTTATTACTATAAAATCTGGCATGATAGCAGAATACGGTTAATTAAACTTGCCTGTAAAATTTCATAGGATTTGGACATTGTATGATAGGTCAAAATGAATAAAAACCAGACTAAACCTGTCATTATAGACCCCGCCGTAATGATATGGGTGATGTCGTATCGGTACGAGTATACATTATCGGACTAGGTCAACGTTGGTCAACATGGCGTATCGGTACTGCCTTGGGCATACCAATACGAATTTTCAACACTGAAAAATTACTATAGCTGGGTATCGATATGGTCCTGTAGGTACCGATACCCTATGTAATCCAATTTGGGAATTTAGGCACCCATACCGGTACGATTATTCCTGTATCGATACCAACATGAGTTTGAATAAAATAATATTGATATTATCAGAAGCGTATCGATACGTGTTTAAGGGTATCGGTACGCATCTTGGTCATTGGAAATCGATAATTTAAGAAATGTGCATGGCGTACCGATACGGCCCCTCGAGTATCAGTACCAATACAGGTAATGCAGTTAAAAACTATTAAAATAATTCTAGAAAGTTACAAATTGGTCACCTGTTAAGGTTTGGCTTAATTGATAGAGTAAATGACATCTGAATAGTATGGAAATTTGCATATACATTAATTATAGGTTGAATTTCCTTGTGGTAAGGTCAATTGCAGTAAAGGACCTCTAATTTTTAGAAATTACAGTGTAGTCCCTAAGACTCATAAAAGTTAAAAAATGGTCCTAAATTGATGATTATAGTCTTGTAGCAAATAGTTGCTCCACTGTATTGAATTAGTAATGTATTGACACCAAAATGAATATCTTATTACTTTTAACTCATTAAAATATTGAATAAGGATTAAAACATCGAATTGATCACCGTATTAATCTACGATAACATACTCCGACCCGGTTCTTGACCAGGCCGGGAAAGGGGTGTTACAACAAGTATGGGTTCCTAAGGGAATTAGGGACATTGAAACTAATTTCAAAGGATACAAAGCAATTTGAATACAAAAAATCAAGTAAATGTCTCTTGTACGTGTGTTGGAGCAATGGCAACAAAAGCAAAAATATGGAAATGCTCTAGTCACAAAAGTAAAGGAAGATGGGTAACCTCTAATCCTAATGTATTTGATTATAAATCATTTGGTTGCCTATTTTGATAATGTTCATGCATCATTGCTTATATATTTATAAGTGCATGACATTTTATGATGATTTATGCATATGATTCATAGTGTTTCATTCATATGTTTACATAAAGTTTTAAAAGTCTTGGATACATTGAATTTCATATGCTCTTAAATTCATTTTATCTTGAAATTCAATATCTTTTATGTGTCAAGCATTTGAGCCAAAATTTTTAAATGGAATGCTTTAATTAAGGGGAGCTTTTGATTTTAAAAAAATATCTTATTCTCTGTTGTTATTTACACCAACAATTGGTATTTTCTATCAATTGGTACTAAATTTCCAACGATTGGTATCAACCTTTCAACAATTGGTGTTTTTGAACTTAAATGTGATTTCAAACTTAGTTTTGAATTCTTTTTTGTATAACAAAAAAGGGTTAGAGATAAGTTTGAAAATTTCAATTTCAAAAAGGAAAAGGGGATCTTTAAATGTTTTCCAAAAAATATTATCTTTTTCTAAAATTATTTTTCTAAGGGGCAGAAATTTTAAAAACAAATTTTCAAGTGATTTCGTTATATCAAAAAGGGGGAGATTGTTGCGATATTTGATTTTGATAGAACTTAAATGAAAAATGTTTTTGGACTTAAACAAATTTACAAAAATATTTCAAAAGTCCATTAACTTGAAAAATATGTTTGAAGGGTTTTCAAAGGGTTTTTGACATGTTTAAATGCTTTCAAAATAGCCTAAGTGTCAAAAATAGGCTTTGAATACCGATAGCCTTTCCTTGGTATCGATACTCAGTCAGTCGTACTGGTAAAGCTATGTTGTGTACCGATACGCCCTTTTATCGCCAAACAGGCAGTTTTTCCAGTAGCAAAATGGTGTACTGATACAGCTTCAGTCGTACCAATACGTAGGGATGTATCGATACACTTGTATAGTGTACCGATACCCAGTGAAATTTTGCCCAATGACTATTTCTATTTTAGGCAGGTACCGATACTTGAAGCCAGTGTACCAATGCCGACTTGTCGTTGCTGCATTTTTTCCTCGAAATTAAGTCTCCAACGGCTCCAAACCACCCCCAACGACCATAAACGGCTAGTAGCTCATTCCACACTTTAAAAGAAGACTTGGGACACTTGAAGATGATTAGAGAACACATCCAAGCTTCAAGATCAAGATAAAGTAGTTTTCAAGTCTTGTTTCCTTATCTCTCTTGTATATAGTGTATAGAGAGTGCTTTAATTGTTTTTATTCTTTACAGTCTTGTGAGCTTCAATCATGCAAACACCCACTTTGTGAGGTTTCTTTGTTTACACAATTACCTTGTAAAAGGGATAAGTTCTAGTTTAGCCTAAGGAAAAACTAGAGTGGTTCTATCTTAGCCATTGAAAAGATATGGTTGTAAGGTTATCCCTTTGGCCCCAAAAGGAAGAATCCATAGTAATGAATTAGGAAATCCTTAGTGGTGTGCTAAGGTAGTGGATGTAGACTCGGTTGGGTAGTCGAACCACTCTAAAATTATCATGCAATATTGTCCACTAATTTTTGGTTTTACCCAATTCATTCAGGAAGCAAATTCATCCCTCTAGGCGATTCGGTTGATCGATTTCGAGCCTCCTAACAAACCTCATTTTGTTTTTGAAAATGTGATGAATTTTCATAAAACCTCATCTTTTATACTTAAAAATAAAACTCAAGTAATTCTAGAGTAATCATCAACTAAAACAAATGCATATTGTTTTCCACCTAAGCTCATAGTCCTAATAGAACCAAAAGATCAATATGGATCAATTATAATATTCTACTAGTAGACACATCATTAATAGGTTTAAAAAAACTCTTTTGTGTTTGCCTCTAACACATGCATCACAAATTTGTCCAAACCAAATTTGATTTTAGCAAACCTCTTACTAGATTGTTTGAAATCAATTTTTGTAAAACACTCATGCTAGCATGTCCTAGTTTTCTATGCCACAACCAAGAGTTGATCTCATCTTTAGCAAATAAACATACATTTGAAATGTAAATGCCATCTAAATGCACCATGCAGATATTTCCTACTCTATGACCAATAAGCATAATCATGTTAGATGCAATGTCAACAATTTTACAATCATTAGACTAAAAAATGGCATTGTATCCTTTATCAAAAAGTGGACTTATGCATAAAAGATTATGTTTTAAACCATTGACATAAAGAACATTTTCATTGAGTATAAAAGAATTGTTACCAATAAAACCAATTCCTTCAACGCGGCTTTTGGAGTTGTCACTAAATGTTACTACTACTCCATTTTTTTGCTTTAGCTCTATAAAGCAATTCTTGTCTGTAACACCCACTTCCCGGTCCGATAGAAACTGGGTCAGAAAAGTTATCAAAGAATTTTACGGTGATCGGATCGATGATTACAATAGCGTAAGTTATAAATCATGTGTAATTTATCTATAGTACAAAAGGATAATCATCATTAATCGATGGGATTTACTCAATTTCTGATTTGGAGCCAAATTAAAACTTATTAAAGTTTAGGGACTAAATTGTAAATTTGATAAATTACAAGGTCTTGTCTAAAATTGGATTACCAATGTGAAATTCATTGTATAAATATCTCATATACAAATTTACAGCCTAATCAGAGTTTGTTTATGACATCAATTAAGTCTTGAGAGATTTGATGACTAAATTATAACATGTTGAATCCTTTTAAAACATCTTTTAACCAAATTACCTACCTCCGTACCGATACTCGAAGAGGCCGTATCGGTACACCTTTGTTACTAACTTTAATAATAATTACGACTTTAGGGCACGTACCGATACAGATCTACCTGTATCGGTACGTTATAATGTCTTAAGTAAAATCAGATTCCATAATCGACCAGCCATACTGAAACACCTAGGGTCTTATCGGTACGCGTGTTCTGACCGTTAAAACGGTTATTTTTCTTAAGCTCGTACCGATACTGGATATCGGTATGTATGTTCAATGCTCAAAAGTCAACTATCTGTATCGATACGGTGAGGCAATAATTTTTCCAGTGGCTAAGACCCGTACCGATAAGCCTAATTGCGTATCGATAGGCCAAGGCTAAACGACCAAAAAAACAAGGCCATACCGATACGCCACCTCCTGTATCGGTACGACAAGGCTTGTAATGCAAGATTTTATCTAGTTTTTAATCAAATTAAGAGCCTTAACCTTGTCCAATTGTTACCAAATTTTATAGGTAAGTTTTTAGCCACTTAATCTATACACATGTCAAATTTCATGCCATTTCAAATACATTTACCATGTTTTTACATATTAGTACATTATAGCCCACTTTTAGCAATTTTATCAATACTCAACATGCCACACTTTTTGCTTAAATTTTCTTAATATGGTGAGCATTATATACACACAAAATGAGGCTAAACTAACATGTCTAGACCTTATGCCACCCTTCTAGGAGTTTAAGGACAAAGTTTACATTACATGCAACTTGGTGACTTGCTTCAAAAATGTTATTGCACTAATCCTTAATCCGACTATCTTTCAACCTGGAAATGCATGGAAATGAGATTCATTAGGCTTACATAGCCTAGTGAGGTAATCAATAGCAATAACATGAATGTCAATAATATCAATAATATGTATATCAATGAAAATGCATCTCAAGTCAAGTTTTAAGAATAATTTCCATATCTAAATTCCTTGGATCGACATGTAAATGTGGATACGCGAATTCCCAACAAACATCACCAACAATAAATGGTCAATATCCTCCAACATCGCCAATAAGACCCACACTTACACATCCTGCCAACATCGCCAATTAGAGCCTTAGCTCAAGGACTATAGTCTACTCCGTACCAATGATCTCATGAATTCTATGTCATGCCATTTGTATCCAATGTCCATTCGTATCCAAGGAATCATTACTTAGGCCAATATCAATAACAATAGCAATAACAATGACAATAACAGTGGCAATAACAATAACAATATAGCATATTCAATATGGCCTTTCTCAATGTTCAATGATATCAATAACGATGCAATTATTCAATAATTAACTTGACAATGTATTAAGCTTACCAAAGCTTACTAATGATACCTTTAACAAGGTTTTCTTACATTCATACCTTGATCAATAATGATGATGCAATAAATCAATATCAATGAATTCAGGAAAGACACCTAGCCAATCCCTAGACTCTGACTACACTCACCGATACTTTCGAGGCTTTCAAGGCTCCCGGATGACAATTCCCTTGTTCTTGAGTTTGTTGGAATTAGCGGGATTTGGTGATTCTTCACCTTCATTTTCTTGAGCTACAAGGAAATAGGAATTACAAGGATTTCAATATCGATAATAGATTCATAGCAACTTAATAGCTATGAAAAGCAATAAGAATCGAACTTGATATCCATAGAAAATTCTAGGGTTCTTAATTTCTTAAACTTGGATTTAAACAAGGTTTTAGCCATGGAATCGATAAATCAATTGATGAATATTGCTTACCCGATCAATATCTATAACTTGGAAATGATAACTTGAAGAAAAGTAAAGCTTTACTAAAGCTTTAATGGAGGTGTGTGCTTGGGAGAAGATGAAGATGAAGGTGAGGTGCTCGCTTAAAGTTTTACTAAGTAAACTTTCTTTCCTTAATTCTTCCTTTTTAATTTTCCAAGGGCCACAGTTTTTCTTCCTATGAAGGAAACCAAGCTTAACATCCCACGTATGTGGTGATTAGGCTTGAGGAGGGGCTAATCGCATGGTTAGTCCCCCAACTCTTCCTTTTCTATACTTTTACCCTCAAACTCTCAATTTTCTCAATTTAGTCACTAAGACAACTTTCAAAGTTCACAATGGGGTCCTTAAACAATATCAATACTTAATTGGGATTCAATAATCCAACAATTGACCACTTGTCAATGGTCGATACTATAATTTGACTTTTCAGTGCAAAATTTGTGGTTGTCAGAATTGAATTCTGACTAGGCCCGGTTTTGGGGTGTGCAACTCTTCCCCTTAAGAAAAATTTGTCCTCAAATTTTACCTGAATTGAAGAGATGTGGGTATTGATTCCTCACGGTCACTTCTGGTTCCCATATAGCTTCTTCGATCTTGTAGATTCTCCTAAGCAATTTAACTAGAGGGACATTCTTGTTTCGAAGTCTCTTGACTTCTCTTGCCAATACTTGTACTTGTTCATCCTCATACGTCAGGCTGGGTTGGAATTCTACTGATTCGGGCTCAATAACATGGGACGGATCAGATATGTACTTGCAGAGCATCGCTACATGGAATACATCATGAATCTTGCTCAACTCTTGAGGCAGATGTAGCCGGTCAGCCACGAGACCAACTCTTTCAATCACCTTAAAAGGTCCAATGAATTGAGGATTTAACTTCCCCTTTTTACCAAATTGGAGAATCTTCTTCTACGGAGAGACTTTCAGAAATAATTTCTCACCAATTTCAAACTGTGTATCTCTCCTCTTAAGATCAGGATAGGCCTTCTGTCGATCAAAGGCGGCCTTTAGACATTCATAAATGATGGTGACCCGTTCTTCAATTTCCCAAAGTAAATCAGGGCCCAACATCTTACCTTCACTGAGTTTAGACCAACACAACGGTGTTCTACACTTCCTGCCATACAATGCTTCATACGGTGCCATTCTAATAGATGATTGATGACTATTATTGTAAGCAAACTCGATGAGAGGTAAGGACCTCTCCCAAGTTCCTTTTAAAGTCAATATCACATGCACGGAGCATATCCTCCAAGACTTGAATTACCCTTTCTGATTAGACTGAGGGTGAAAGGTTGTACTTAGATTGACTCGGGTGCTTAGAGCTCCATGTAGTGCTTTCCAAAATCGTGAAGCAAAACGGGGATCTTGGTCAGAGATGATTGACTTAGGCACTCTGTGGAGTCTAATTACTTTTTTAATGTACAAGTCAGCTAACTTAGGAAGACCGTAGTCCATTCTGACAGGTAATAAATGAGTTGACTTGGTAAAACGGTCTACAATGACCCAAATAGCATCATATTTAGCTGGATTCAATGGTAGACCACTGACAAAGTCTATGGTTATTCTTTCCCACTTCTATTCAGGAAGTTCAATGGGTTGCAATAATCCTGTGGGAACACGATGCTCAGCCTTGACTCGCTGATACGTAAGACATCTTGATACAAACTCTGTAATAGCCTTCTTCATACCAGGCCACCAGTACAATTCCCGCGGGTTTTTATACATCTTCACCGAACCTAGGTGAACCGAGAAAGGGCTACAATGAGCTTCCTTAAGAATGTCATAACGAAGGGATTCATCACATAGTATACAAATTCTATCACGGAAGCACATGAGTCCTTCAAGATTAACTTTGAAATTAGGATCAGGATTACTCTAAAATTTGGAAACAATGGCTTGCAATTTAGGGTCTTGATCTTGCAATGACTTGATTCTCATTATAATGGTAGACTGAACTTGGAGTTTAGCTACTAATGGTTGGTGTTTCAATAACTTGAAATGAGTGTTGATAGCTCGAGGAGCTACAATGCAATAACGATATTGTAGTTCTACTATAATTGTCAATACTTGATGTTCAATATTCAATGTTGGCCTTACCTTGATGATAATCAATTACAAGATCGTAATCTTTGAGAAGTTCCGTCCATCTCCTTTGATGAAGTTTAAGCTCTTTTTGGGTCAAAAAATATTTAAGGCTTTTGTGATCGGTATATAGGTAGCATTTTTCTCCGTAGAGATAATGCCTCTAGATCTTTAAGGCAAAGACAACCGCAGCCAACTCAAGATCATGAGTAGGGTAGTTTATTTCATGTGGCTTTAGTTGTCTTGATGCATACACAAAAACCTTGCCTCTTGCATCAAAACACATCCTAACCCTTGATTCGATGCATCACTACACACGGTGTAGTCTTTTCCAAACTCAGGTTAGGTCAAGACCAGTGCGTGAGTTAACACTTGCTTAATCTGATTAAAACTGCGTTGTTGTTTCTTGGACCACTCAAAAAGAATGTCTTTCTGTAAAAGTTTGGTTAACGGTGATGCTATTATAGAAAATCCTTTAACAAATCTTCTGTAATAACCAACAAGACCGAGAAAATTATGAATTTCACCAACATTCTTCGGTGGCCTCCACTCCACTATTGCTTGAATCTTCTTCGAATCTACTTGAACACATTTAGTAGAAACTACATGACCTAGAAACGAAACTTGGGTGAGCCAGAACTCACACTTACTGAACTTGGCATACAACTGCTTCTCCCGAAGGGTTTAGAGTACAACGCGAAGATGGTCGCGGTGTTCAGCTTGATTCTTGGAATAGATCAATATGTCATCTATGAACACTACTACAAACTTGTCAAGATAGGGCTTAAAAATCCAGTTCATGGGATCCATAAAAGCAGTCAGAGCATTGGTTAACCCGAAGGGCATAACCAAGAATTCATAGTGGCCATACAACAAGCTATTTTGGGCATATCATATTCTTTAACTCTCATTTGATAGTACCCAGACATTAGGTCAATCTTAGAAAAGACGGTTACATCTTTAAGTTGATCAAACAAGTCATTAATTCTCGGTAGGGGATATTTATTCTTAATGGTAAGCTTGTTTAATTATCGGTAATCAATTCAGAGGTGCATTGATTCGTCATTCTTCTTGAAAAAAAGAACCGAAGCTCCCCAAGGTAAAGAACGTGGTTGAATAAAGCCTTTGTCTAACAGGTCTTGAATCTGTACCTTAAGCTCCGTGAGTTTAATCTGTGCCATTCGATAAGGTGCAATGTAAACTGGAGTAGTTCCAGGTTGTACTTCAATCCCAAATTCAACTTCACGGGTGGGTGGTAAACTCGAAAGCTCATCGGGAAACACATCAGAAAACTCTTACGCGGTATCTATATCTTGCAACTGAGGTTCTTCCTTGCTTGTAGTAGCATATAGAAATGATTTCTTACTCCTAGAGTCCATAAGAGTTACAATCTCCTTGCCAAGACCTCTAAGGTACAATTTCTTCTTCGAACAATCCACCCAAGCTTGATGCTCTCTGAGCCAATAAAGCCCTAATATTACATCAAACTAATGACTAGGGAGGGTCATGAGGTTGGCCGAAAAAGGTATCCCTTGTATCTTGAGGGGACAATTCTTACAAACTAACCCAACTACAACACTATCCCCTAAAGGAGTGGTTACAATGATTTTGGAGACTATAGGCTCAGATGTCAACTTAAATCTTTTAATTACTACATTACTAATAAAGGAATGTGTGGATCCAGGATCAATCAATGTATAAACAGGGTGAGTATACAATTCAACAGTACCTGCAATAATGTCTGGATCCTCATCCTCTTCCCTACTCCTAACGTGATAGACTTGAGCTGAAGCTTTGGATTCTTGTCAGCTCGGAATCCTTGTAGAGCCACCAGGTCTCTTGGAAGCTCCCGATACAACTTGCGTCTATCCCTTGCCCTTAAAGTATTGAGCAGGGGATGTTGTACCTACTGGTGCTGTAGACTTGGATATGTTTATCGGACAATCTTTGATGTAGGATTCCTTCCTCTGATAGAAATTACATATAGGATGTTGAAACTCTTGACCTGAACCTCTAGTACTCTCGATGGAGGTTGTCCTTGCAGCAGATTGAGACATAGTTTGCACCTTAACAAAATTGCTTGATCGAGAGGATTATTGGTGATACTATTGCTTGAATCCTTGTTGTTTGCCCTTCTTATATGGTAAAGGTGGGTGAGAACCATCTTGAGGCCTCTTCTCGGATCGTGTCAGCCCACAAAACCTCTGCGACCTCTAAGCAGCTTTAGTAGAGATCGCTCGAGTCAAAAGCTCTTGGAAATTTATGATTCCCAATGCAGTGAACAAGGGTTGAGTTCATCACTTAAACCAGCTACAAACATTCTACACTTCTCTTCTTCTTTCTTGATGTACTCAGCTCCGTACTTGCAATACTTGCAGAAGTCATAGATGTATTGTTCCACCGGCCTCCCACCTTGCTTAAGATGCATGAAGATATCCCTCATTTCTGCCAAATATTATTAGCTGATATACTTTTTTTTCCTGAACTCTCGCAGGAAGAACTCCTAAGTTACAGCTTTCTCGGGAGTAGTAAGTATAATGGTTTCTCACCAATGCAAAGCCTTGTCTACCAACAAGGCTAAGGCACACTCAAGCTTGTGCTCATCCGAACACTGCAACTGCTTAGTCAAAATTCTTATTGTGCTGTCTAACCAGTATTCTGCTACTTCAGGATCCTCACCAACTTTACTTGTAAAGGTAATGGCTCGATGTTGAGCTAATATATCAATAGGGGCACAAGATGTAGAATTAGCTGCTACGGAAGATTGTGCAGACTGCTCGGACTTAAGGGTAACCATGAACTGCTTGAACATCTTCGTCATGTTCTTGTAACATTCGAACTTAGTAGTATCCAGTACGGGTTCAGGATTCGATGGTTCTTGTAGAGGAATTTGTGAATTTGGAGGGTCTCCCCCCTTTTCTCCTCGCCATTTGTCTAGGATCCGGTGGTATGCTCAACTTCTTCGTGAACTTTCTCGGAGTCAGACATCATATACTATAAAAGGAAAAAGGATCGGATTAATCGCAAGTCGCAATATACACAATAATAAACTCCTAGGTGGCATATGCAATGTAATAACAATACAATAGACTTCAGTTTAGTCCTAGAATCGACTAAACCTTGCTCTGATACCGCAAATGTAACACCCATTTCCCAGTCTATTAGGAAACCGGGTCGAAAAGCATTACCGATGAATTTTACGGTGATCGAATCGATGATTACAATAGCGTATGCAATAAATCATGTGTAATCTATCTATAGTACAAAAGGATAATTATTATTAATCAAAACGATTTACTCAATTTCTGATTTGAGCCAAATTGAAACTTATTAAAGTTTAGAGAGTAAATTGTAAATTCGATAAATTTCAAGGTCTTGTCTAAAGATTGGATTACCAAAGTGAAATTCATTGTATAAATATCTCATATACAAATTTACAGCCTAATTAGAGTTCATTTATGACATCAATTAAGTCTTGAGAGATTCGGTGACTAAATTATAACATGCTGAATCCTTTTAAAACATCTTTTAACCAAATTATCTACCTCTGCACCGATACTCGAAGAGGCCGTATCAGTACGCCTTTGTTACTGACTTTAATAATAATTACGACTTTAGAGGCCGTACCAATATGGATCTACTTGTATCGGTACGCTATAATATCTTAAGTAAAATTAGATTCCAGAACCGACCAGCCATACCGAAACACCTAAGGTCGTATCGGTACACATGTTCTGACCGTTAAAATTGTTATTTTTTCTTAAGCCTGTACCTATACTAGGTATCGGTACGCATGGTCAATGCTCTAAAGTTAACTATCTGTATCGATACGGTGTCAATACAGTGAGGCAATACTTTTTCCAGTGGCTAAGACCCAAATCGATACGCCTAATTGCGTATCGATACGCCAAGGCTAAACGACCAAAAATGCAAGGCCGTACCGATACGCCACCACCCGTATCGGTACGACAAGGCCTGTAATGCTAGATTTTATTTGGTTTATAATCAAATTAAGAGCCTTAAACTTGTCCAATTGTTACCAAATTTTACAGGTAAGTTTTAAGCCACTTAATCTATACACGTGTCAAATCTCATGCCATTTAAAATCCATTTACCATGTTTTCACATATTAGTGCATTATAGCCCACTTTTAGCAATTTTATTAATATTCAACATGACACACTTTTATCTTAAACTTTCTTAATATAGTGAGCATTATATACACACAATATGGGGCTAAACTAACATGTTTATACCCTATGCCACCCTTCTAGGAGTTTAAGGACAAAGTTTACATTACATGCAACTTGAGGACTTGCTTCAAGAACGTCCTTGCTCTGATCCTTGATCCGACTATCATTTAACCTGAAAATGCATGGAAATGAGATGCATTAGGCTTACATAGCCTAGTGAGGTCATCAATAACAATAACATGAATGTCAATTATATCAATGTAAATGCATCTCAAGTCAAGTTTTAACAATAATTTCCATATCTTAATTCCTTGGATCGACATGTAAATGTGGATACGCGAATTCCCAACCAACATCGCCAACAATAAATGGTCAATATCCTCCAACATCGCCAATAATACCAATACTAACACATCCCGCCAACACTGCCAATTAGAGCCTTAGCTCAAGGGCCGTAGTCCACTACGTACCAATGAGCTCATGGATTCTATGGCATGCCAATTGTATCCCATGTCCATTCATATCCAAGGATTCAATACTTAGGCCAATATCAATAACAATAGCAATAAAAATGACAATAATGGTGGTAATAACAATAACAATATAGCGTAATCAATATGGCCTTTCTCAATGTTTCAATAATATCAATAACGATGCAATGATTCAATAATTAACTTGACAATGTATTAAGCTTACCAAAGATTACCTATGATACCTTTAACAAGGTTTTCTTATATTCATACCTTGATCAATGATGATGATGCAATAAATCAATATCAATGAATTCGGGAAAGGCACCTAGCCAATCCCTAGACTCTGACTACACGCACCGATACTTTCGAGGCTTTTAAGGCTCTCGGATGGCAATTCCCTTGTTCTTGAGCTTGTTGGAATTAGAGGGATTTGGCGATTCTTCACCTTGATTTTCTTGAGCTACAAGGAAATAGGAATTACAAGGATTTCAATATCGATAATAGATTCATAGCAACTTAATAGCTACGAAAAGCAATAAGGATCGAACTTGATATACCTAGAAAATTCTCAGGTTCTTAATTTCTTAAACTTGGATTTAAACAAGGTTTTAGCCATGGAATCAATAAATTAATTGAGGAATATTGCTTACCCGATCAATATCTATAACTTGGAAATGGTAACTTGAAGAAAAATAAAGCTTTACTAAAGCTTTAATGGAGGTGTGTGCTTGGGAGAAGATGAAGATGAAGGTGAGGTGCTTGCTTAAAGTTTTACCAGGTAAGCTTTCTTTCCTTAATTCTTTCTTTTTAATTTTCCAAGGGTCAAATGTAACACCCTTTTCCCGTATTTATGCCCAATATGAGTCAGTGATGTTACTAACAAATTTTAAACTCTATTACTTCTTTACCATAAGAAAACAGGTAGCCTTCACTACTTTATTTAAAAATTTATAAAACAATTTATAGACATCGAAAGTTCATTCCGAAATTTTATAATTAAACTAGATTCATTAAGATTTCTAACCATATAAATTATTAACCTAAACTCATTACATAAAATTCAAATAAATCTTTGAATTCACGTCACAGCCCCAAAAATACTAAAATTCTGCTGCCCTGTTTTCTGACCTTCCATCGAATAAAAATTCATAACTTTTTACATACAACTCGAAATTAGTCACCGTTAATTTTTTAAGAAACTAGACAAAGTTTATAGTTCATACATATAATATTCACTTTCTAAGTCCAATTGTGGAATTTATGCTGATTTTTCAAACACACTGATTTTGCATGCATTTCAGGACAGATTTTTTAATCTTTCTAATTTAGGTCCTATATTTACTAAAAGCTTAGTCCATTTTCATTTAGAAACATAATAGGACTTACTATATTCATCATCCATATTATAACAACTATTAACCAACCATATTTGGTAATAAGTTATTACAACCCCATTAGTTATACATGCCATCTAGTACATTTCCAAAAGAAAGGATGGATGTCATTACATTACTATGAGTATGGAGATATACCTCCCAAAATATGAAAGTGATGCTCAGCTACTCTTCCCTCAAGCTCCTTTAAAACCTACGCATGAAAGTCATCATACGCTAAGCATATACTTAGTGAGGCAACCACATTTAATTCATATGCAATTTAACATAGGTATCAATATATTAAAATAACAATGCATATGATCACCTACCATTTTATGCATATTCGCATATATGACATGATATATGTATAATAACATATTACATGGTAATAACCTTGATTCTTACCAATACCGTTGCCATATTCATCATCAAGCTTTCAAGCCTTTATATAATGTTTTTCAATTCATTTAGCCCAAGTATTGAATTAAGAAATATTTTTTTACGTGAGTCATCCCCCCTATACATACCAATATGGAAAAATTAATATTTTCATCCATATACTTCTTTGTAACTACAATGCTTCCAATACTTTAATCTTATCTCAAATTACACATTACAACCAATAGTTTCATAATTTCCCTTTAAACCCTAAATTCTCTCTCTTAGGGTTTATAAACTAAAATTTGGAAACTTCCACATTTCATCTCCATTTTCAAAAACTTTAACACCAAAATAATCCTTGTATCATAGCAAACAGCATACCCATGTTTCTTGAGTATTTTCCCATTTCTCACTTATTTCACCCAATTTACACAATTTACAAATTGATCCTAAAATGATGTTTTCTTCAATCCAACAACATAATTCAACTTAGAAAACATCATTCTAATCATTTCCATCATCAAATAAATCTTTACAAAATTTCCCTAATTTTTTTCCTCTTATAGCCGAATTGGTCCCTATAAGCTTTTTAAGAGATTTTCATCATTTCAAGCATAGAAATAATACTACAACACCATTTCCAACTTGATTGAACCTTAAAACATAACATGTTCTTCAACCACCCTAGTCTTCAACTTCAACTTAGAGACATGGAAACTAAGCAAAACTTACATCAAAAGATAGAGAATTCAAAGGAGATCATTTTCTTGTTTCATGTCCCAAATCAAAATCTTACTAAATTAACCCAAAAATTTGAATTGAAAATTTGTTCTTACCTTGGCTATAGGTCTCGGTTTGGAAGAGAAAGATGAGAAAATTTTGTAAGTTTTTCTTTCTTAATATTATTCCACATGTCACTTTATTTAATATAATAATGTCACATGTTTCATTAGAATAAATAAAAAATTCATTTTAATCTACTTTACCAACTTATCCCCCAACTATGTTCATATTTGCATGTCCTCTTCCAACATGCCACTCCATTACTTAGGAACTAATTTAGTTCCTTTCTAATCGGCCATCATTAAAAAAATCATAAAATTTCATTTTACAATTTTTTGTTCGATCCAATTATCTGAAAATCACCTTAAGAAAATTTGTCCTCGAATTTTCAAAACATACATGTTTCAAACAAGTGCAGATACTATTTTTTCATGATTTCCTCCGTTTCCCAAGTAGCTTCTTCTACTTTGTGATTTCTCCATAATACTTTAACTAGAGGAATCTTCTTGTTTCTTAAATGCTTTTCTCCTCGAGCTAGGATTTTCACAGGTTCCTCTTCGTGTGTCATATCGGGTTGAATCTCAATCTCTTCGGTATAATGACATACGAAGGATCTGATCGATATCTTCGAAGCATCAACACATGGAAGACATCATGGATCTTGCTCATTTCTGGTGGTAAAGCCAATTGATATGATACTGTCCCACTCTTTTTAAGATTTCATACGGGCCAATGAACCTGGGACTGAGCTTTTCTTTCCTCCGAATCTCATGATTTTCTTCCAAAGTAAACTTTCAGAAATACTTTGTCTCCCACTTGAAATTCAATGTATTTTCTTTTTAGGTCGAAATAAGCTTTTTGTCGATTAGAAGCTGCTTTCAGATTATCTTAGATTATTCGTACTTTCTCTTCTACATCTTGAACCATATTAAGTCCAATAATCTTACGATCTTCCAGCTCGAACCAATTCAATGATGTCCTGCATTTTCTTCCATATAAAGCTTCATACGGTGCCATTTTAATGCTTGACTGATAACTATTATTATACGCAAATTCTGCCAATGGTAAGTACTTTCCCCACGAACCTGCAAACTCAATGACGCACGCTCTCAGCATATCTTCCAAAATCTGAATTGTCCTCTCTGATTATCCATTAGCTTGCGGGTGGAAGGCAGTACTAAAATGCAATCGAGTACCCAATGCTTCTTGTAGTGCTTTCCAGAATCTATAAGTAAACCTGGGATCTCTGTCAGACACAATGGAGATAGGAACTCCATGTAGTCTAACGATCTCTCGAATATACAACTCTGCATATTTACTCAAAGAGAAATTTGTTCTGACTGGGAGGAAATGTGTTGATTTGGTTAATCGATCCACAATCACCCAGATTGAGTCTTTCTTACTCGGCATCAATGGTAACCCGATTACAAAATCCATAGTCACTTTCGCCCATTTCCGTTCTGGAATAGCAATTGGTTGAAGTAACCCTGATGGCACTTGATGTTCTGCTTTAACTTGCTAACAAGTTAAGCATTTAGACACGAATTATGTTATAGTTCTTTTCATTCCCAGCCACCAAAAATGGCTCTTCAAATCCTGATACATTTTTTCCTCCCGGGTGCATTGTTAAAGGACTATAATATGCTTCTGTAAGAATTTCCTTTTTCAATTCCTCATTTTCAGGAATATAAGCACGTCCCTTATAATATAAACATCCATTAGACTTCACTTCAAAGTCTGAAGATTCTCCCTTTTCAACTTCATTCTTTCTTTCTAAACAATTTTCATCATTTTCTTGTGATTCTTTTATTTTTTTCTATCAAGGTATACCTGATATTCAGCTCAGCAAGTAAAGCACCATCATCCAATATTGATAACTAAGCATTCGATATCCGCAGGGCTGAAAATATCTTTCGGCTAAGTGCGTCTGCCACCACATTAGCCTTTCCCGGGTGATAATCAATAATTGCATCATAATCCTTAATTAGCTTGATCCATCGCCTTTGTCTTAAATTCAGCTCCTTCTGTGTTAAAAGGTATTTAATACTTTTATGGTCTGTATATATATAACATTTTTCACCATATAAGTAGTGGCGCCAAATTTTTAAAGCAAAGACAATCGCAACTAACTCCAAGTCGTGAGTAGGATAATTCCTCTCATGAGTTTTAAGCTTCCTTGAAGCATAAGCCACCACTTTCCCGTCTTGCATAAGTACACAACCCCAAACCATTATGCGATGCATCACTATACACCACAAAATTCTTACTCGATTCAGGTTGAACTAACACCGAGCTTCATTAAGACTTTCTTCAATCTTTCAAAGCTTTCTTGACATTCTTTAGTCCATATAAAAGATACATTCTTCTGAGCAATTTGGTAATAGGTGCAGCAATCATCGAGAAATCTTTCACGAACCGCGATAATATCCTCGCCAATCCGATAAAACTTCTAACCACTACGACATTTTTAGGAGGTTTCCACTCCATGATAGCTTGAATTTTCTCGAGGATCAACCCGAATTCCTTTTAGCGATACTATATGCCCAAGGAATGTCACCTCGTAAAGCCAAAACTCGCATTTAGATAGTTTGGCATATAACTTCTTCTCTCTCAAGATCGAAGGACTATTCTGAGATGAACATAATGATCCTCCTTGGTTTTAGAATAAACCAGGATATCATCTATGAATACCACTACAAACTGGTCTAGGTATGGCTGAAAAATTCGGTTCATCAAATCCATAAATGTTGTTGGGGCATTAGTTAATCCAAACGGCATTACCACGAACTCGTAATGTCCATATCAAGTCCTAAAAGCCGTTTTTGGAATATCTTGTTCTTTGATCTTCAATTGATGATATCCCGATCAAAGATCAATCTTAGAGAACACTGCCGCCCCTTTTAATTGATCAAAGAGATCATCAATTCTTGGCAATGGATATTTATTCTTTATCGTCACTTTATTAAGTTGATGATAATCGACACACAATCTCATTGATCCATCTTTTTTCTTTACGAATAATACGGGTGCTCCCCATGGCGATATACTTGGCCGTATAAAACTTCGATCCTGTAATTCTTGCAGATGTGACTTGAGCTCCCAGAGTTCAGCAGGCGCCATACGATACGGTGCCATCGATATGGGTGTTGTATCGGGTAATACATCAATTCCAAATTCTACCTCTCTATCTGGAGGTAATCCTGGTAATTCTTCTGGGAATACTTCTGGAAATTCCCGCACCGTAGGTATATCCTCTATTTTCACTCTCCGCTTCAAGGTATCAATTTCGGGAGTTGGATCTATTTCACAACCATCCATCAACATTTCATTTGCATCAACAAACGAAATAACATCACTACGATGATTGGCTTCTCACCCACGAATATCATTCGTGATCCATCTCGTGTCTTTAAAGTTAATCTTTTTAATCGGCACTCCACCACAACATCATATTCAAATAACCAATCCATCCCCAATATTATTTCGAACTCACAAAATGGTAGTTCTAGAAGGTCAGCGAGGAAATCCACATTCTGAATTTTAATAGGGACGATGGGAAATCCTCTTAACCTTAGCACTCGCCTAACGGATTGGTTGCTACCTACCACCTCACTCGTAATTAGTTCTCTGCAATATTTCTTTCTAGTATGATTCTAGAACTAATAAATGAATGAGTGGAACCAGGATCAATTAGTGCAAAAATAGGCCTATTAAAGAGTTCAAGCATACCGATATCACATCGGGATCATCTTTACTCTCTGTAGTCTTGATATTATATACACAAGCATGAGCTTTTCCTTTCAGATTCGATGCAACTTTCGATGCACCTTGATGGGAATTCCACCCTCGGTTCCCTTTATTTCTCTGAGAAACAGCCACCGATTGATTCTCCTATAATTCTAGACATGCTCGTTTGAAATGACCTAGCTTCCCACATTGATAGCACACTGTCTCCGGTGCATACCAACATCGACCAGGATGTCTTCTTCCACAAGTCTTGCATTCAGGTCTATTCCAAAGTCCATCACCTTTACTTCCACTAGTTCTATTGTGGACTTGTTTGGATTTACCAGCAGAAGAATTCTTCTTTACGGACGACAGTGATCCGGTGATCCCCTTTGAAATCCTTTACCACGTTTAGACCGGGTAAAACTTTGGGACCTCGTGTCGCTTGATTGGTGTGCTTTCTTCTCGAAGCTTCTTCTTGTTCCACTTTTTCCATTCTTTTAGCTCGGTTAACCGCAACTTGAAATTGAGACAAATCGAGAGCAACCAAGACTTTCTTATACTCCGGATCTAGACCTCCCACAAATCTAGTAACTCGTTCTTCTCGGTCGGAAGAAGTTCTATAGCAAACCGGCTAAGCTTATTAAACTCACATTCATGCTCATATCTTGATCGCTCGCTTGCTTGGACTCAAAAATTGATTCCTCATATCCTCGATGAAAACATCCCCAACATACTTGTTCAAACTCTTGTAAAAAGAACTCCCAAGTAACTTCGTTCCGATGAATCGACCGAAGAATGGTTGTCCACCAAATTCGAGCAGGTCCCATCAAAAGTGATGTTACACCTTCAAGTTTTCCTTGATCATCACACCGGATAGTATCCGGCATGATTTTAATATCGTTTAACCAAAAGTCGCGAGACATCGGGTCCACATCAGAATCACCTTGAAATTATGATGCCTTCATCTTTCTCAACTCCCGGGTACAGATACGAGTTTTGGTCAATTTAAGATATCATCTAACACTAGCGTAAAGCAGTTCCACGATCCCGAACCGGCATATCTTCTTTGTCCTTGTGCAGTGCACGACCACGATATTGCTCCCGAGGTACATTTTGATTTACCTCGTTATTCCCACTCTGCATGGGACCTCCTGTTCGAACGCATGTCTAGAACCCTGATGGTCCGATATCTTAACATAACACATTTTCAACAAATTTCATAATCTAGAGTAGCATTACTAATTATAGAGCATCGAATATATGCACATAATCATCAGTAATTACGACATCCTATTGGCATGTATACAATTCCCACTCATTTTTTAGACTCAATTTTTATCCAGAATCGACTAAACCTTTAGCTCTGATACCAATTAATGTAACATCACTTTCCCGTATTTATGCCCAATACGAGTCAGTGATGTTACTAACAAATTTTAAACTCTATTACTTCTTTACCGTAAGAAAACAGGTAGTCTTCACTACTTTATTTAAATATTTATAAAAAAAAATTATAGGCATCGAAAGTTCATTCTGAAATTTTCTAATTAAACTAGATTCATTAAGCTTTCTAACCATATAAATTATTAACCTAAACTCATTACATAAAAATTCAAATAAATCTTTGAATTCACGTCACAGCCCCAAAAATATTGAAATTCTGGTGCCCTATTTTCTGACCTTCCATTGAATAAAAATTCATAACTTTTTACATACAACTCGAAATTAGTCATCGTTAATTTTTTAAGAAACTAGACAAAATTTCTAGTTCATACATATAATATTCACTTTCTAATTCCAAATGTGGAATTTATGCTGATTTTTCAAACACACTGATTTTGCATGCATTTTAGGACAATTTTTTTAATATTTCTAATTTAGGTCCTATATTTACTAAAAGCTTAGTCCGTTTTCATTTATAAACATAATAGGACTTACTATGTTCATCATCCATATTATAACAACTATTAACCAACCATATTTGGTAATAAGTTATTACAACCCCATTAGTTATACATGCCATCTAGTACATTTCCAAAAGAAAGGATGGATGTCATTACATTACTATGAGTATGGAGATATACCTCCCAAAATATGAAAGTGGTGATCGGCTACTCTTCCCTCGAAGCTCCTTTAAAACCTACGCATGAAATTCATCATACGCTAAGCATATACTTAGTGAGACAACCACATTTAATTCATATGCAATTTAACATAGGTATCAATATATTAAAATAACAATGCATATGATCACCTACCATTTTATGCATATTCGCATATATGACATGATATATGTATAATAACATATTACATGGTAATAACCTTGATTCTTACCAATACCGTTTCCGTATTCATCATCAAGCTTTCAAGCCTTTATATCATGTTTTTCAATTCATTTAGCCCAAGTATTGAATTAAGGAATTTTTGTACGTGAGTCATCCCCCTATACTTACTTGAGTATAGTATATTATGTGCACTTTTTTGGAAGTGCTTAACACCAAAGTGCTTTTGTATACTTATAGGAGTATACAATTATTAAATATTTTGCACTTTACTCAAGTGCTTATAATAAATTGCACTCTACAGGAGTGCTAAAATGTTTATACATTTGTTTATGACTCTATGGATATCCAACTATACTTTTAATTTCCAATCTCATACTTTGGGCTTTATGTCAATCACAATCTCATATATGGCAATATATATACATATTAAACAATTCATACGCAAAATAATATTCCATAAATAAGTAGTGATCCATGCATGAAATTTTCAATTCTTGACATATTTTTAACATGTCAATTATATGATGAATGGCATAAAAATCATGTTATACATGCATTGCACTCACCTTGACACTTTCAAAAGTATAATTTATACTAGCCTCACTAAGCTCGATTGCACTTTCTATCTTCTTTCTTCACTCGTTTGTACTCGAACTCGATTGTTATCTGTATGTACATTAAATACATGATACAAGCAACCTTAAGTACATGTCCAACCTTTACTAATACATGTACATACCAATATGGAAAAATTAATATTTTCATCCAAATACTTCTTTGTAACTACAATGCTTCCAATACTTTAATCTCATCTCAAATTACACATTACAACTAATAGTTTGACAATTTCCCTTTAAACCCTAAATTCTCTCTCTTAGGGTTTATAAACTAAAATTTGAAACTTCCACATTTCATCTCCATTTTTAAAAATTTTAACACCAAAATAATCCTTGTATCATAGCAAACAACATACCCATGTTTCTTGAGTATTTTCCCAATTCTCACTTATTTCACCCAATTTACACAATTTGCAAATTGATCCTAAAATGATGTTTTCTTCAATCCAACAACATAATTCAACTTAGAAAACATCATTCTAATCATTTCCATCATCAAATAATTTTTACAAAATTTCCCTAATTTTCCTCTTATAATTTAATTGGTCCCTATAAGCTTTTTAAGAGATTTTCATCATTTCAAGCATAGAAATAATACTACAACACCATTTCCAACTTGATTGAACCTTAAAACATAACATGTTCTTTCAACCACCCTAATCTTCAACTTCAACTTAGAGACATGGAAACTAAGCAAAACTTACATCAAAAGATAGAGAATTCAAATGAGATCATTTTCTTGTTTCATGTCCCAAATCAAAATCTTACTAAATAAACCCAAAAATTTGAATTGAAAATTTGTTCTTACCTTGGCTATAGGTCTCAGGTTTGGAAGAGAAAGATGAGAGAAATTTTGTAAGTTTTTCTTTCTTAATATTATTCCACATGTCCCTTTATTTAATCTAATAATGCCACATGTTTCATTAAAATGAATTAAAAAATCATTTTTAATCTACTTTACCAATTTATCCCCCAACTATGTTCATATTTGCATGTCCTCTTCCAACATGCCACTCCATTATAAAAATCTGTCAGTACCCATTGCATCTTGAGTCTTTCAAGGAATCTAAAACAAAACTTGGGATCTTAGTCGCGGACAAAACCATAATAGGATTCTTTCCATTTGGTCTATTTGATCTGGCGGGATATTCTCTCAGTAAAAAATTTGTCTCAAAGAATTTTATTACGAATGGGAGGAAATTCGTTATTTTTGATTTTCAGTATCCTGATCCCCAGATTGATTCTTTCTTACTCGTGAATCATTTGTTTATAATTACACAAAATCCATGGTACTTCGCCATTTCTTCTGGAATAGCAATTGGTTGCATCAATAGCATGATGAATGACGTAAGATGCTAACAATAGTTAAGCATTTCGACACATTATGTTATAGTTCTTTTCATTGGTAAAAACGAAAAATGGGAGTCAACTCTCTTACATTTTTTCCTGCGGATTACATTGTTTCAGGACTATAAAATCTCATTAATTTCCTTTTCAATTCCTCATTTCAAAAATATGTCCTACGTCATATAATATAAACATCCCATTGACTTCACTTTTGAATTATTCTCACTTTTCATCTTCATTCTTTTCTCCAAACAATTTCATCATTTCTTGCGATCTTTATTTTTTCTATCAAGGTAGACTTGATGTTCATCTCAACAAAGTAAAGCACCATCATCCAATATTGACAATGGTATTTTCCACGATTTCCCAAGTGAAAATATCTTTAGAACATATCTTCATCTAAATTAGCCTTTCGGTGTTAATCAATGGAAAGCATCATATAATCATCGAAATTTTGTGGAAGGTGCTTTGTCTTGAAAGTAAACACAGGATGTATTTAAAACAATTTAATACTTTTATGAAGTGCCGTATATATATAACATTTTTCACCATATAAGTAGTGGCGCTGATTTATTGTCGATCAAGACAATGTCTTTAACTTGGTGTCAATAAGTATTACAATTCCTCTAAGCAGGTTTCCATTTCCATTGAAGCATAAGCCACCACTTTCCGTCTTGGCGCCTGACACTGCGTTAAAACCATTGTGGCGATCAACAGTCGTTACACCACAAAATTCACGGCCATTCAGGTTGAACTAACGATCATTATTTATTAAGACGGGTGCGTCCAATCTTTCAAGCTTTCTTGACACTTCAATTCATCATCCGTATAAAAGATACATTCTTTAGCAATTTAAGCATAAATTACACAATCATTAAATCTTTCCACGAACGGCGGTAATTTTCATATGTCGATGTATTCTTTTTATTTTGATATTTCAAGGTAGACGGTTTCCACTCCAGTAGAGATTTTAGAGATCTCAATTTTGGTGAGCGACTATATACCCAGGAAAATATCTCGACTAAACTTACCAGTTTTAGATGGTTGGCATCCAACTAATACTCTCAAGTCTCGAAGGACGACTCAAGGATTCTTATAATGATCCTCCTTGGTTTTTAGAATAAACTTATATATCATCTTGAATACCACCACAAATTTTATGGCTGAAAAATTCGGTTCATCAAATCCATAAATGATAATTTGGGGTTTTAGTTGTCCAAGCGGCACATTACCGTTTTCATCGTAAACCCATATCATTATCTAAAGCGTTCCACATATCTTATTTCTTTGATCTTCAATTGAATTTTCAATCTTTCAAGCTTTGCCTAGTCAATAAGGTACATTCTTCTTGAGCAATTTTGTAATGGGTGCAGCGTGGTGAAATCTTTATGACGTATCCACGCCAATCCCAGAAAACTCTACAACCTCGCAACATTTTTAGGAAGTTCCACTCGCCAATTCAGGATAACCTAAATTCTTCGTAGATACTATATGTCGAAATGTCACCAGAAAGCCAAACTCTAGATAATTTGGCGCTCGTTCTTATCAAAAAATCTAAAACTATTACGAGATGGTATCACGATCCTTGGTTTAGAATAACTAGGATATCGTCAAAATACCACTCAAATTGGTGGGAGTATGAATGAAGTTACGATCAAATCAAATGCTGGTGAACTTACTTAATCCTGCGGGTATATTCGGCGTGTGTCGGATATTCTTTTAGAATCATGTAGAATATCCTCTATTTTCACTCTACTGCTTCAAGGTATCAATTTGGAGTTGGATCTATTTCACAACCATCCATCAACATTTCATTTGCATCAACAAGCGAAATAACATCCCTTTCTGATGATTCGGCTTCTCACCCACGAATATCATTCGTGATCCATCCGTGTCTTTAAAGTTAATCTTTTTAATCGGCACTCACCACAACATCATATTCAAATAGCAATCCATCCCCAATATTATTTCGAACTCACAAAATGGTAGTTCTAGAAGGTCGTGAGGAAATCCACATTACGAATTTTAATAGGACAACGATGAAATCCTCACCAACCTTAGCACCCTGGCCTAACGGATTGGTTGCTACCTCACTCGTAATTAGTTCTCTCAAAGAATCACCCAAGTACTTGAAAACATGCTACGGCTTGTGTTATAGACTCAAAAGAACTAGGAGAAATCTTTACCCCTAGTAGAGTTTGCTTACAATAATAGCTACCAGACATCTATCCAGATGGCTCCTTCTAAGCACTTACACGGAAGGAAATGTAGAATTTCTCAAGGCTATTCCAACTGGAGATAACAAACCATTAGACCTCAATTACCCAGAGAAACCGAGGAACAAAAGTTCAAATCATACATGATCGATTGAAGCAAGCCTTTGATAGACAAAACATATGTAGACTCAAAAGGAGAGACATCCAATACAATGTTGGAGACAAGGTCTCCCGAAAGGCCCTTGAAGAAAATCTGTTCAAAGAAAATCACCTTTACTTCCCCAATTTATTGGTGGACTTGAAATCATTACCGCGAATTCTTCTTTGAGACGAGGCTCATTGGCGAATTTGACAGATTCATAATATCTTTACCCGGAGACGGATATAGAGGACCCATCAACATGTTCTAGAACTTCTCTTAGCTTCTTCTTGTCCCGACTCTTTTCATTAATGAAGAAGAGCCAATACTTAATACTTGACAAAGAAGAAGACTAAATAAGAATGTTCCTGGTTCGGTTTACTTTATTTAAAAATTTATAAAACAATTTATAGACATCGAAAGTTCATTCCGAAATTTTATAATTAAACTAGATTCATTAAGATTTCTAACCATATAAATTATTAACCTAAACTCATTACATAAAATTCAAATAAATCTTTGAATTCACGTCACAGCCCCAAAAATACTAAAATTCTGCTGCCCTGTTTTCTGACCTTCCATCGAATAAAAATTCATAACTTTTTACATACAACTCGAAATTAGTCACCGTTAATTTTTTAAGAAACTAGACAAAGTTTATAGTTCATACATATAATATTCACTTTCTAAGTCCAATTGTGGAATTTATGCTGATTTTTCAAACACACTGATTTTGCATGCATTTCAGGACAGATTTTTTAATCTTTCTAATTTAGGTCCTATATTTACTAAAAGCTTAGTCCATTTTCATTTAGAAACATAATAGGACTTACTATATTCATCATCCATATTATAACAACTATTAACCAACCATATTTGGTAATAAGTTATTACAACCCCATTAGTTATACATGCCATCTAGTACATTTCCAAAAGAAAGGATGGATGTCATTACATTACTATGAGTATGGAGATATACCTCCCAAAATATGAAAGTGATGCTCAGCTACTCTTCCCTCGAAGCTCCTTTAAAACCTACGCATGAAAGTCATCATACGCTAAGCATATACTTAGTGAGGCAACCACATTTAATTCATATGCAATTTAACATAGGTATCAATATATTAAAATAACAATGCATATGATCACCTACCATTTTATGCATATTCGCATATATGACATGATATATGTATAATAACATATTACATGGTAATAACCTTGATTCTTACCAATACCGTTGCCATATTCATCATCAAGCTTTCAAGCCTTTATATAATGTTTTTCAATTCATTTAGCCCAAGTATTGAATTAAGAAATTTTTTTTTACGTGAGTCATCCCCCCTATACATACCAATATGGAAAAATTAATATTTTCATCCATATACTTCTTTGTAACTACAATGCTTCCAATACTTTAATCTTATCTCAAATTACACATTACAACCAATAGTTTCATAATTTCCCTTTAAACCCTAAATTCTCTCTCTTAGGGTTTATAAACTAAAATTTGGAAACTTCCACATTTCATCTCCATTTTCAAAAACTTTAACACCAAAATAATCCTTGTATCATAGCAAACAGCATACCCATGTTTCTTGAGTATTTTCCCATTTCTCACTTATTTCACCCAATTTACACAATTTACAAATTGATCCTAAAATGATGTTTTCTTCAATCCAACAACATAATTCAACTTAGAAAACATCATTCTAATCATTTCCATCATCAAATAAATCTTTACAAAATTTCCCCTAATTTTCCTCTTATAGCCGAATTGGTCCCTATAAGCTTTTTAAGAGATTTTCATCATTTCAAGCATAGAAATAATACTACAACACCATTTCCAACTTGATTGAACCTTAAAACATAACATGTTCTTCAACCACCCTAGTCTTCAACTTCAACTTAGAGACATGGAAACTAAGCAAAACTTACATCAAAAGATAGAGAATTCAAAGGAGATCATTTTCTTGTTTCATGTCCCAAATCAAAATCTTACTAAATTAACCCAAAAATTTGAATTGAAAATTTGTTCTTACCTTGGCTATAGGTCTCGGTTTGGAAGAGAAAGATGAGAAAATTTTGTAAGTTTTTCTTTCTTAATATTATTCCACATGTCACTTTATTTAATATAATAATGTCACATGTTTCATTAGAATAAATAAAAAATTCATTTTAATCTACTTTACCAACTTATCCCCCAACTATGTTCATATTTGCATGTCCTCTTCCAACATGCCACTCCATTACTTAGGAACTAATTTAGTTCCTTTCTAATCGGCCATCATTAAAAAAATCATAAAATTTCATTTTACAATTTTTTGTTCGATCCAATTATCTGAAAATCACCTTAAGAAAATTTGTCCTCGAATTTTCAAAACATACATGTTTCAAACAAGTGCAGATACTATTTTTTCATGATTTCCTCCGTTTCCCAAGTAGCTTCTTCTACTTTGTGATTTCTCCATAATACTTTAACTAGAGGAATCTTCTTGTTTCTTAAATGCTTTTCTCCTCGAGCTAGGATTTTCACAGGTTCCTCTTCGTGTGTCATATCGGGTTGAATCTCAATCTCTTCGGTATAATGACATACGAAGGATCTGATCGATATCTTCGAAGCATCAACACATGGAAGACATCATGGATCTTGCTCATTTCTGGTGGTAAAGCCAATTGATATGATACTGTCCCACTCTTTTTAAGATTTCATACGGGCCAATGAACCTGGGACTGAGCTTTTCTTTCCTCCCGAATCTCATGATTTTCTTCCAAGGCGAAACTTTCAGAAATACTTTGTCTCCCACTTGAAATTCAATGTATTTTCTTTTTAGGTCGAAATAAGCTTTTTGTCGATTAGAAGCTGCTTTCAGATTATCTTAGATTATTCGTACTTTCTCTTCTACATCTTGAACCATATTAAGTCCAATAATCTTACGATCTTCCAGCTCGAACCAATTCAATGATGTCCTGCATTTTCTTCCATATAAAGCTTCATACGGTGCCATTTTAATGCTTGACTGATAACTATTATTATACGCAAATTCTGCCAATGGTAAGTACTTTCCCCACGAACCTGCAAACTCAATGACGCACGCTCTCAGCATATCTTCCAAAATCTGAATTGTCCTCTCTGATTATCCATTAGCTTGCGGGTGGAAGGCAGTACTAAAATGCAATCGAGTACCCAATGCTTCTTGTAGTGCTTTCCAGAATCTATAAGTAAACCTGGGATCTCTGTCGGACACAATGGAGATAGGAACTCCATGTAGTCTAACGATCTCTCGAATATACAACTCTGCATATTTACTCAAAGAGAAATTTGTTCTGACT
The DNA here is from genome assembly GCA_019671005.1 of Hibiscus mutabilis. Taxonomy (NCBI): domain Eukaryota; kingdom Viridiplantae; phylum Streptophyta; class Magnoliopsida; order Malvales; family Malvaceae; genus Hibiscus; species Hibiscus mutabilis. The sequence continues at coordinate 29,413,135 of CM033750.1, read as the reverse complement.
GGGAGGAAATGTGTTGATTTGGTTAATCGATCCACAATCACCCAGATTGAGTCTTTCTTACTCGGCATCAATGGTAACCCGATTACAAAATCCATAGTCACTTTCGCCCATTTCCGTTCTGGAATAGCAATTGGTTGAAGTAACCCTGATGGCACTTGATGTTCGCTTTAACTTGCTAACAAGTTAAGCATTTAGACACGAATTATGTTATAGTTCTTTTCATTCCCAGCCACCAAAAATGGCTCTTCAAATCTGATACATTTTTTCCTCCCGGGTGCATTGTTAAAGGACTATAATATGCTTCTGTAAGAATTTCCTTTTTCAATTCCTCATTTTCAGGAATATAAGCACGTCCCTTATAATATAAACATCCATTAGACTTCACTTCAAAGTCTGAAGATTCTCCCTTTTCAACTTCATTCTTTCTTTCTAAACAATTTTCATCATTTTCTTGTGATTCTTTTATTTTTTTCTATCAAGGTATACCTGATATTCAGCTCACAAGTAAAGCACCATCATCCAATATTGATAACTAAGCATTCGATATCCGCAGGGCTGAAAATATCTTTCGGCTAAGTGCGTCTGCCACCACATTAGCCTTTCCCGGGTGATAATCAATAATTGCATCATAATCCTTAATTAGCTTGATCCATCGCCTTTGTCTTAAATTCAGCTCCTTCTGTGTTAAAAGGTATTTAATACTTTTATGGTCTGTATATATATAACATTTTTCACCATATAAGTAGTGGCGCCAAATTTTTAAAGCAAAGACAATCGCAACTAACTCCAAGTCGTGAGTAGGATAATTCCTCTCATGAGTTTTAAGCTTCCTTGAAGCATAAGCCACCACTTTCCCGTCTTGCATAAGTACACAACCCAAACCATTATGCGATGCATCACTATACACCACAAAATTCTTACTCGATTCAGGTTGAACTAACACCGGAGCTTCTGTTAAGACTTTCTTCAATCTTTCAAAGCTTTCTTGACATTCTTTAGTCCATATAAAAGATACATTCTTCCTGAGCAATTTGGTAATAGGTGCAGCAATCATCGAGAAATCTTTCACGAACCGGCGGTAATATCCTGCCAATCCGATAAAACTTCTAACCACTACGACATTTTTAGGAGGTTTCCACTCCATGATAGCTTGAATTTTCTGAGGATCAACCCGAATTCCTTTAGCCGATACTATATGCCCAAGGAATGTCACCTCAGAAAGCCAAAACTCGCATTTAGATAGTTTGGCATATAACTTCTTCTCTCTCAAGATCTGAAGGACTATTCTGAGATGAACATAATGATCCTCCTTGGTTTTAGAATAAACCAGGATATCATCTATGAATACCACTACAAACTGGTCTAGGTATGGCTGAAAAATTCGGTTCATCAAATCCATAAATGTTGTTGGGGCATTAGTTAATCCAAACGGCATTACCACGAACTCGTAATGTCCATATCAAGTCCTAAAAGCCGTTTTTGGAATATCTTGTTCTTTGATCTTCAATTGATGATATCCCGATCAAAGATCAATCTTAGAGAACACTGCCGCCCCTTTTAATTGATCAAAGAGATCATCAATTCTTGGCAATGGATATTTATTCTTTATCGTCACTTTATTAAGTTGATGATAATCGACACACAATCTCATTGATCCATCTTTTTTCTTTACGAATAATACGGGTGCTCCCCATGGCGATATACTTGGCCGTATAAAACTTCGATCCTGTAATTCTTGCAGATGTGACTTGAGCTCCCAGAGTTCAGCAGGCGCCATACGATACGGTGCCATCGATATGGGTGTTGTATCGGGTAATACATCAATTCCAAATTCTACCTCTCTATCTGGAGGTAATCCTGGTAATTCTTCTGGGAATACTTCTGGAAATTCCCGCACCGTAGGTATATCCTCTATTTTCACTCTCTGCTTCAAGGTATCAATTTCGGGAGTTGGATCTATTTCACAACCATCCATCAACATTTCATTTGCATCAACAAACGAAATAACATCACTACGATGATTCGGCTTCTCACCCACGAATATCATTCGTGATCCATCTGGTGTCTTTAAAGTTAATCTTTTTAATCGGCACTCCACCACAACATCATATTCAAATAACCAATCCATCCCCAATATTATTTCGAACTCACAAAATGGTAGTTCTAGAAGGTCAGCGAGGAAATCCACATTCTGAATTTTAATAGGACACTGATGGGAAATCCTCTTAACCTTAGCACCCTGGCCTAACGGATTGGTTGCTACCACCTCACTCGTAATTAGTTCTACTGCAATATTTCTTTCTAGTATGATTCTAGAACTAATAAATGAATGAGTGGAACCAGGATCAATTAGTGCAAAAAATAGGCCTATTAAAGAGTTCAAGCATACCTGATATCACATCAGGATCATCTTTACTCTCTGTAGTCTTGATATTATATACACAAGCATGAGCTTTTCCTTTCAGATTCGATGCAACTTTCGATGCACCTTGATGGGAATTCCACCCTCGGTTCCCTTTATTTCTCTGAGAAACAGCCACCGATTGATTCTCCTATAATTCTAGACATGCTCGTTTGAAATGACCTAGCTTCCCACATTGATAGCACACTGTCTCCGGTGCATACCAACATCGACCAGGATGTCTTCTTCCACAAGTCTTGCATTCAGGTCTATTCCAAAGTCCATCACCTTTACTTCCACTAGTTCTATTGTGGACTTGTTTGGATTTACCAGCAGAAGAATTCTTCTTTACGGACGACAGTGATCCAGCTGATCCCTGCTGCTGAAATCCTTTACCACGTTTAGACCAGGGTAAAACACTGGGACCTCCAGGTCGCTTGATTGACTGTGCTTTCTTCTCAGAAGCTTCTTCTTGTTCCACTTTTTCCATTCTTTTAGCTCGGTTAACCGCAACTTGAAATTCAGACAAATCGAGAGCAACCAAGACTTTCTTATACTCCGGATCTAGACCTCCCACAAATCTAGTAACTCTGTTCTTCTCAGTCGGAAGAAGTTCTATAGCAAACCGGCTAAGCTTATTAAACTCACATTCATGCTCATATACTGATCTGCCTGCTTGCTTCAGACTCAAAAATTGATTCCTCATATCCTCGATGAAAACATCCCCAACATACTTGTTCCGAAACTCTTGTAAAAAGAACTCCCAAGTAACTCGTTCCCGATGAATCTGACCAGTAATGGTTGTCCACCAAATTCGAGCAGGTCCCATCAAAAGTGATGTTACACCTTCAAGTTTTCCTTGATCATCACACCGGATAGTATCCAGCATGATTTTAATATCGTTTAACCAAAAGTCCGCAGACATCGGGTCCACATCAGAATCACCTTGAAATTATGATGCCTTCATCTTTCTCAACTCCCTGGGTACAGATACCAGTTTTGGTCAATTTAAGATATCATCTAACACTAGCAGAAACAGTTCACGATCCTGAACCGGCATATCTTGCTGTCCTTGTGCAGGTGCCTGACCCTGATATTGCTCCCGAGGTACATTTTGATTTACCTCGTTATTCCCACTCTGCACAGGGACCTCCTGTTCGAACGCATGTCTAGAACCCTGATGGTCCGATATCTTAACATAACACATTTTCAACAAATTTCATAATCTAGAGTAGCATTACTAATTATAGAGCATCAGAATATATGCACATAATCATCAGTAATTACGACATCCTATTGGCATGTATACAATTCCCACTCATTTTTTAGACTCAATTTTTATCCAGAATCGACTAAACCTTTAGCTCTGATACCAATTAATGTAACATCACTTTCCCGTATTTATGCCCAATACGAGTCAGTGATGTTACTAACAAATTTTAAACTCTATTACTTCTTTACCGTAAGAAAACAGGTAGTCTTCACTACTTTATTTAAATATTTATAAAAAAAAATTATAGGCATCGAAAGTTCATTCTGAAATTTTCTAATTAAACTAGATTCATTAAGCTTTCTAACCATATAAATTATTAACCTAAACTCATTACATAAAAATTCAAATAAATCTTTGAATTCACGTCACAGCCCCAAAAATATTGAAATTCTGGTGCCCTATTTTCTGACCTTCCATTGAATAAAAATTCATAACTTTTTACATACAACTCGAAATTAGTCATCGTTAATTTTTTAAGAAACTAGACAAAATTTCTAGTTCATACATATAATATTCACTTTCTAATTCCAAATGTGGAATTTATGCTGATTTTTCAAACACACTGATTTTGCATGCATTTTAGGACAATTTTTTAATATTTCTAATTTAGGTCCTATATTTACTAAAAGCTTAGTCCGTTTTCATTTATAAACATAATAGGACTTACTATGTTCATCATCCATATTATAACAACTATTAACCAACCATATTTGGTAATAAGTTATTACAACCCCATTAGTTATACATGCCATCTAGTACATTTCCAAAAGAAAGGATGGATGTCATTACATTACTATGAGTATGGAGATATACCTCCCAAAATATGAAAGTGGTGATCGGCTACTCTTCCCTCGAAGCTCCTTTAAAACCTACGCATGAAATTCATCATACGCTAAGCATATACTTAGTGAGACAACCACATTTAATTCATATGCAATTTAACATAGGTATCAATATATTAAAATAACAATGCATATGATCACCTACCATTTTATGCATATTCGCATATATGACATGATATATGTATAATAACATATTACATGGTAATAACCTTGATTCTTACCAATACCGTTTCCGTATTCATCATCAAGCTTTCAAGCCTTTATATCATGTTTTTCAATTCATTTAGCCCAAGTATTGAATTAAGGAAATTTTTGTACGTGAGTCATCCCCCTATACTTACTTGAGTATAGTATATTATGTGCACTTTACTGGAAGTGCTTAACACCAAAGTGCTTTTGTATACTTATAGGAGTATACAATTATTAAATATTTTGCACTTTACCTGAAGTGCTTATAATAAATTGCACTCTACAGGGAGTGCTAAAATGTTTATACAACTGTTTATGACTCTATGGATATCCAACTATACTTTTAATTTCCAATCTCATACTTTGGGCTTTATGTCAATCACAATCTCATATATGGCAATATATATACATATTAAACAATTCATACGCAAAATAATATTCCATAAATAAGTAGTGATCCATGCATGAAATTTTCAATTCTTGACATATTTTTAACATGTCAATTATATGATGAATGGCATAAAAATCATGTTATACATGCATTGCACTCACCTTGACACTTTCAAAAGTATAATTTATACTAGCCTCACTAAGCTCGATTGCACTTTCTATCTTCTTTCTTCACTCGTTTGTACTCGAACTCGATTGTTATCTGTATGTACATTAAATACATGATACAAGCAACCTTAAGTACATGTCCAACCTTTACTAATACATGTACATACCAATATGGAAAAATTAATATTTTCATCCAAATACTTCTTTGTAACTACAATGCTTCCAATACTTTAATCTCATCTCAAATTACACATTACAACTAATAGTTTGACAATTTCCCTTTAAACCCTAAATTCTCTCTCTTAGGGTTTATAAACTAAAATTTGGAAACTTCCACATTTCATCTCCATTTTTAAAAATTTTAACACCAAAATAATCCTTGTATCATAGCAAACAACATACCCATGTTTCTTGAGTATTTTCCCAATTCTCACTTATTTCACCCAATTTACACAATTTGCAAATTGATCCTAAAATGATGTTTTCTTCAATCCAACAACATAATTCAACTTAGAAAACATCATTCTAATCATTTCCATCATCAAATAATTTTTTACAAAATTTCCCCTAATTTTCCTCTTATAGCCGAATTGGTCCCTATAAGCTTTTTAAGAGATTTTCATCATTTCAAGCATAGAAATAATACTACAACACCATTTCCAACTTGATTGAACCTTAAAACATAACATGTTCTTCAACCACCCTAATCTTCAACTTCAACTTAGAGACATGGAAACTAAGCAAAACTTACATCAAAAGATAGAGAATTCAAATGAGATCATTTTCTTGTTTCATGTCCCAAATCAAAATCTTACTAAATAAACCCAAAAATTTGAATTGAAAATTTGTTCTTACCTTGGCTATAGGTCTCGGTTTGGAAGAGAAAGATGAGAGAAATTTTGTAAGTTTTTCTTTCTTAATATTATTCCACATGTCCCTTTATTTAATCTAATAATGCCACATGTTTCATTAAAATGAATTAAAAAATCATTTTTAATCTACTTTACCAATTTATCCCCCAACTATGTTCATATTTGCATGTCCTCTTCCAACATGCCACTCCATTACTTAGGAACTAATTTAGTTCCTTTCTAACCAGCCATCATTAAAAAAATCATAAAATTTCATTTTACGATTTTTTTGTTCGATCCAATTATCCGAAAATCACCTAATACGATTTTTCCATAAATCGTATTATCAATTCCCAATCCAGATTCTCATATTTCAAAATTCCATAAATAAATAATATTATCATAATCAGTCTCCCATATTTATGGAGTCTAACTCTAAAATTTTGACTCGATTCAAAAATACCGATAATTATCCGAAATCTCTATCGGATAAAATTCTCTTAAAAAAATTTTAACAAAATTTTTATACAAATCGCTTCTACTTATTCAGAGTCCAAAATATCTGTCAGAATCACTTTTATGGAACCTTCCCAGAGGCCACCCATCATAAAATTTTCCCTGTCCTAAGCACGCTTAATAATTTTTTTCGATCCAATTTCAGTACCTTTTTCTCCATCTAAATTCTAAAAACCGACATCAAGATACTTAATTCGATCCAATTTCACACTTATATTGGATAAAATTACTTTTTGGAAAAAATACCATATTGGTCCCTAAACTTTTCCCAATTGTTCACTTTGGTCACCTAACTTTAAAATTTTACATTTTAATCACTAAACAAATATTGGGGTATTACACCAAAGCTTTCCTTCCTATGAAGGAAGCCAAGCTTAACATCCCACGTGGTGATTAGGCTTGAGGAGGGGCTAATCGCAAGGTTAGTCCCTCAACTCTTCATTTTCTATACTTTTACCCACAAACTCTCAATTTTCTCAATTTAGTCACTAAGACAAGTTTAAAAGTTTACAATGGGGTCCTTAAACAATATCAATACTTAATTGGGATTCAATACTCCAACAATTGACCACTTGGTCAGTGGTCAATACTATAATTTAACTTTTCGGTGTGAAATTTTTGGTTGCCGAAATTGAATTTTGACTAGGCCCAGTTTTGGGGTGTTACATTGTCATCAGTCATGTGTCTTGAGTATCCACAATCAAGGTACCATGAATTTGGACTTTAGTTTTGCCTTATAGCAGAGCTCTACCTACAAACATAGAGTCAACTTTTGATTTTTTGTACCCAAATTCTTTTAGATCCATGAGTATTAGCTCCCAAAACTTTATTCCCCTTTGGGATCCATTTTTAAATTATATCATTATCCTTAGAAGGCATGAGTCTTTTGGGAACCCAAATGCTCCTAACACTCTTAGCTTTAGAGGTTCTATGGGGACCTCTATGTTTATATCGATTAAAGTTCTTTTTAACATAGTTGGGTTTTGAATTTTCACCTTTCTCAAAACTTTTATCCCAACTTTGTCAAAAGAAGCTTTAAGATCATCAAGTTCCTTTTGATGATCATCGTGGACCCTTGAAACTACATTATGCAAGTCTTGATTTTTCTTTTCAAATCCATTTACTTTAACTTGCATTTCCTTAATTTTACTTTCTTGTTCCTTATTAGTTTTGGAAAGAAAGTCATTTTCATTTTTCAACTCTAAAATAATCATTTTTGTTTTTCATAATCGACTCTTCAAATTCCAAAGTTAACTCATCATATTCCTCTTGCAATTCGTCAAATGTATAAGTAATTGAGATAGATGAACTAGAGGTTGCCTTGGAATTATCCTCTATTTCCATGAGACACAAATTGGTTACTTCTTGTTCTTATCGGATGAGTCTTTATCACTACATGTAGCCATATGAGCTTTGTGCTTCTTTATGCCAAATCTCTTTTTCTTTAGTTGAGGGCACTCAAACTTGATATGTGTCGGCTTTTTGAATTCATAGCAAATGATAGGATCCTTCTCCTTAGTGTAATTCTTGAAGCCCTTCTTTTTATGAAATTTCTTCTTTTTTATAGACCTTATAAATCCCTTGAATCTTTTGGCAAACATAGCCATTTCTTCATCTTCTTTCTCACTGGAATCACTCTCTTCTTTTGTAGATTTGAGAGTAACTCCAAACTTTTTCTTCTCCACCTCCTTCTTTTTCTCTTGTTTTCCTTTAACATGATCTTATGGGTAAGCAAAGATCCAATGAGCTCATCAAGTTTGAGTCTTGAGATTCTTTTCTTTGATGATTGTCATCTTCTTAAAATCCCACGAATTAGGAAGAGAGTAGATCATCTTCCTCACAAGCTTGTCTTCTGAAATGATTTCTCTATAACCCTTTAATCCATTCACATGATAGAGAAACAATTAGACATGGATTTTATGTCTTCATTCAGATTCATCATGAAGTTTTCGTAGTTAAGAATAAGGAGCATGATCATGATCTTCTTTACTTCGGTGGTTCTTTCATGTGTAACTTCAAGCTTGTCCCAAATCTCCTTGCATTGGAACATGATGAGACCTTTTCATATTCATTAAGGCCAAGTGCACAAAAGAGAGAGTGCATGGTCTTTGCATTTGTTTGGAACTACTTTTTCTCATCACTACTTCAAGTCTCCATTCCACTAGATGGTGTAGTATAGCCATTCATAATGTTTTTCCATGTATCAAGATCAAAAACTTGCATGAATAACTTCATTTTATTCTTCCAATAGGCATAATTGGCTTCATTGAATAAATGAGGCTTGTTGGTGGGTTGTGAATCTACCCAAGCTTCGAAGGTGGAAATAGAAGCCATGGATGAACTTGAAATTGATTGAACTTTTCTAGGATTTTCTCAAGAGTTTGTAAGAAAATCCAATGAGTCTCATTCTTATACCAATTGTTGAGTCAATCGAACAATAAAATATGGCTAGAAGGGGTGAATTTGTAATTTAAAAAATTGTGGAAACTAATTGCCAAGACTGAGTGATTTTAGAGTGATTCAACTTCCTAAATAAAGTCTACATCTACTACCTTAGTTTTCAAGCTAAGGATTTCACAAATCGACTAATTTGTCTTTCCTTTGAGGACCAAGAGTAATCGTACACAATTCAACAAGATTTATACCCTAAAATCTTGTGATAATTCTTGTTGAATCATTTCCCAAAAATAAATACAATTATAAAACTTAAGAAAATCTTATAAGGTAAAATATTTGCAGCAATGAAGCTCTCTCATAGGCCAAACACTTGAAATAAAATAATACAAATGAACTCTCAAGTGCTCTTACAAGAAATTTGGAAAGAAAAGCTCAAGTAGAGTTTGAATATGTTGTCTTCTGCTTGAATATGTTATAGAGAATTGTTTTTAGACCCTATCATTGATTTCTAAGTGTGTGAGTTGTTGGAGACTTGATTATAGTAGTTGGGAGGGGTTCTTCTCGCACTAAATGCACTTCTGCAACCTTTGATATCGGTACTTGAACATGGGTACCAGTACCGGTACTGAAATAGCTCACTAGAATTTTTATCAAATTACAAGTACCAGTACACGCAGGGCCATACTGGTATTGGGTTAACTTAGTATCGGTACTGGGATCAATACCGATACTACTAGAGCATTCGATGTTTCAAAACTAATTTTATTTCAAAAGTCGTACCGATACTTATAGAGGTCGTACGAATACTCTATGCCCAGAATGACATTTTTGAGTACTTTAAACTTGTGAAAAATATTTGAAACATTTTGGGTACTTTAGATTGACATAGAATAATTATAACTTTTAAAACAAGTCAATTTTATAATGCCTGGTCAATATTGATTGGTGAGTCATTTCAAATATGTTAGCATTTTATTTAAAAACATTTTAAACTTAATTAATTTGTTATATCAAAATCATTAGATACATTTATTCAACACATGTTTCGTCCCCGGTTTCACTTCTATCCCAAAATCTACCTCTTCATCAGGAGCTAAACTCAATAATTCATTAGTGAATACATCAAGATAATCCCTAACAGTTAGAATAGATTAATTTTTGGATCAGACTTCTAAGTGTCGACCACATAGGATTTTCCATCCTTGTAACCTTTACGAATCATCTTACCGGCTTTTACAACTGAAATTGCTGAAGTGGGGCAAATATTACCTTTATCGATCACAATTACTTGATTATCTACATACACGATTAACCAATACATTGTCTTCCAATAGATTAGTGGCGAAGATATTGGTTTCGATTGGTTTTAAAGGCATACCCCTCTTCCGGGCAATTTAAGAACAAATAAAGGAGTGGGTAGATCTAGGATCCACCAAAGCAAATACAAAATCATTAAACAATTCAAAAGTACTTGCAATTACATTTAGAGCATCTCTCTGGTGCGGTCATTATACATTTGAACTGGTGCATTGGTCTCTTAACAAGTTACAGTTGCAAACTGACCTCTAGAACAACCAACATTACTCGAACTACCCCTACTAGGCCCTCGCCCTCACGGAGATGAAGACGCAACAGTTACCTTACGAGATTTGGCTAGTGTTGCCTTCATATTCTTAAGATAATCCTTAATGAAATGACCTTTATCACCACAGAAAAATCAAGCTCCCACATGCTTTCGACATTCACCTGGAGAATATCTTTGACAATGCTCAAATAAAGAAACTTTTGTTTCTTTATTTGAACCTCCATTACTAACCACAGATGCACCTCCGGCCACTGATATATTAGCAGAAGTTACCTTGCTGGCATGTCTCTATCTCCCAGCCCCAACGAAAGATTGTCCAGAAGGGTCTCGAGAATCTCACGACCACTTAGAGAGTGGATACAGTCGAGAAGACTAAGCCTGTTTTAGACGAGCTCTTTCCTTCTGCAGATTTCTTCTTAGGGCCTCCCTGAACCTCTTTTAACCCTTCAACTCAAGGCAGTAGATGGGGTACTTATCGAGCGAGTCGATCGCGAGTTGAGTAGTACTCGATTCATGCTCATTAAAAAAATTTGTTGTTTGACTCGACTCGTTGCTCGTTAAACTCGATAAAATTTTACTCGTGCTCATTAAAAAATCTCGTTACACTCAACTCGTTACTCATTAAGTTTGCCAAAATTTTTACCTTAGTTTTTTTAATATAAGTAAAATCCAGTGATATTATTAGAGCTTAATATAAATATAAAAATTCAAAAAGAAAAAAAACGTGAGATCTGAGGGGATAAATAAACGACCCTGTCATGACTGAGTTAGAGATGAAATCGATATTCGAGTATGAGACTCTTTTTAGTTTCTCAACAATCTTCGATGAACAACAAAGGAGTTAATGACTTAAGAATTTCGAGGCTTTAACTTTCAATCATATTTTTTTATATAGGAAGTGAAAACCGAAGAGTTTTTCCATTTTCTACTTTTATACATAATGTAATAATAAAAAAGACTTAAATAAAAAATGAAACTCATTATTATAATTTAATTTCTAATTAACTCAAATTAACTTTTTAATTTTCAAGAATACAAAACGTTTTGAAAATTTAAAATTAAAATTTTATGAATAAAATACTTAAAATTTATTAAACTTTTTAGAGTCGAATTCGAGTTATTTACGAGCTGCTCAACTCAATAAGCACCATAGACAAAGATTTCAAGTCCACATTTAATCCTTCAATGAACATTCTGCAGTTATCTTTCTCGGTTTCGATAAAATCAGCTCCATATATGCATAGTCGGCAAAATTCTCAAACGTTTACCTCCAGTGATTTTTTTTGTTGTCTCCAGTGATTTATAGTGGGTTTTATTTTGTATTATCAATTCCTAGCCAAAGCTTCAATTAGATAAAGATGTTAAGATAATCTCTCAATGCCGAAATCTATTTTCAATTTAAGACTGAATTATAAAAACACAATCAAAGAAGGAAAACGGATGACAAAACGATTTATAACACAAATGCCAATATACCATCTAATACAATCACTCGAAACTCTAAAACAAAAAGAAAATACCAAGGTAAAGCATACACCCTAGAAAACAAGATCGTGCGGTTTCATGCCAGACTTAAGCGAAAATCTTGCAGCAAGGTAGGCCTTCAAGTCAAGGACTCCCTCGATTGACTTTATCAAAGGTGCATCGACAGCTTTCTGGTCCTCGTTCTTCTCATCTAGCAACGTCTTCTTATCCTACATTTTTTTGTGAACAACCAGTACCATTATATTGGATGAACCTGAATCAAATTAGGATGGTGTAAATGGTAACAAAATGCAGGAAACATAACTAACCTCTTTCTGAGCTTCGAAAAATTCTCCCTCGCCCTTCTTCGTCTTCTTTAGTACTTCCTTGGCAAAGTACTTGTCATCAAACTTCTCTACATTAACTCCTGAGATGTCAACCTTGGTGGAAGTAGCAATAACATAGGATTGGTTCACACGCCGTAAAGGAACGCCATTAATCTTGAAGGGACCTTCATTAAAAAAACGCCACAAAATTAAGCAAACTACTAATTTATATGAACCAACACATAACAATAGCCTATTGCCATAAACCACAAGATGCAAACGTTATACAGTACACATTAACATAAACTACGAGTATTGCAATAGCAAAAGCCATGAAAAAAAAACTAATTTACAATAAAAGCCATCACACAGCAATAGCATAACCCCTTAAACAACAATAGGTAAATGTAGATACTTGTACACTGCTTATACATGTCGAATGAGAGGAAAAGCATCGCTTTTCAGGATCACATTACTCAATCTTCAACTTATTGAATGTCAAATGGGCCTGTTTTATACCACATAATGCATAATGAACATGCATGAAAATGTCATGCAACTGATGCTTCTTCAGACATCAACGTACAATTCATCTATGCATCAATCCTACTGCCAAATGCGGACAGTTATTAATCCACATTGTGGCATAGAGTAATAAACAAACAGGTTTATCACCATTTTTTTGCACATCCGATTTGTTCCCAATTTGAGAAATCATTCTTTATTGGTTAAAATACTAGCTGCAACTGGATGAATTGTATATTTTCCATGTGAATACATTCAATCCATCAATATAAATCCCAAAAAAGAACACTCGGCAAGAAATGAACAGTATAAATAACCTATGAAGCACGGGTACTTCAATCTAATGTCATACCACGTACCCAATACGGCTTGGCTACTCAGTATTTCATCTCCCTATCTTTTCTTATTCTTCCACACTTTGTGTCTTTTTCTTGTTTCTTTTCGACTTTCAATTACTCACATGATTCAACTATAAGTACATGAATATGTGTGATGTCATGCTCACATATTTTTTTTGACTTTTTAATTTTATATTTTTTAGAATATAAAATTTATTTTATATTTGTAGCACCCTACTCATACCCTATAATTTTAAAAATTATAGTTTCCGTCCCCGTGTCTGTATATCAATGATAAAGAACAGTAGTAAAAAGAGTTGTACAAGTAGGTTTCAAAACCTAGAAAAATACTACGAAATATAGGAGCTCACCAGTAACCAAAAGAAGCCCAGAAGTCAGCTGCTTCAAGAAAACAACTCTCTTCCCCATAAGCCTCCCAGCCAACAGAATCAAGACCGTCCCTGGAGTTATGCTTGCTCTGATCAAATAAAAAAGAAACCCAACAATAAGAAAATAGAATCAGAGATGCAAAAATAAATATACATAATAATTTTTCAGAAAACAACCTGAGCTTGGTGGGTTTAGGTTTGCGCTTATTAAGAAGCGGCTTCTTGACATCATCGGCAGGGTAAAACTTGGGAGGCTTCTCGGAGGCGACGGGGGCATTGGACTGGGAGTCATGGCGGGGGAAGACACCACCGTGTTTGGCTTTGATAGCCCAAAGGCCGCGCTTGTGTTACATCTTAGACCTGGAATACTTGCCTACGCCACGTATAAGATCTGGGTTTCGGCTCTTAACAAGGCTCTTCCTTTTTGCTGCCATTTCCTCTCTAAAACCCTTTGCTCTGCGACGGCTGCTTCTCTTCGTTTCGCTTGAGGTTGGAAGGGGATTGCAAAATGAGGGGTTTTGTGTTTATATTCTTGCAGACCTTTTGTGGGTGTTTTGGGCTCTTCGATCTTTAGTTTAGAAGTGATTAGTTGAGCTCATATGCTTCGATCAAGCCCTTGACTTTTGAAGTTGGAAAGTTAGCGTTTTTTTATATCAAGTTGTTTTTTAGGCCCGATTAAGTATTTTGTTCCACATGTCAAATTGTTTTGGTCCAAACTTAAATATATTTTTTAATTAAGGTAAATGTGTTGTTTGATAAATTGAGAAATTAAGTGTTAAATTTAAAATATAAATTTGCTTGATATTTTATTTAAAATTTTGTGTAAATTACATTAGAGGTCACTCAATTATCAATAAGATTACATTTTGGTCATTTAATTATTAAAAGTTGCAATTAGGTCACTCAATTAAAGTTTTAGTTACAATCAATTCACTCGTCCGTTAAAAAACAAACGGACTTCCAAAAAGGTTTGGTATAATGATAGTTTTAGTCCTCAAAACTTGTATATTCTACCAATTTAGTCCTAATTCAAAAAAATTAAACATTCATATTTAATAAATGGGTAAACTACACGAAATGCCACTGAACTTTAACATATGTATCGAAAATACCACTAAACTATAAATCGATATTATTATAACAGCAAACTTAGAGTTTGGTTTCAATACAAGCACTTTACCATTAACCATGTAAGGGAGCATTAAATCAAAACGGTGACGTTTTCGTATACTTGTTTTGTTGCCTAAGATAGCTTAAAACGACAACGTTTTGATATATGAAAAATTATGAAAACATTGCACTCAAAAAGACTCAAACCAAGGACCTGAAGGATGGAAATTTAGCACCTAACCACCAACAAGCCAACTTAGAAACTTATGATGATTTCAACGCTAATAATATGTGTGTGTGTGTATATATATATATATATATATATATATATATAACAATAGTTGAACTTAATTTTATTTATATAGTACATAGATTCGACATTTAAAACAAATCCAGAATAACATTAATATTATTTAAGTATTATGTTTAAATTGTAACAATAAGATACATTTAGGGGTCTAAATGGACTGAGCTTCAAAAAAAAGTTTTTGCTTTTATTCGTTTATTTATTTTTTAGGTGTTCGTGTTTGTTATACCCGAATTTTGACCAGGCTAAATAAATAAATAGTAAATAGATATAGTATTATAAACCATAAATAATGTACAAATATCACATAAATGTCCAATTGCAAAGCCCAAACCGAAAGCCCAAAATCCTTTACACCAGATTTTAACATTTCCCACCCAAACTAGTCTAACTACAACTCATTTACAACCCACTATCAGCTAACAAACACAATCTATCTGAAAATCCTAAATTTCTCGCCCAGTTGATGCCATGTGGCACATTCCCATTGGTCTGAAAGGCTTTTACACGGATTATGTGTTTTCTCCTATCTGATCTGTGGATCCAGCAGGCACAGCTGAGCCAACAGTCTGACCACCTATAAATAGAGAGAGAAACATGTCAGTTCAGTCATTATGGGGGGCCATTAATTAACTATTAAAGTAATAATAAATATAATAATAATGAGAGGAGGAGAGAGAGAGGGCTTACCTCGGGAATACCGAAAGACGCCAGCTTGAGGGTTGTCAAACAGCTGAAGGGACGCCGGAAGAGTTGGTTGTCGTTGAAAAAGCGCCGGTCGTTATACAACTCCACGAAATCACTACCGGGAAGGTAACCTCCTTCACTTTTTCGATTACCTACAAAATAAAATCGAAATAGATTAGATCGAGACCAAAATAACAGAAAATGGTAGTAAAAATAATAAATAAAAATAAAAATCTTTTTGTGGTGCGTTTCGGTGGCCGGAGTAGTTTTGAATGGCGGAGCTGAAGATGCGGGTTTGGGTAGATCTAGACTTAGGTTGGGAAGAATGGACGTTTCTATTGAAACGGGGGTTAGATCTAGGTTTAAGATCAAATTTGGGCAAATTTAGGGTTTTCACGACGGATGTAATACCCTAATTTAGCCCTAAAATTAAAAATCCTCAAATCTTTAAATCCCTAATTCTTGAACCCTAATTTTTAGGAATTTAAAACTAAAAACTTAATTGAATTTTAGTGACTTAATTGAGAAATTCAGGAACTTCTGTGGCTTTTATGTAAAGCGGGTGAAGTTGGGGACTTGTGGTGGTAATTTACCCTTGTTCCTAGGGTATTTATACCTTATTATAATACCCAAACCATATTCAGCCCCATTTCTAGAAATCTCTAGCCGCACCCTCACCCTAAATCCTCTGAAATTTGCAACCCTTTTCCCTTTACATTTTCGACGAGGCTCTGACCGCCCTCTAAATGTTGTTCGTGTTGTACACGGCTATTGCCTTCAAAACCCATCCCTTGCATCATCATCTCTTCTTGCGTTTGAGTCTGAGCCACAGTGGGGTCGTTTGAAAACTTCTGCACCGCCGCCGTTACCTCCTCATTGGTAGTTCGAGTTTCACCGTCCTCTATCGTTGTCCGTTTTTGCTTTTGGGTAAGCCTTTGAATGGGTGTGTGCTTGGTGCGAGTGGCTGAGTGGATATTTCGGGAGCCATTGGGTTCGTGAGGGTAGCCGAGATTTGACCATAGAGGTCACCGGAGATGGCCGAAGGTGAGTCACGCCGTCAATGGTTTCATAACCCTAGTTTCGAATATGGTAGAGGGTGTTGTGAATGGGCTTTGGGTTCTGTTGAGCCCAATTGCTAAACTCGGTGAGTGGGGAGAGTGTGATGGTGAGGATTGGGCTTAACCCGAGAGCATGGAGAGCCCAAGAGTGTGAGAGCTGAGCGAGCCTAATCCTGGAGAGTTATCGGACCATTATGATGACCCAAACCGGGTCAACCTTAAATCGGATCAAACCCTTAACCGAGCTGGGTCAATTTTAGACCAAACCAGTGAACCGGCAGACTTTATTGAACCGATTTGTGACCTAACCCGATGACCGTGACCTGACCCGATAACCATGACCCAACCCATTGACCAACCTAACTCATTGACCTTGACCCGAGCTGACATCATCGTTGACTTTTGGTTGACGTCAGCATTGACTTTTTGATGATGTCAACGTTGACTCTTTAATGATGTCATTGTTGACTTTTTCTAACCTAAGTTGACTTTACGTTTTTCGGCGTCTTAATTCTAAATCTGCTGCCCGTTTTCCCAAATTCAAACCCGAAAGACTGTTTTGCTATCTATATTTAATTATAGTCAGTATTTTGAGAATTTTGAATATCTGATTCTGACTTGAATATAATTGTGTTCAGGTGACGTTGAATCAGAGCCTGAGAATCTTCCTCCTCCTCCATCTGTTTGACCTTCTTCTGATCAGCCTTCGAGTTCTGCGAGTGAGTATGAGTTTGTTTACTGATTAAGTTAGTGTGGCATAGTAGTAAGGTATAATTATGCTTTGTTGACCTCGTAGGTGTTGACTCTGTCCGACCGAATACTAGGGCTGAGCGTGGGAAACGTCACTCTCGACGTTGAGTTATTAGCTACCTAAGGTGTGTTTATTTCTATGCTATATCACTTTTGTGCTCTATGCTATGCGTGCATATTGTATCTGTGACTGATTGAATGATCTATAATTTTTGGTATGTTTTGTGTGATGGCATGACATGCATCGAATATCAGAATCAGACTAAAATAATATCAGACATTTATCATATGCACTCAAATTAAATTAATAGATCAGGTATACTCTAGGATTTAGAAAATGTAAATTGGAACATGTCATATCATTTGGGTTGGGAAAATGTACGGGGAAGTTCAGCGGGTTCACCCTTCGGGCTGAATTTCACTTTGGATCAGTGGTTCTACCTTCGGGTCGTTCCGCTTCGGATGGTGACGATGTAGTTAGAGTGGTTCTGGGGAACCTCTCTCTTCGGACGATTTATGGAGATGGGTGCATGACATTACATTTATGACATTTGTTTCATGCCTATGGACATGACTGTTGAATTATGTTTGATGTTCGAATTTCTGTTAAATGTTTGATTCTGCACCTTAGAGACACACAGAGCTTCATAGCTTACTCCCCCTAGTTCTTCTTTCAGATATTCAGGCTTAGGCGTATGGTACTTGGAGGATTTTCGTTCCATCAGACTATATTTTATTTTAGCATGATTACTCAGACATTTGACTTTATTTATTATTATTATTTGGACGATTTTGTATTTGGGACATTATTATTATTTGAGACTTATTGGTTTGACATGCATTATTTGAATTTTCTTTCGGGTTTTATTATGACTTTTGGAATTTTGCTAAACGACTACGTTTTAATTAAATGATTCAATTTTGTGGTTTCGATGTTTTAAAATTAAGTTGTAATTTGAATTATAAAACCTAATGACTTTTTCTTGAGGGACAAGAGTTTCAAACTTAACTTTCAAGTTTCGATTTAAGAAATTAGGTCAAATTTAGGAGGTTACATTTAGTGGTATCAGAGTCTAGGTTCAACCTTCAGACTGTGTGGCTCGAATGAAATTTTTAAGCTGGAAATGATTTTTCATGCATACTAAATATTTTTGGGGCAAAACGGGAATTTCTAATAAAAATAATATTTTTAAGGATTATGTTTATTTTGAATAGAAACTCCAAGTACCGACTCTAACTTAGGATTATCTTTTTTTGTGATAGACTACTATGCCACCTCGTAAGAGTACTAGATTAGCGAGCGGACGTGGTCGTGGCTAAGGCCATGGCCGAGGTCGTTCTACTGCTGTTGAGGGTGACACTCTAACTCATGGGGATCTGTCACAGAATTCGAATGAGGTGCACGATGATGATGGAGAGGATCAACCTGGTAATCATACGGGAACTCAAAATACAACACCTGGTCAGCATACGCAGAGTGTTGGTGCACATAACTTCAGGGATAGTGAGACAGTGGGCATTAATTCGGTTACAGTATAGAGAGAATTGCTCTGATACCCCTGCCAGTCTAAAGGCGTGAGAAAACCTATTTCTACCGAGTTCTTAGTTGCTGGGATGACCATGTTTGATGGCAAGTTGGGTACAAACCCTGCTGATGCAGAGTATTGGCTGAAGAAACTTCAGCGTTTATTTGTTGAGATGGAATATCTTGCCGGCCGAAAATTGAAAGCTGTTGTATCATTGCTGCAGGGTGAGGCCCAGAACTGGTGGGAGGCTGAGGAAAAAGTTGTTCCAGACAATCAGATTATATGGGAGTTTTTTAGGCAGTTATTTCAGGACCGGTATGTTGGACTTGAGTATCTGGTAAAGTGCCGAGATGACTTTATAAATCTAGAGCAGAATGATATGAGCGTTAATGACTATGAGATTGTGTTTTTGAGGCTTCTCTAGTATGTTTCGGGGCTGGTTACTATAGAAAAGGAAAAGTGTAGCTGGTTTCTGAGAGGGCTACGTTTTTCTATCAAGACCAGGGTTGCTTTACACCATGATAAGGATTATAGGAAGATCACCCAATGGGCCAGAACTGCTGAGCGGATTGAATTAATATAGAAACAGCAAGAGTCTCAGGGTAATGATTAGGCTAGGAAGCAGTCGACCGCGTCAGTCCAGCTCAATCAGGGGAATCAGTCGAGAAAGATGACTAAAGATGAGTATGACAATCAGAGTTACTCCAGGGTTAGACCAGCGACATCTACTGTTTCGACCACCAGCGTTGGAGGTTCGTCTAATTCACGTGGGCTGCCACAATGTTCTTTCTGCAAGAAATGGCATCCAAGCGAGTGCAAGAGGTAGAGTGCGGCTTGTTTCCGATGCAGTTCTTTTGAGCATCTTTTTAGAGATTATCTGTTGTCACTCACATCTGTAAATGTTTTGAGTTAGTCACAGGCACCTGTTCAAACTCCTAGTAGAGGGAGATGTCATGGTAGATCTGCTGTTTCGGATACTGTTGGTAGGGATATGCCTGCTCAGAGTAGAGGATCAGCTGGTTTAGGGGCGAGACAGCCTGGGTTGGTTTATGCTACTAGGAGGCAGGAGGATCGAGATGAGCCAGACGTTATTGCTGGTACTTTTTATATCCACTCTATCTCTTATTTTACACTGCTTGATAATGGTTCTACTCATTCGTATGTTGCGAGTTTTGTATCTGGGGTCTAGAAATTCCTGTTGAGGGTGTTGCTAATGTTGTTACTGTGTATAGTCCAGTAGGAAATCTTATTGTGGTCTCTAGGGTGTATAACAATTGTCCTCTTGAGATTTAAAGGGAAATTTTTTCAGGTAATCTGATGGAGTTGCCCTTTGGCAAGTTCGATCTCATTCTTGGCATGGACTGGTTATTTGCTCACCGAGTCAATTTGGATTGTGAGAAGAAAAGAACAGCCTTAAAAACTTCTGATGACCGAGAGGTAGTTCTTTTTGAAGAACGTCGGGGTTTTCTATCTAATGTAATATCGCCTCTCAAAGCCGAGAAGATGATCAAGAAGGGGTCCATTGCCTACCTTGCCTATATTCTTGATCCGAGACAGTCTGACTCTAGGATGGATAAGATCCGGGTTGTGAGAGACTTTCTTGGTGTATTTATGGAAGAATTTCCTGGTGTTCCGCCAAAGCGAGATGAGATTGAGTTTGGTATCAAAGTTTATCCGGGCACAGCTCCTGTGTCTATGGCACCTTACCAGGTAGCACCGAAGGAGCTTAAAGAATTGAAGGTACAGTTGCAAGAATTGCTAGACAAGGGATTTATCCGACCCAGCGTTTCCCCGTGGGGAGCCCTTGTTCTTTTTGTCAAGAAGAAGGATGTGACACTTCGGTTGTGCATCGATCATCAGAAGCTGAACAAGCTGACAATCAAGAACAGGTATCCCCTTCCTCGTATTGATGATCTCTTTGATCAGTTCTAGGGAGCTACGGTATTCTCTAAGATAGACCTGAGATCTGGTTACTACCAACTCAAGGTTAAGGATTCTGATATTTTTAAAACGACTTTTTGAACACGTTACGGTCATTACGAATTCCTTGTGATGCCTTTTGGGTTGACTAATGCTCCTACCGCCTTCATGGATATGATGAAAAGAGTGTTTCAACCCTATCTCGACCAGTTTGTTATGGTATTTATAGACGATATCTTGGTTTACTCTAAATCTGAGGATGAGCATGAGGAACATCTTTGGATTGTTTTACCGACTTTGAGGAAGAAACAGCTTTATGCAAAATTCAGCAAGTGTGAATTCTGGCTTTCAAATGTGATGTTTTTGGGGCATATTGTTTCTGCTGAGGGTATTCGGGTTGATCCGAAGAAGATTGAGGTTATCATGAGTTGGAAGCAACCCAAGAATGTTCTTGAGATCTGAAGTTTCTTGGGTTTACCCAGTTATTATCGGAGGTTTGTTGAGGGTTTCTCAATCATCGCAGCTCCGTTGACTAAACTTCAGAGAAAGAATGTTCTTTTTGTCTGGTCTGAGGCTCAGTAGACTAGCTTTGAGAAGCTTAAGACCGTGTTGACTGAAGCACCGATCCTGATTCAGCCTGAGCAGGAAAAGGCTTACACCGTCTACAGTGATGCTTCTCACACTGGATTGGGGCGTGTTCTAATGCAGGATAGTAAGGTAGTAGCCTATGCGTCCCGACAGTTGAAACCACATGAGTGTAACTACCCTACCCATGACCTTGAGCTTACTGATGTGATCTTTACTCTCAAGATTTAGAGACACTACCTCTATGGAGAGAAGTGTTATATCTTCACGGACCATAAGAGTCTAAAATATCTTCTCACTCAGAAGGAGCTAAACCTGAGACAACGCCGTTGGTTAGAGCTTTTTAAAGACTATGACTGTGAGATTGAGTATCATCCAGGCAAGGCCAATATTGTTGCCGACGCCTTGAGTCGTAATGCCATTTCAGATTTGAGAGCTCTGTTTGCTCGGATAAGTTTGTATTAGGATGGCAGTCTTTTGGCAGAACTTTGGGTTATTTCTACTCTAATTTCTAATATTCGAGCTGAGTAGCCTAGTAATCCGTTCTTGATGCATCGCATAAGAAAGGTTAAAGAATGAAAATCTCAGGATTATTTGATCGATCAGGATGATGTTCTGTGTTTTCGGGGTCGGTATTGCATTCTGAGGAATTCTGGCTTGAAACAGGTTATCCTTCATGAAGCCCATGACAATCCCTATTCTATGCATCCTGGTAGGGAAAAGATGTATAAGAATCTTCGAGAGAGATACTGGTGGAAGGGCCTGAAGAGGGATGTTGTTGGGTTTGTGTCGAAATGTTTGACTTGTCAGAAGGTAAAAGCAGAGCATCAACGTCCGTCTGGATTACTTCAGCACATTAAGATTCCTCAGTGGAAATAGGAGCGTGTGACGATAGATTTTGTCAGTGGTCTTCCTTTGACTCCCTCAAAGAAGGACTCTATCTGGGTTATTGTTGATCGGTTGACTAAGTCCGCGCACTTTATTCCTGTTTGGTTAGCTACTCCTTGAGCAGGTTAGCTAAGCTCTACATTTCGGAGATTGTTAGACTTCATGGGGTGTTATTGTCTATCATTTCTGATGGGACCCAAGGTTTACAGCGAAGTTCTGGAGGTCACTTCATACTGCCTTGGGTACTCGATTGAACTTTAGTACTGCTTATCATCCGCAGACCGATGGTCAGTCTGAGCGGGTAATTCAGATTCTTGAGGATATGTTGAGGGGTTGTGTTGTGGATTATAGAGGCAGTTGGAAGGATTTCTTACCGCTTTCGGAGTTTGCCTACAATAATAGCTACCAGGCTAGTATCAAGATGGCACCGTATGAGGCTCTGTATGGGCGTAAGTGTCGTACTCCTATTGGCTGGACTGAGCTTAATGAGCACAGATTGTTGGGACCAGATATTGTTCATGAGGCTGAGCAAACTGTTAGATTGATTCGGGGTCGGCTTAAGGCTACTTTTGATAGATAGAAGTCTTATACCGATTTGAAACGTCAGGAGCTTTTGTTTGAGGTGGGAGATGAGGTTTTCTTGAAAGTATCTCCGTGGAGGAAAATACTTTGATTCGGTTAGAAAGGCAAGCTGAGTCCTCATTTTATTGGCCCTTATCGAATTATTTGTCGGATTTGACTAGTTACCTATCAGTTTGAGTTACCACCTGAGCTTAATCGTATTTATGACGTCTTCCATGTCTTAGTATTGAGACGCTATCATGCTGATCCGTCTCATATTATTCCTGTGGAGGAGATTGAGATCTGTCCTGACTTGTGTTTCGAGGAGGAGCCAGTTGAGATTCTTGCTCAGGACAAGAAAGTTCTCCGGAGGAAGACCATTAAGATGGTCAAGGTCTTATGGCGTAATCGTGGCCATGATGAGGCTACGTGGGAGCCCAAGGCCGTTGTCAAAGCTCAATACCCACATCTTTTTAATCCAGGTAAATTTCGAGGCCGAAATTTCTTTTAAAGAGGGAAGTATTGTAATACCCCAATTTAGCCCTAAAATTAAAAATCCTCAAATCTTTAAATCCCTAATTCTCGAACCCTAATTTTTAGAAATTTAAAACTAAAAACTTAATTGAATTTTAGTGACTTAATTGAGAAATTCAGGAACTTCTATGGCTTTTATGTAAAGCGGATGAAGCTAGGGCCTTGTGGTAGTAATTTACCCTTGTTCCTAGGGTATTTATACCTTATTATAACACCCAAACCCTGTTCAGCCCCATTTCTAGAAATCTCTAGCTGCACCCTTACCCTAAATCCTCTAAAATTTGTAACCATTTTTCTTTTACGCTTTCGGCGAGGCTCCGACCGCCCTCTAAATGCTGTTCGTGTTGTACACGGCCAAATTTGTTAGCTTCCTTGCCCTATTACCTTCAAAACCCATCCCATTCGCCATCGTCTCTGTCGACGTTTGAGTTTGAGTCATAGTGGGGTCGTTCGAAAACCTCTGCACTGCCGCCGTTACCTCTTCATTGGCCGTTCGAGTTTCACCGTCCTCCGCCGTTGTCCGTTTTTGCTTTTGGGTAAGCCTTTGAATAGGTGTGTGTTTGGTGCGAGTGGTTAAATGGATATTTCGAGAGCCCTTGGGTTCGTGAGGGTAGCCGGGATTTGACCATAAAAGTCACTAGAGATGGCCGGAGGTGAGCCCAATTGCTAAACCCGATGAGTGGAGAGAGTGTGATGGTGAGGATTGGGCTTAACCCGAGAGCATGGAGAGCCCAAGAGTGTGAGAGCTGAGCGAGCCTAATCCTGGAGAGTTATCGTACCATTATGATGACCCGAACCGGGTTAACCTTCAACCAGATCAAATCCTTGACCGAACCGGGTCAATTTCAGACCGAACCAGTGAACCGACAGACTTGATTAAACTAAACCGTGACCCGACCCGTTGACCTTAACCCAAGCTGATGTCATTGTTGACTTTTGGCTGACATTAGCGTTGACTTTTTAGCTAACGTAAGCGTTGACTTTTTGATGACATTAGTGTTGAATTTTTTATGACGTCAGCGTTGACTTTTTTTGACCCTAGTCGACTCTACTTTTTTCGGCGTCCTGATTCTAAATTCGTTGCCCATTTTCCCAAATTCGAACCTCAAAGACAGTTTTGCTATCTACATTTAATTATAGTCAGTATTTTGAGAATTTTGAATATCGGATTCTGACTCGAATATAATTGTGTTCAGGTGACGTTGACTCGGAGCCTAAGAATCTTCCTTCTCCTCTACCTGTTCGACCTTCTTCTGATCAGCCTGCGAGTTCTGCGCGTGAGTATGAGTTCGTTTACTGATTAAGTTAGTGTGGCATAGTAGTAAGATATAATTATGTTTTGTTGACCTCATAGGTATTGACTCTGTCCGACCGAATACTAGAGATGAGCGTGGGAGACGTCACTCTCGACGTTGCGTTATTAGCTGCCTAAAGTGTGTCTCTTTCTGTGCTATATCATTTCTGTGCTCTAAGCTATGCGTGCATGTTGTATCTGTGACTGATTGAATGATCTGTGATTTTTGGTATGTTTTGTATTATGGCATGACACGCATCGAATATCAGAATCAGACTAAAATAATATCAGACATTTATCATATGCACTCAGATTAAATTAGTAGATCAGGTATACTCTCAGATTCGGAAAATGTAAATCGGAACATGTCATATCATTTGGGTTGGGAAAATGTACGGGGAAGTTCAGCGAGTTTACCCTTCGGGCTGAATTCCGCTTCGGATCAGTGGTTCCACCTTCAGGTCGTTCCGCTTAGGATGGTGACAATGTAGTTAGAGTGGTTCTAGGGAACCTCACTCTTCGGACGGTGTATGGAGATGGGTTCATGACATTACATTTATTACATTTGTTTCACGCCTATAGACATTACTGTTGAATTATGTTTGATGTTCAGATTTTTGTTAAATGCTTGTTTCTGCACCTTAGAGACACACTGAGCTTCATAGCTTACTCCCCCTAGTTTTTCTTTCAGATACTCAGGCTTAGGCGTACGGTACTTGGAGGATTTTCGTTCCATCAGACTATATTTTATTTTTTAGTATTATTACTCAGACATTTGACTTTATTTATTTATTATTATTTGGATGATTTTGTATTTGGGACATTATTATTATTTGAGACTTATTGGTTTGACATGCATTATTTGAATTTTCTTTCGGATTTTATAATGATTTTTGGAATTTTGCTAAACCATTACGCTTTAATTAAATGATCTAATTTTGTGGTTTCGATGTTTTAAAATTAAGTTGTAATTTGAATTATAAAACCTAATGACTTTTTCTTGAGGGACAAGATTTTCAAACTTAACTTCCAAGTTTCGATTTAAGAAATTAGGTCAAATTTAGGAGGTTACAGCGGAGGCGGTTGCCGGAAATTGCCTCACGACGGCCGAAAATTGCCTTCCAGCGGCCGGCCGAAGTGAGGCGGTTGCCGGTGATTATTAAACGGTGGCCGAGATAAGAAGAGCGGTGGTCGGATTGAGGTCAAAGATGATCGGATGTTCGTCGGTGGCGTCATGGTAGCCGACAAACACCCAAAGGTTGCCGGCGTGCGGTGGCTTTAGATTGAATGGTGGAGTTGAGGGTGGTTTGTGGCCGGAACAGACAATGTTCATTCGGTTCTTGAAGAACCTGGGTGAAATTCATCCAAAAGTAATGGATTTTGATCCAAAATGGTGAAGTTTCTGGGAAATTAGGTGTTATGGCCGAGAGCTTTTTAGAGAGTGTGAGAGGGAAGTAGGAGAGAGAGATTATGAAAAATGAGAAAAGAGTGCTGATTTTGGCTTAAACTTGGGGTTTAAATACCCAAACCCATGCGACGTCGTTTTGGGGGGCGGGTCAGCTAGGATCCGCGTGTTTATAACCGGGTCGAGTTGGATCCGCGTCCCTTCATTTGGATACTATTTGGTATATTCCCTAGGTTTTACCTTTAATTCAATTTAGTCACCAATTTCCCCTAATTTCTCCCATATACTTTGTAATCCTCTCAATTTAGTTCCTATGCTTTGTAACCGAATTTCTAGATTTGTAATCCTTTCAATTTGGTCACATTTGGGTTTTGTAATTGGGCATTAAGTGTCCTAATTCTTTTATTTTAGACACCATTTCAATAAAATTAGTTTCAGTTTTCAATTTCTTTTAATTTAGTCATTTATTATTTGTTTTATTTAATTTAATACCATTAATTTTTATATGTGATGCATGTTTTAAATCAAGCATATAGTATTTTTGTTAGATAATTCAATCACTTAATTTAATTAATAATTAGAGCCTTTAATCTAGGTTTCTCTAATTAGGAATTCAATAATTAAAATAGGATAGATGATTGTAGTAATTAAATGTATTAAATATAAGATTTAAAATCCTAATTTGGATGGTGTTCCATTGTTTACAATGGGGTGTTATCTCAACATGGATTTTAATGAATATATTTAATATATAAATCACATATAATTGAATATTAATTTAGTTTCTTAGTAAAATTAAATAATTCTTAATACATTGTAGTTAATTAAATGTATATCGAATAGAATCTTTGAGGTTCAAATCTGTATGGTGTTCCATTGTTTACAATAGGGTGTTATCTCAGCCGATCATAAAGGTGTATATTCGATATACATTTTCACTTATAATACTGAATAATAAATTGTTAGAGCCTTAATTAGGATTAGAACTTTAATTAATTAGCAGGACTAATTAATTAGGAATATGATTAATTTAAAGGCTTTAAATATATGGAAGGTGTTCAAGAAATTGGCATTTTTCACATAAAAGTTATTAAATTAATTAATATTCATAGATTTAAACAACTAATAAAACAGAGCCTTTTTAGGAATAATACTTAAAATTGACAAGACAATAAAATATCATTCATTAAAAAACCTTTTATGTTGGAAATTCATTTTGAAATACGAATAGGGGTGCCACTTAACGGGGGTGCTTTTAATCTCGTATTCGAACAAAATGAATTTCCTTATAAAAGGATATCTGCATTCGAAATTTAAATTCAGTTAATAATTATGGGATAAATTAAGTTCAAATTATTATTTGAAATGCCAAAATGCCACGTAAAATTAAAGGTACCGATAATGTGCGTTCGTAGGGGTGCTAATCCTTCCCTACACGTAACCGACTCCCGAACCCAATTTTTTTCAAGATAGAATCTATGGTTTGTTTTTCGGTGTCCGTCTACTACGAAGTGATCGTGTCGACTCTAAATGTTTTCTTAAAGGATAAATAAAGGAAATTGATTTAATATGAAAAACCCTAAATTTTCAAGACTTAATTAAAAATGGGCGTAAAAACCCTAATTTTCTAAAAGACTAATCGTCGGGCTATTTTTACACATCCCGATTTTCAAAAAATGGGTCGTGATACTTTGGCGACTACTTTGGAGATTTTAAAATCTGAGAGTCAGGCCTAATTAATTTTACGTGGCATTTTGGCATTTTAGAACAATAATTTGAATTTAATTTTTCCTATAATTATTGGATGAATTTTTTGGAAAAAATGCAGGTAGCTTTTTCTTGTGTGATATAAATTGTCATTCATGCATAAGCCTTATACCCGGGCTTTTCACCCTTAAGTGGGAGTGAGGCATGATCTTACGTGAGTTATTTAGCTCCGTGATCGGGTTTTGTCCTCCTTTCGATATACCAACCTTATACAACGTGAGGTTACGCCTCTGCTATAAGGGGTCGTATACTCCCGAATCGATGTCTTACTAGTCCAGTAACGACAGTTCGAGTACCCATAGTCTAGATCGAAATCTACATGCTGTAACAGAAGCCTACCCCACTAGAGCCAGACAGAGACCTAGGACAGGCACTGTTGATTTAAATCCATTTCTCTGGTTATTCTTGTGTGCAAAATAAACTATTCTCTGGTTAATTTTGCGCAATATAAATCGTTTTATTGTAATAATTATTTTTGCTTACAATATTAATCCAACATACTGACACTTTTTTGTTTTGTTTTTATGGGAGTGTCCGATAAATGTTGTATCACATTGCATACCTGAGAGGTATCAGTTCGAGAATTAGTTGAGTAGGCAGTGGCCATAAGAGCTGAAGGGTTCGATAGACAAGTGGGGGGATAATATGTTACTGTAGACTGAATTCAAGAAGACTCAATTCAAGCACGAAGATAATATCCATGGAGTTCAGATGTCAGTATCGCAAGATTGTACCAGAAATTTCTAAACGAGGTGAAGTTTTGCCAGAGCCAAGTTTAACTTGAGAACCATAAGACATGAATACGAAGAGTCATTTTCAATAATTTTTTGAAATATAGCGTTGCTGTCAGATAGATAAATGAATCAGGAGTTGTTTAGGGGCATGACCTGTTTATAAGGCTCGGTATAATTATTTGCTTTTCGGGAGGATACATGTAACACCAACAATAGAGAAACATGAGGCTTCTGGAGGTCAAAAAAACAAACAAACAAGGTTCATGCAATGCTTAACAACAAATTAAGTATCAAAATAGAGTCGACAGCAATTTCAGAGACAAACAAGATGCGACATCAGGAAAAGTGATAACCTGAGGAAAGATAAATAACAGATAAATTGAAGGGACATTCAAGGGCCGTTGTTGACAAAAAAAACCAATGAAGAATGGAGAGCTTTGAACTCAGAGACGATATCCAAGTTTCACAAATGATGGAATTTACCGAGGAATACCATAATTAGGGGAAACGCTGATAAAAATGACGAGCTGAGAAAATGGCAGAATCAGAAAATGCAGTACAACATTTTGAAAGAACGGCTTGTAAGTTTCAAAGAGGTACCACAATGAAGGACAAAACACCAAAAATCAAGCCGAGATAGTAATCCAACCAACCCAGGAACAAAGTGATAAAATGATAAACTTTAGAAGCCAAGTGTCGGGGGTTGCCTAGCATGTACAGATTTCGTCCGATGAAGTCGTGAAACTGCAACAATATTCTAATATTGGCACCGAGCTAGGGCAGACATTGATTCAAAGGCTGAACAAGTGATCAACCAAAGGAGCTGGAGCTAGTGAACATATTGCCTTTGCTCTGTATTCGACCTTTCAGTTAGATGGGTGTTATTCTAATGACTAGTTCTTGAAACCGATACCTCGTGCATTCATGCATTACAACATTTAAAATATTATGTAAAATAAAAATATTGCACTTTTGTTTAAATCATTGCATTTTGATTAAAATATTGTATCTTGTTTAAAAAGTAACATTGCATTAGTTAAAATTCATGTTCAAAAGGTATGGGCAACAGATTTATTAAGGTTGAATAGTTACAAAGGCTGATGAGGACCACTTGGATCCAATGAAAGAAAGGCTGATCAGTTCAGAACCAAATGGAAATATGAGCTACCACGTTGCTTGAGTCGATTGGTTGAAGAAGGAAATATGCCAGATTTAAGCACAAACAAGAGTGATCAAGATAGAAATTCATCTCACATAAGGGCTCATCTGAAAGGACTCTTCATGCAAAAAAAAGTGAAAAAAAGAAAGTAAAAATAAGTCAGAAAAGAGAGAAAAGAAAGAAAATAGAGAGTTGGAAATAAAAAGCCAAATAAAGGGTGATCAAGTTTGGATCAATATAGCTGGGGGCATTTGTACGTAACTGGAAGACCCGAGTTTGGATCATGATGAGAACAGTGGAATGCTTGACTTGAAGGCACTGATGGATGTTGAAAATGCTAAAATAAAGGAAGCTCAGTGCACTGGCATAAAAAGATTGAATGAAGTTAAATTCTGGAGTGTAGCCAAAAGTCTTCCCGATTAATGGCTCAACAACCGTCAAGGATATAGTGATCTCAACAAAAACAAGGGGAAGAAAAGTCTTTCTCTAAAGCGATGAGTGTCAAGGTCAGTTGAAGATTGCAGTTTATGCAAGAGGAACAGAATACAGATACAAGACAGAGAGACTGAAGAGAGTTAAAAAAGAGAGTCAATTGTTCTTGTCCAATGTTATGTTCAGATTTGTGGTTCTACCTTATCCAAAATCACTTTCAGATAATGGCCCGCTGAAGTTTTTTGCCTCATCAAGGTTGGGTATTTAAGGAGCCAGTTCGATCAAAGGCTATCATTTGCTACAGCCGTTGAGATAAAATCAAAAGGGATAGAAGTTGTGACAAACTTTTGTTAATAATTCGTTGTAGTCAGGGGTTTGCTAGATTTAGAGTAGTGTTTTGGTATCTTTTCTGCAATATTTTCTTACCCAAAGAATGCTCCAAGATCAGATGCTTAAGATGCCATATCATTGAAAAGTCAAAATTCAAACCGGATCTCATTCATGTTTTTATTGGGAGATATATTTCAAACTGCTCGAGGTTTCGCCATATTATGAGAAATTACCAGAGCCCCATTATTTAAGTTGTTACAATATCAAGACTATTGTGAGTTATGATTGAGATGATACATTTTCAAGTTGCAAATTTAAAATCTTCTAAAGCAAGAGATTTTGGAAGTTGACACTGAAGATCATCTATTAAGATATGTAACTTAAAAGTAGTCCCCAGATTGGAGAAAATGCAATTGGATTGCTTAGAAAACAAGTGCTGAAAATGTCAAATGGAAAGAGAGAAAGAAGTGAATGAATGTAATGATCAGACTCTCTGAGGTTGTAAGAAGGAATGGTCAATTGACTCACCAGGCTATCATGGAAGGTTCCTTGGACAAATGCAAATTTTGAGTGCCCATTTCAGACTTATCGCATCCCTAGGCTGGTGAGGAAGATGTTAAGCCCATTTGTTCAAAGTTATGATCCTAATAATATTTGCAAGTTTCACATGGGGCATCAGGATGTGCTGCCAAGAAGTGTAGGCCCTTAATGGAAGAAATCAAGAAGTTGGTTAGTTAGAGATCCAGAATGAATATTTCCAAGATTGTCTGGAGTTTTGAAGTCTGTCTTGTTCATGTCTATGCATCAAGGAGATACAGCTTGCAATAATTATTTCTGAAGTGGTATATGAAATTAATTTGTTACTTCAAGCCCAAAGATTCTCTTGTGTTGCTTCATAGATGATTTCAAAATGTAAGACTGTGGTTGCAAATGTTTGACTGCTCATGGGGAGGATATGACTGAGTATGGGGCAGTCATCTTCAGTTGGTATTTCTTCATTCAGGAAAATTGCTTATCAGAGGATGTGGTGATGATGAAATACATATATTAACCAATTCAGGGGTTTAGCAAGTTTTCCCACGGAGTTCTGGTGGTTCTATAAAATTAAAGATGAACTTGATAAAAGTTCAGGGTCTTGGAGCATTTGTTCGCCCTAAATAATAAAAGTGGGGCAAACTCAATATGGCAAGAGACCAGTGGAGTGACATTGAGGAATTGAATCAGGAAAGAATTAAATATCTGTTCAGAAAGAATAAGAGCATCAGAGCATGAACAAGAATGGACATGTCTTTGTAATGGTGAATGAAAATAAAGAATTGACGGTAAAAGCAGAGTCACCAAAGTGAACTCAAGTCTTCCTTGATTAATGGTCAATAGTGAACCACGAGAGATCTGTCTGCAATTTTAGGACCGTTGCGGAGTAATACCCTGAATCATCCCGATAGATTTTGCCCGCGAGCATTGGGGTCCTTTGTAAGGGAGGCTATTTTAATTTATTTGTTTATGATGCTTGTTTTCTTACATATGTTTCTCAAGTGGCAAACATTTTGCATTCTTTGATTCTTTTAATATTTCATTCATTCTTTGTTATGGGTTAGTTTTTGTTCTCCCATACATATATGTATATATCTTCAATAACATTTTTGTCTATCAGGTCCCTGGATATTAATTGTAAGAGTGACCCTGAATCTGGTTTAGAGATCAACTTCAGAAATGTGACTCTTTTCGACTTTATTTAGGCTAATGGGAAGACATTAATGAGTGTTCAAGAATCGTGGGAAAATCCCAAATATAAAATTTGAGTGAATTTCCTATCAAGCATTGTTGGCTAAGGTCTTTGAATGAAGTGATAACCCAAAACATCTTCCACATGAAGACGGCTTTTCTTCAAAGATATCCAAGTATGGGAGGACATTTGGCATTCCTTCATTTCCCTTCACAAAGAAAGAAAATAAGAAAAATATCATTTGCTGTCCCCTTTAAGCCTGAGGATTTTCTTTTGATTCAACCCAAACCAAGGATCACCCAAACACTGGGGGAAAGAGGATGAAAGTTCGTTTGCAAGTGAAAGTGTTCGGTTTTGATCATCCTATGATAGTAATGCCTTGTGAATCAAGGGAAAAAGAAACAAAAGAGGATATATCAAGCACAAAAGCCAAAAAGGCAGGATGAATGAAGAAGAATTCTCTGAATTCAATCAAAAAAAGGAAAAAAGAGGAAAAATAAAAAAAGAAACAGTGGGAGTTTGTGTTCAAAAGTTAACTGAATCGAGTTGAAGCAAAGAAAGCACTAAAGTTGAAAAGTGCAAAGAAAAGCAATATGTGTATGTGAGATCTTTCATTCAACAAGTCTATCCAAAGGAGCAGTGAAAGATCAATTTCAAGAAAAAGAAATGAACTCTAGGGTGAAAACCCAAAAATGGCAGTCTAGAGTGATTCAAAAAAAAGAAAAGAAGAAAAGAAAAGAGTATTTCATCCAATCATATTCAGATCAGTGCAAAAATGATATTTCACTGGAAGAAATGATCCTTGATTTTATCACCCTTAAGTATTTATTTGAGCTTATATATCATTTCTTTGGCAGCCGTGAACCATAGCCTACATTACAAGCCTCAAAAGACCATTTTGACCATATGCGGGTATTGGAGCAAGTTGAGTTTGTCTTCAAAATACATCCAGCTTATCAGGGCTAATTTTAAGAGGGAAGGATTGGGCATGGTGAGCTAGTGAGGTAAAGAGTGCTGATAAGTGTTCAAAACTACTAATTTTCTTACCCTTTTTACTTATATTATTGTTAGACTTAGGCTCATATTAGTTTCATAATTAGCTATTCATGCATTAATCCATGTTTCCTTCCATCGTTGAGCTTGATTACATAACTTGGTAGTTTTTGTGGAAAAGATGCTGCTTTGGTGTGCTTTGTGTGTGTATGTGCAGGATCACTTGCCAAAGCAATGCCGAGCTAGTTGCCAGGGCAATGCATGAAGGAGACGCTGAGCTAGTTGCCATGGCAATTGTCGACAAAGAGAAAATGCAATAGGGATGTCGAAATTAATGACTATACAAGCCCAAGATGACGTGGAGCAAAGCCCAAACCCAAAGGAATTTGATTTCCATGCAGAGATTAAAGAAGAATTAAATTCCAAGAAGATAAGAGAAGTTCTAGTAGGAATACAATTATAATAAAGAATTATATTCTTTAAAGATAATTTAATTCCAACTCAAACTCCTCCTCAAAAAAGGACTTTGGCCTAGCCCTATAAATAGCAAGGAGATTTCGACCATCCATGGGGAGAGCATTAGGGGAAATTTCGACAAGAACCAAGAGAGGAAGCAAGGGGAATTTTCGACAAGCATCTAGGGCAAGGGATTTTCGACAAGCTTCATTTTTTCTTCCTTGTTCGATTGGGTTCATGCTAGGGATTGTTTATCTTGTGTTTCTTTGGAACCTAGCCATGAACTAAATTTACTTGGCTATGGTTATTGTGTTTTGTGGTTGTGAGAAACTATTGGTTTTTGTTTAGGTAATAAGAGTTTGCACTTTTCTATTTCAAGGTTTATTCATTCTTGGTTCTTATTCTTGTTTGTGAGTGAATTGGGAGAGGATCTCGTGATTTCATCCATTTATCTAATATCGGGAGAGTTAGATTCAAGAAACGAATGAATATGATCATTATTCAATATAATGATGGTGAAGATTAATCCGCTTAGGAATAAGTTAAGGATTTCAACGCTAAGAGGAGCGCAAGATTGGTTGTTGTTCACCCTTGATTCACGTAGGGATGTATTATCAAGGCATGCACAAGTAGCTAGAGTTTTGACTTAGGATAAGAAGAAACCATTGAAGAACGCTCTGTCGAACCTTGAAGGTTGCTGCCCAGACGCCCAAGTAGTTGCCCAACTAGTTGCCCAGCAACCATCGATTAGTTGCCAAGGCAACCCCTCACAGTAAGTTGCCACGGCAACCGAGTTGCCTGTGCACTCTTTTACCAAGACAATCCAATCGGCTATCACACCTCAACTCACGATAACCTGGCCTATCTCTCTCTCATTTGAATTCATCTTTTCATTTACTTAATTGCTTTCTAGTTTAGTTATTAGTTAAAACTTCTATAATCCTTTACTTGTGTTTTTACTTTTACAAAGGCAAGAGACTAGATTCTTGAAGTAGCACCAATCCTCGTGGAGACGATATCTTTTGTACTATAACTTATGACGTGTATACTTGCACATTTGCGTAGCACTTATTACCAAGAACAAGTTTTTTGGCGCCGTTGTCGGGATTGGCAATAGCGACTTTGTTTTTACTTTCTTGCACTTTCTTTTTATTTTTCTTGTTTAAAATTCAAAGGGATAACAAACTTTGGTTTTGCATTAGTATATGACCGTGGTGAGACCGACTTTCACAGTAATATCCCTTTGACCCGTAAATCGAACGAACCTTACAAAGACTTAGATGAAGGATAAGAGAAGCAATGGCAAATCAAGACGGCAATATGAATCAAGATGTTCGAGCAGGAGGATGAGTGATTCTTGCACGAAAATGTAACTATTCGAGACTATCTTGAAGAAGATCTTGATGGACTTAACCCGTGAGTTGTCACACCTGAAATTGAAGCCACCACTTTGAGTTGAAACCGTAATGTTTAATATGATCAACACAATAGGTCAATTTGGCAGCTCAACAATCAAGATGCGCGACAACATCTGGAAATCTTTCCTCGAGATTTGCAACTCGCTCAAGATACACCGAGTCACCCCGATGTCCTACGATTAAGATTATTCCCTATTCACCGAGGGATAGGGCGTAAAGCATGGTTGAATAGCATTCCCGCCGGATCCATAGCATCTTGGATTGATCTTTTTCGTGATTTCCTTGCTAGATTTCATCCTACAAATTTGATTGATAAGCTTCGTAACGACATTACTTCTTTTCGGCAGTAGATGATGAATCCATGTACGAGGCTTGGGAGCGATACAGAGAACTTCTACACCAATGCCCCCTACACGGATTCCCGGTGTGGACTCAAGTAACAATGTTTTACAACGCCGTGAATACACCAACAAGGATGATGCTAGATGCCTCGCAAACGACATACTCTTAGATAAGTCACGGAGGAAGCGATGCAAATTTTAAACAGCTGGCCAAGAATGATTATCAATTCCCATCTACTAGAAGAGGAGGAGTTAGACGCCAAGCCACAATACATGAACTAGGATCATCGATTCAATTTCGCACAATTGGCCACTTTAACCAAGATGGTCCAGAACATGCAAAAACCAAACAACACACATGAAGTCAAGGTAATGGATTCTTTTTTGTGAGTTATGTGGTGATAACCATAATTCTTCTAAATGTATGCAGAATCCGAATCCAGCTTCTATGTGGGGAATTACAATCGAGCAATAACGTGATGACCAATTTTCATGGAGTAATCCCAACAATGCTCTAAACCAAAACAATCGTAATGCACAAGCATCGGGATTCCAAGAGAATATGCCACGGCAATAGATGCCGCAAAGAACAACCGACAACATCTAGTTCTTTGGAAAATTCTCTAAATGCTTTTATGATGAAAATCAATCTTATATGGCTGAGAATAGTAATTTCATAAAAAGAACGATGCTTTTATTAACAGACCGAGATGAGATTGCAAAACCAAGAGGCGGCAATCAAATCATTGGAAAATCAAGTCGGACAATTTGCTCAAAAATCAATACTAGACCACAAGGAGGTTTACCTAGCGATACTAAAGTCGCAAGAGGAACCGCCATGAGCAATGTAAGGCAATCACCACCGTAGTGGCCAACAACTTAGAGAGGCTCAAACCCGCTCATCAAACAAAACTCCACAAAAAGATCAGGTTGAACCTAGCGGCAAAGCCTCAGATGCTGAACCAGGAATTGCCGCGGCAACCGGCAATAAGCATGCCTCAGCAACCGACGATAAAGACGCCTCGGCAACTTGCGATAAGCATGCCTCGAAACCCTGGGGCTTGATAATGCCTCGGCAACTCTAGATGTCCCAAAGAATGCCGTCAATCAGGTTTCAAACCAATGAAAGAATCGAAGATATCCGACTTCCACCACCATTCCCACAAAGGTTGAAGCGACAAAAGCAAGAATACCAATTCAAGAAAATTCTTGATATCCTAAAGCAAGTCCACATCAACTTACCATTGGTGGAAGCAATTGAACAAATGCCAAACTATGCCAAGTTTCTTAAAGACATTGTGTCCAAGAGAACAAGGCTAGGAGAGTTTGAAAGAGTTGCCTGACAGAGGGATGCATGGCAATGTTGCACAATCGTATGCCACCTAAGTTGAAGGATCCCGGAAGTTTCACAACACCTGTTCCATTGGAAATCACTATGTCGGGAAAGCATTATGCGACCTTGGGGCTAGCATAAACTTGATGCCTAAATCGGTTTTCCGTAAACTAGAATCGGGAAGGCAAGACCTACAACAGTCATGCTGCAGCTAGCCGACAGATCCTATGTGCATCCGAGGGAAAAAATCGAGGACATACCGGGTAAAAGTTGATAAATTTATTTTTCCCACTGACTTTATTGTTTTGATTGTGAAGGTAGATGAGCATGCACCCATCATTCTCTGGAGACCATTCCTAGCAACAGGAGAACCTTGATTGATGTTGAAAAGGAGAACTCACAATGAGGGGTGAATGACCAACAAGTCAAACTAAATGTGTTCCAAACACTAAGGCATGCCGATGATCCAGAAGAATGCCAACTTCTTCATGCCACGCAGAGTTTAACTCGATGAGGAATTTAGTTGCCTCGGCAACTACATTGCCGATCAAGAGGAACCCGGGAGTATGAAGAACCGGTCGATGAGGAACAACAGAAGAGGCAAATTGGCTAGTCAATCGACCAGGTACATACTTTGAACCACCGGACTACTCTGTAAGGAAGGTAAGCTCGAAAAACCTCTATTGAACATCCACCAATTCTTGAGTTGAAACAATTGCCGAGCAACTAAAATATGTATACTTAGGGGACCGATAATACATTGCATGTAATTATTTCTTCTAAGTTACAACCTGAGCAGGAAAAGAAGCTGATCAAGATGTTGAAGCTACACACAAAGGCAATAGGGTGGACAATTGCCGACTTGAAGGGAATTAGCCCGGCGGTGTGCATGCACAAGATCTTGTTGGAAGATGATCACAAACCTTCAATTGAGGCCCATAGGAGACTGAATCATGCCATGAAAGGGGTTGTAATGAAAGAAATCATCAAGTGGCTTGACGCTGCATTATATACCCTATCTCCGATAGTACGTAGGTAAGTCCGTACAATGTGTACCAAAAAGGGAGGTATAACAGTGGTAAGCAATGAAAATAATGAACTTATCCCAACCAGGACTGTGACCAGTTGGAGGGTTTGTATGGACTATCGAAAGCTAAACAAAGCTACTAGGAAAGATCATTTCCCATTACCCTTTATTGATCAAATGCTTGACGGTCTTGCAGGTAAACCCTTTTATTGTTTTCTTGATGGTTATTCAGGTTACAATCAGATTGCTATAGCACCGTAAGATCAAGAAAAGACAACCTTCACATGCCCATACGGTACTTATGCCTTCCAAGGATGCCGCTCGGATTGTGTAACGCCCGACAACCTTCCAAAGATGCATGATGGCACTCTTTTCAGACATGGTCGAAGACTTCCTTGAGATCTTCATGGATGATTTTTCGGTTTTTGGTAATGACTTCGACGGCTGTCTCGGCAATTTAGAGAGGGTGTTAGCAAGATGCGAAGAAACGAATTTAGTCCTCAATTGGGAGAAATGCCACTTTATGGTAGATGAAGTAATAGTGCTCGCCACAAGATTTCATCCAAGGGAATTGAAGTAGACAAAGCCATGGTGGACGGATCGAGAGATTACCCCACCAAGTTCGGTTAAAGGAATTCAAGTTTTCTGACATGCAGGTTTTTACAGGAGGTTCATTCATAATTT
The DNA here is from genome assembly GCA_019671005.1 of Hibiscus mutabilis. Lineage (NCBI taxonomy): Eukaryota > Viridiplantae > Streptophyta > Magnoliopsida > Malvales > Malvaceae > Hibiscus > Hibiscus mutabilis. Next base: position 29,374,456 of record CM033750.1, on the reverse strand, counting down.
TTCTAAAATCACTAAACCCTTGTGTAACTGGCTTGAACAGATAAAGTCTTCGATTTTGATGATTCTTGCACCCAAGCATTCAAAACCCTAAAGAAA